>JBAIAA010000833.1:0-127500 GCA_037893245.1 Crossaster papposus | reverse complement strand
CGACCGACCGACCCGACTTATTTCTGACCGACTGACTGACTGACTGACTGACACACTGAATTAATGATTGACTAAATAACTTAATCACAAAGAAATCTGTTAATGTTGAATGGTAATGTTGAATGTTGAAAATGTATTAATGCATGAATATTTCTGCTCTTTTCTACTTTCAGCTCTTGGGGCAGCTTCGCAGGAAGCATCCTGAGAGATTCGACCTACCTGCAGCTGAGGGCACACCGCCACGGGAGACGGAGTCAGACTCCGACCAGGAGCAGACCACCTCCCCCACGGGCACGCAGATTGAGGAGCCTGCCTCTACTGCCAGCCAGAGGACCACCAGCTCCGCCTATAGGAAGAGGAAGCCTTCTGACATCCTTCTTGAGAAGATAGAGAAGAGGTTGGCGGCCAATCAGCAGCAGACGGCCCAGATTGCCCAACAGGTAAAAAAACTATTTTGATGAAACATAACATGCTTCTCCACTAATTGTATCCAAAAGACTTTTGTGGACAAACATATAATATTTTATTATACAATAGTTTTTGTCACACCAGCCGCAATGCGGTTGCAGATGCAAATGGTGTTTGTCCAAAACTTGTTCCAAATTGTTTTTGTCACACCAGTTGCAATTTCATTTAAATTCAAATTGTTATATGATTTAATATGTTTTTCCTTTATGTGTCATTTAAGGAGGACAGTCCTCGAGCGGCTTTTGGCCGCATGGTAGGCCTCTCGGCAGCCGAGATGGATGAGGAGGCTTTTGAGGGCCTGCAGGTGGAGGTGACCGCTCTACTTGTGAAGTACAAGCGAGAGTCCCGTGCCAGGACTCAGGTCGCAGCAGTCGCCCAGGCCGCACCACGCCCGCCGCCACTGCCGCAGATGCCGCCCGGTGCCACCATCCACCACACCATTGGCGACTTTGGGATTGCATCAGCCGCAGCCACACAACAGCAGCAGCAGTGCCCAGGGGGCTTCATCGCTAACTGGCAGCGCCAGTACCAGTCGCAGCAGCAGCACCAACAGCAGCCAGACCAGCAGCAGGCAGACCAGCAGCGTCCCAGCAGTGCACCCGCTGGTGGGATTGACTTCTTCGCCACTTTACATGAGTAAGGTGGTGGGGAAGTGGGGAACGGTCCTTTTAAGGATACGACATTCACCCGGCTTTACGCCCGGCCCTAGGCCCACCACATCCTCCCAAAAGAATAAAGCAACTCTATGATGCTATAAATGTGAAATGTTTGTTTGTCCTTTATTTGTCTTAAACATTTAATGTTTAATTTTGAAATAAAACAAATTGTAATGTTTAATAAATTGGCCCAGGGCACCCAAACTCAATCCAAAGAATGAGTTTATTTATTTATTTATTTATTATCTGATCTTTTATCAGGGTAGCTCGTTCACATATAATGTGGTCTTCCACGGGCCGTGAACATAAAATTATAAATTAATAAAACAAAAACCGAACAATTTAAAGGATTAAAAGTGTGTAAAATTATCAAAACAAATGAGAAATAGATAATAAATAAGATCATAACAAATTATAACTGTTAAATTATAATCATTAAATGAAAGAGACATGAACGGGTTCATAAATGGGTGGGGGTCTCCTGATTTTAAGTAGGGCAGGGGGGGGGGTTAAAATCATGACATGAGTTTGTGTGCCCCTGGTAATTTGGTGGGTTTGGTGGGGGGGGGGTTGGGGGGCTCAACCAACTGATTTTGGGAGACCTGAGTTTGGGTGACCCTGCTCATTATTGGAGACGCTGGTCCTGCCATGGAACCGAGCCAGCTGGTGACGTCAGGTAGTGCTTGAGGTACAGCCTCTGCCTCTTTGCTTCCCTGCTGTCGCGGTTCCCACACTGTGGTTGGGTGAGGTCCAACAGGTTGGCATTGGCCCGCCAGGCACCATCGACGAGGTTGTGCTGAGCATCCTCCTGGTCCACAAGATGCTGGTCTGCAGCAGGGTTCCTCACCCTCAGGTAGTTGTGCAGGACGACACACGATCTCACTACGAGTGCTGCAGTATCCACATGGACCTGGAGGGTGGAGAGGAGACAGCGGAAACGGTTGGCAAGGATGCCAAAGACATTCTCCACCACACGACGGGCTCTGGACAGCCGGTAGTTGAAGACCTGCTGGCCGTGGTCCAAACCGCGCCGAGGGAAGGGTTTCATCAGCCAGGTCCTCATGGCGAACGCGTCATCCCCTATGATGTAGTACGGGGTGTTCAGATCATCCCCTGGTAGCGGGTCTGCATCTGGGACACCAAGGACACCATCCTGCAGAGCTTGGTGGAGGTCGCAATGGTTCCAGATCTGGCCATCCGAGCTGGAACCCACGTCTCCAATCTGTGTCCACATAAAGCGGTATTGGGCATCCACCAAGGCCATCAGTACAATGGAGTCAAACCCCTTGTAGTTGTGGTAGGTAGACCCTGAGTGGGGTGGCTTCTTGATCCGGATGTGCTTCCCATCCAGAGCACCAAGGGTGTGCGGGAACTGCCACTTCTGCTGAAAGGCCCGAGCCACCTGCTGCCACTCTTCAGCTTCTGTGGGAAGTTTGACAAACTCTGGTTCCAGGACCTCAACCAGAGCCTGACACACATCAACAATGAGGCCTGATATGGTGTTGTGGGCCACCCTGAAGCCGAACCTCATGTCTCGGTAGTAGTTCCCAGTGGCCAGGTACCTGAGTGTGAGCGCCAGCTTTAGCCCAGGAGAGACGGGTCGCCTGAAATAGGTGGTCTGTTTGGTGATCCTCCTCTCTATCCTGGACAGGATGTCATGGAAGGTGGCCACATGTACACGCATGAACTGATGGAAGGCATGTGGGTCCTCCAGTTGAAGCTCTGTCATCAGAGCCTCATACTGGCCGTGGAGGGGTCTACGCAGCAGCCAGTCCCTGGTCCACCATCTTCTTTGTCTTATTTCCTCCCTCCTTTCCTGTTTCTCTAGCTCCTCCAACTCCACAAGGTCTCTTGCCAGACCAGCAAGTTCCATGTCGACCTGACCCAAGTACTTGGCCATCCTGACTCTGTCACCCATTGTGTTTGTATGGAGTTGAAGAAGTAGAATTGAAGCATGAGCAGACAAGACGTATGTCCTCCAGAAAAGGTTAGACAGACTGCAGGGACCATGTGGCATGCTGGCCCCCTTTTATATCGTCCAGGAACTCCTAAATTCAACCTTACTTCACCCTACTTCACCCTAGTTAACCCTGCTTGTCGTACTTAACCGTAGTGTGACCGTACTGTGAACGTACTTCAAACGCAGTTCGACCGTAGTTGACCGTACTTCGACCGTAGTGTCGTGGTTACTACGGTCAACTACGGTCAACTACGGTCCACACTACGGTCAAGTAGGGTCAACTAGGGTCAACTAGGGTCAACTAGGGTTAACTACGTATATACTAGGCTCACAGTACGGTATAGGTATTCAAGGTGACCGTATAAATATTTTCAACATGTTGAAAACCTTTGGGCTAACTACGGCCAAATCATGGCTTTCCTCAAGGTCTAAGTACGTTCAGAACTACGGTCCACTACGTTTAACTACGTTTAACTACGTTTAACTACGACTACTAGGGTCTACTACGGTCAACTACGGTCACACCGTACTACGTTCAACTACGTTCATGACCGTAAGATGTGACCACCGCTTTAGTCATAATAGGTTCTTGGGCCATTTTCATTTTCGAATGTTTTAGACAAACCTTGATGCAATTTGTTACATGCGGGTTGGCGCATCCATTTTATTTGATTTTTGAATAAGATTAATACTGCTGCAAACTGCTTACTGGCTGGAATGACCTGAAATATTGTTGATATCCCAGGTTGTGGCAAATCTGTGCAACAAGGCTTTTGGACGAACTCTCCGTACGATCGAGCATGGTATCATCTCACATCTACAACAAGGGCTTTGGTGGCCAGAACCAGTGCGGACCATAGGAGAGCAGTCAGCCGGGCTGAAACCGCATAAGCGCGGCGACACAGCAAAGAGACCTCCAAGACAACTGTTGGGAGCTCTAGAGAAACTGTCAACATAGCTCTTACTAAGTTGTAATACATATAACAATAGCAATTTCTGTGTCCATTGAGTCGTTCATTTTCTGTAAATTCTTAAAAGAATGTACAGTTAACTGTACATTATTTTTAATAATCGACACTATTTTGAATAGAGTGACGTCACAAGAGTAGTTTAATGCATTAATAATTCGCACATCATACCAACAATTATCACAAACTATATAGTTATCTTAAAATTACACCCAAACACATTATATTACTGACTTAAAATTGTACAGAAAGCACATTTTATACAAACTATTTAAACATCGATGAATTGAATTAAGATAAAGAACCTAAATACTTGGATTTAAAAGAAAGTGTATTAATAGAGATTGGGGAAGTTATTGCACTGTTTAATTTGTTCCACTGTTATATTGCCCCCCTGTAAAGAAATGACCGCCTACCAGTTTCGCGCGCTGGCTTTATTGGTTTAATTTCACCATGCGTACTTGCCCTAGTTCCTATGGTGTGGGAATTACCAACCAAAGTAAAGTAGTTACAAAGGGCTGGGGGAACAAGACTAGCCATACATTTGTAAACAGAGATGCTCAGATGGTAGTCTCTGCGTTTGGATAATAGGGTCCATTTCATTTTATTATTTATGTTCTCTATAGTTTTACCTGCATAAAACACCGCAGTGTCATCAGCATAAAGATTGATCTTACAATATATGACGACTTTGGGCAGACTATTAATGTACAGTGTGAATAGAAGGGGACCCAAAATCGAACCCTGTGGGACACCATATTTTACCCAAGCAGTTTCAGAGTAAGTGCCGTTAATTGTTGTCACCTGCTCTCTGCCATTGAGATATGATTTAAACCAGTCAAGCTCCACACCCAGCAATTCAAAACCTCGCAACTTATTGATAAAAATTGGATGACATACCGTATTACATGCCTTCTTGAGGTCTAAAAACACTGCGCCAACAATATTTCCAGCATCAATGTTTTTTAGAATGTAATCTGAGACCTCGAGAAGTGTCGAATGCTGTGGTCTGAAGCCTGACTGTTCATTCGAGAGCATCTCATGATGTGTGAGGTAGTCCTGCAGTTCATCATGAACTAACCTCTCAAGTAACTTAATTACAACGGGTAAAACTGAGATATGACAATAATTGCTCTTTATAGAGTGGTGTAACCCTAGATACTTTCCATTTGGGCAGCACAATTCCATAATTTAAACTCAAGTTAAAAAGGTAAGTGAGAGGTGCAGCAAGTGGGGCAGCCCCTACTTTCAATAATTTAGGACATATATTATCTAGTCCAGTTGCTTTGTTGACATCTAATTTGTGTAATAGTTTCAATACTTGACTCTCATTAATCTCTGCAAAGACAAACTTTGGTTTACTAAGAGACTCACATTGACTTGACTGTTAACTTGTGCTCGTACTTTCAAACTTACTTGCAAGATTTTGACCAACATTTACAAAGAAATTGTTCATAACGTTTGCTACATCAGTGTCACTTGTTACAATACCAGTGCTATAGTTTCGAGAGATGAAATTGTAGTCTGATTCTTACCAGATATGAGAGTTTTCAGAGTCTTCCACAGCCCTCGTGGATCATTTTGGAGTCACTAATGCAGCTGTTCGTATGCTGTAACTTGAGATTTTCAGCCATATAATTCAGCTTATTTCTAAATGATTTTGCTTTTGCCCAATCATCAGGGCTAGCACTCTGTTCTGCCATTGATCTTACTCTTTGACAATCACAAATAAGCTCAAGGTACTCTTCAGTGATCCACCTAGGCTGCAGATCAGTCACTCTGAATTTTCTGATTGGGGCATACATATCACAAATGAATATCAAAGTATTGGTAAAAGTGTCCCATACATCGCCGAGATGATTTTCCACTTTCATCAATGCCCAATTTGCTTCAGTAAGATCCTGAACATAAGCAGTTTCATCAAATCTACGGTAAAATATAGCCTCAATAAAACTAGCATTACTCTTTAGTTGTACTGCCTTTCTGGCTGCATATATTAAAGAATGGTCACCCAACGTACTTTAAACAACCCCACTCTGTGAATACACATGCGGATATTAGTCCAGATATGATCTATGCATGTTGCACTACTTACTGTAACGCTGGTGGGCTTTTTATAATTTGATGCATTTAAAACACTGTCATAGTCTTGTTTTAAGATTTGTCCAATTAGTTTTATCACGTTCAAGAGCATTGTTGTTAAAATCACCAAAACAGATAATTTCACAAAGCAGTCTCCTGCTGCCTTTGTTGACTTCAGATACAATGTTAAACAGTATGTTTTCAAAAGTTTTACAGAAATATACTTCGATTTGAGATCTATAAACTGCACCAAGTACAATTGGCCTTGTACACGGTAGAGACAGCTTAAACAACAATGCCTCTGATGAACTAGGTAGAATCGGGTTTAACACTGTATATTGCAGTTGAGATTGTATATATACTGCAACACCTCCACCATTTCGGGTGCGATCTCTTTTGTAGGGCCTACAGGTCATATTTTGGGATGTTCGATTGAGACGGGCATATTGCAGCCGATAGCTTGGTTTCCATTAACGTCACAATAATGAGGTTTACATTCATAAACAATTCATAAAATTCATAAAAATGTGTGCCTTGCTAGCTAGCGTGGAAGAACGAATGAGATACAAATCAACGTTGATGGCGCATCCCCCCCCCCCTCCACTCCCCCAAGAAGTAATTTGAACCCTGTATATTTTCATTAGGACAATTTCGATTCTTGCCTCCCAGCTTATTCATGTGCATAAGTGCATGAATTATATATATTTTTGGAAACTGGGAGTTATATTTACGGTTGAATACAAAAAATATTGCCGTATACAGCCACGCCACGCATTCGGAGAATAATTAAGTGCATGTGATCAGCGATGCACCAATCAGATGACGGGTATTTATTTAGGTTTTGTATAATACCAGCTATTATGGATAATAACACTTTTTAGAATAACTCCTTTTACTGAATTCGACCATTCAGTAACATCAACATTTTAACACGATGACGATATAATTCTGCGAAATGCACTGTTAACAAACTACACGGAAACCATGGGTGTCAACGAATTTCCGAAAAATTTACGGTAGCCATAAACTAGTGGTAAGGGGATTAACATGAATAAAATGAGGATCCAAAAGAATGAAAAATTGTTGCATTTCCTGATAATAACATATATTAAGATCAAAACTCTGCCTTTTTCTATTCAGAGAGAACATTATTTTGCTAACATCTGTCAGTTTACGGTAACAGTGCAAATTACGGAAATTGGTTGGCACCCACGGCTGCTAGGTAATTTCCCGTACATGTTACGAGGAGTTTTAACTGTGTTGGTTTTCATCTTGCGTTATTCGATTGGTGATGTTTCAGCCAATTTACTGCCGATTTTACTCAAATTCGACTATGAGATATAACGATTAACGAACATTGTAGATCCACAGCTACCCAGAGCGACATATAGTATAGCGGAGGCACGATGTATACATGAAGTGCCACAAAGAGCAGTTTCAGTCCTTTCCAGTGTCAGTGTCAGTGCCAGTTTTAGTGCCAGAGTAGAGCTGAAACTAATTAATAAGAACATTAGAATCATTAATTATTCGGTTGTTATTGATTGAAACGACTCGGGGGTTTCAATAGAATCTAAAATATAAATACATGTACCTGTTGGTTAGGGTGTGACTCTGGAAATCCGTCTCGTAAGGAAAGCGTCCGATGTGAACTCTATACACTCTGTTTATGAATGAACAATGTGCATTACATTTGTGTTCATTCGTGTGGTAGCAGCTGACATTAAAATAGTGTCCCCGTCCTCCACTCGATTCTTACGGCATCGCTTGAGTACTAGTTTTCTCAGCTCGGATCGAAATTTTGCGTACTTAAAGCAGTAAATGACCGGGTTGACGAGCATGTTGCATGCCACCAGGCTGATAACGGGAAAGTAGAGCGGAGTAATCCAATCTCCTGAAACGTTTTGATACACGAACAACACTTCTATTGGTGTCCAACAAAGTACAAACAGTATGCCTATCAGCATTGTCGTTACGAGAACGTTTGTCTTGGCTTTATTCATCGCATTACGAGGACCGTTCATTGGATTAGCCGATTTCTTGGTGAGCGTGATGAGTATCCGGCTGTATGTATATATTAGAATGATGATGGGCACCAAATATTCAATAGTAATCACACCTGAAGCTTGAACAACCTGCAAACCAGCTTTTAGGTGCGTAGGTTGACAACGTCCTTCGTTAGCTTTAAATAACACAGTTAAATGGAAGCCGTATGCAAAGCCGATAGCCCATGTGATTCCCAAAGCAAACTTTAGCTTGGCTGAGGACAAAGTATTGCGATGCTTCACTGGGTGACAAGTCGCCATAAACCGCTCTAGCGATATCACGACCAGGTTGTAGGTCGATGTCACATTCATACACCATACGAAAACATCGGCCACAATAAACCGACAAAGCAATTGGTCAGAGATATTACCCTCCATTGACAATGGTATTGTGATGATCTGCAAAGGTACACGCTTCAAGAAAAACATAACGCCAGCAGCACAGTCGATGACTGACTGGTGCAGAATGAGACGATTTGTGAAGGAGCTAAACACTCGTCGTCTAAGCAGCATAACGGTGATGACCATGCCGTTACCAAGCACAGTCAGGCAGGCGATGATTGTGTAGACTGCAGCAAGTTGAGGGCTAAGCGGGTTTTGTGTCCGGACATTTTTGGTAGTGTTTTCGAAATCCGTGACGGTTTCTTCGTCAAAAGACATGTTTTCGCCGGCACTCGTGTTCTGACAATGTGTTTTCACAAACTACCAGTGTGTTGTCCGCGCCTGAGCTTCAGACTGCGTTGTCAGTGTGTTTCATTGAGTGGGTATACCTCTCCTCAGCTACAACCGTCTTATTTATGACTCGATGCCGCATAACTCAAGCCTAACTCGGAACACCTTAATTTAACCACCACCGAGATAATTGAATTTGAGTTTAATAATTGGTTGTCTTTTTAATTGAGTGCAAGACCTCATGCATGAGGATAAATCGCACTGCGAATAGTATACTGACGACTTTACATTTTCAATCAAATTGCAGCTTCGCATCTGTGAGCGTGATTCAATAGTAGTTTGAGGTTCGCAGTGAAATTATGTCCAGGGTGGCGTTTGTTTGACCGCTGTAACATTTACTGTATTCAATCCAGCCCGAGTACAGCTATAACCTATCGGATGTAGGTAGGTGAATCTTTGCGTCGCTATATCTTCTCGTTCTTATGTTTTCTGCCATGCAATGGAAAAGTTAATCTGTAAATGTGTCGAAATAGATACGCCCTCTTTTGGCCTTGGGTCAAAAATTGTACAATCGTATCAACCTATGGTGGATTCCTTCAGACCATGCTTTCACTATGTATATGTGAGATGGGCTAGGGAGGGGCTTTAGTGTAGAGCTCAGGGGCCGACTTCGAGGGGGATTTCTGTGGCACTTTCAGGGTGAAGAGGGGAAGGGGGGTGACACTGGGCTGGATAGAGGGCACGCAGATTCTTCTGGATTTTCGAGCTGTAGTGGTTTATTCCCTTGTCTCGGGAATTGGGCCTGTTGAAATCAGGGCAGGCAGTTAGTACAAAAAATAATTAATACTGCTTGACATTTTATGTTTATACGACCTAGCCACTGTGTAAAAACGTATGACGAAAAACCCTCAAACTGGGCAATGTTTGAGCACCGACCAAGGCAACGCAGCAGCAGCAGCAAACCCACCCCCAAAACACAAATCCGCCTGCAATCTTTACACAGTTGCCCAGTTTACATTTCATAGACATTTTGGTTATTTAATAAGAAATTATTAATAATAGAGCATGACATTACTTTGCATCTTCAAAGGAGGTGTAAATTAAAACTAATCAAAATCCAAAGTAGATAATACCGCACAGTACGGTCATTATTCCTTACACTTTACAAACAGAAAAAAATAAGTGGTACCAGTTTGGGAACAAACAAAAATGGTGTGATTCTATTCAGTTTGATGTCCTGAATCCGAAAATCAATGTTGTCGGATGCAGAGAATGGAACATAACCTACTTTTGGGGGTCCAAAATCAGAATTGTGGGCGCAGTCTCTGCGCTATCAAATATGCATTTGCACAAGTACCGTCAGCCTATTTCTCACTGTTTACTTCTCTTTTGCAGAACAACCCCCCTATTACTCGTGCATTGGAACTAATGGAATAGCTAAATAGAAGGCAATTAACTGGTGGTGGCACGATCGGTAAATTGAGGCACGATCAACCAACCGCGAATGCAGCGCGATCCGATTCGGGCCTACCTGTACCTCCCCATGATCACAGCAGCGCACGCAATGGACGGTTCGCGCAGATTAGCAGTTCGCTCCGCGCAGAAAGACTGAATTGCGCCCAACACGAGTTCTAAATGGATGTAATCTGTCCTAAATGTAAAATGACAGTTGGCTTATTTTTGAATTAAATATAGTCTGGTGTAATGGACACTTCTTTGAACCCTATAGTTGGTCATGATCTTCGTATGTAAAAGAAGCTATAGGTTATTTCAGTTTACCAAAAATCAATCACTTTTTTCGATTGATATTTATGCTGTACATGGAATACTTTATTGGCAGGTGGTCGGTAATAGCAATAATAAACAGCATGCCAAAACAATTCAGGACTATACTATACTGCCTACTGGCATAGGGCCTACATAAATTGGAGTCTTGCTGTTTAGTCAGGCAGATTGGTAAAAATGATAAAAGCATGGAATTTGTTACACAATCAAAATATGTCTTTAGAATATAAATGTATACGGCCATCTTAGATTTGTCCCTTGACAAAATAGAACAGGCATTTTTAAGAATTTCAAAATGGCTACCATTGCATGTTATTCTTCCTTTATTCTTCCTATAGCCCAAAACTGAGAGCCAAATATCTTTCTTTACACTCTGAATGTGTGCCAAAATTATTGCTTTTATCCTCAAGTGAACAATTCTATCATAATGTTGCGTAGCAGTTGGAGTAAACTGACCAGTACCCCAGCTTATACAAAACATCACAAGAATGACCCGCACGTACCAACATTCAGTTTATTTACAGCTACGTATAATTGTTCAGATAGGGTCGATTCCTGTGTCATCCGGTAAATGCAATTTTGGTGCTGTCAGTAAAGTCAAGTACTGCACTGAAGAGCTACTCCAATTCTAGATTGAAATGTCCATCTGATGATCCAGAAGATATGCTGTAATATATAAATAAAAACTTTTTTTGTTTGTCCATTCCAGAAAGATATTTTAATCAGAAGATAATTTCTGAGTGCAATTAAATTTTCCTGTAAAACGCTGTGTCTATCGTTACGGTATATATAGTTGACGAGCTGATTCCCAAACATACCTAGGCCGACACATTGACAATAATATTTGGACGTCGTTCTTGGAACCAGACTTGTTGATACTAGCCAGGTTCCAAGAGTGAAAGGTCCAGAGTATTGTCATTGTCAGGGAATCAGATTGTCAACTGCCGTAACGATAGCCACTACGTTGCTGCCTAAAATTATCAATAAAATTACCAATGGCGATTAGAAGGAGTAACACCGCAGCCTAGCGGCGTTCTCCCATACTTTGCAATAAAATGGCATTTCCATCTTTGGTGGTTGACAGTTTTGGGTGGATTCTTCTGTGGTTATGGGAAGTATTACTAATAACTGTGCTGATACATTTGTGTTGTAGATGATGCCATGTGTTCTCTGGCGTCTCGCAAAGAAAAACTAAACTAAATACGACAAATCTGAATTTGTTAATATAATATTATAGGCCTACCTCTATTCCTTGTTTCCTCACTTTCCAAATAAGTCCTTTTCGTTGCAGACCATGGCAACTCCCGTGTGGAAAAAAATGCGACACACCGACACACCATCGACTAGTACAAAATCGGTTGTATTCGCATTCGCAGCGCTGGTCGCGTCGTGGCATTGATTTTCATACACCAATTTCATGTTATTTACACTTGTCAGCCTTTTTTCTTAACTCTCCAGGTACTAAGTTACTTCTTTACACACAGAAATGCAGGGTTTCTAAAACTGCGCTATCGGCAAAAGCTTGTGAATGGTGATGCTCTGCATGCGAAACGGGGGACCGCCATTTGTTTACATATAGTGCGCCACATATCGACACACTTTTGTATGGAAAGCCGCATCTTTTATAAATCGATCGTAAATAATGGGATGGGGACATACTTTGTATTGTTTAAATTTCTTTCTAAGATGTACCCTTTTCACCAAAATGATTTCGAAATGTATATCAATTTGTGAAATGTAAATGGGGTGGGGGCTACAGCCTAAATAAATTCATTGTCACTTTTTTTTCTTGTTTGTCGAAATGGCTGTCCATACTGTGACCGTTGCGACGTCATCGATTTAAGGACCAAAAACGGGTTATTCGAGGCCTAATTTCACCTCTTTTTTCCAATCCCTTGATCCGACAAGGTAGGTTTTTGAATTCGCAGTGGTTTAATTTATATGTAAGGGAATTTTCATTCTGTTCCCCGTCAGGTACCACCAAGCAACACGAAAAACGGGGACGTAACACGGCCTACAGCCAAATTCGAGACAATGAGGCATGGAGGTATGAATAATCGTTAATTGAAGATTGTCTTAATGTGTAACAGAAATATTAAGCAGTTTTATATGATTTACGAGGTTAAATTGGCTGTAATAAGAAACAAACAAGTGTGCATGTGTGCATTCTAGATTCAGCACAGCGTTGCCGTTTATTGTACTTAATTTACATGTTAAATCTGGTGTTTTGCTTAGGTGTTTACAAAGCAAGATTAGGTCAACTAAATAAAGTAACGGCCAAAGGGCAGTTGTATCCTTAACTTAATTCGGTTGTTCTTGAATTTTGAGTGTCTAACTATACATGGGATTGTCTAATTATTCATGGAATGTTTGTACATGGAGTGTCCAATTGCACATTCGTGGAGAGAGAGTACACCTATAAATGAACTCATGACTTTGCAAAGTTGGCCAATTCAGTGAAGCACGTGTCAGACTATAAATTTAGTTCAGCGACACTAGGGAGACATCAAAATGCCCCCCTAATGTCAATGTCCCCTCAGTACCGTAAAACATACTAAACTGTCTCCCTATGGGTACATTTTTAGCAAAATAACAGCACTTCGTCAAATCTTTCCAGGATGAAAGGGGGAACCAAATATAGTAAGATCAAGTTTCAGCACCTCTTTAGAACGCAGCTTCGGACGATCACGGGGACGAGGGGAATCAGCGAGCTCTTCATAACGTCTGCTCTAATTACATGTCCGTGTTTAGTTCGGTGCAACTCTGGAACTCTATCTCTTGAGAAAATTGAGAAAAAGTGTCCAAAGTAAATTATACACTTCGCTTTAAGGTGATTGAACAACCTGCATTAGATTTGTGTTAATTCGTGACGAAGCAGCTGACATTAAAACGATGTCCCTGTCCTCCACTCTATTCTAACGGCATCGCTTGAGTACTAGTTTTCTCAGCTCGGATCGAAATTTCTCGTACTTGAAGCAGTAACTAGATGGGTTGACGAGCCACCAGACGGGTAAAGGGAAAGTACAATTCATATAACCAATCTCCTGAAATATTTTGATACACGAACAACACTTATGCAGGCCTAAGTGTCCAACAGAGTACAAACATTATGCCTATCAGCTTTGTCGTTACAAGAACGTTTGTCTTGGCTTTATTAATCACATTACGAGAACCATTCATTAGATTAGCTGATTTGTTTGGTGAGCTTGATGAGTATTCGGCTGTATGTATAGATCAATGAAAAATAAAACGTTACAAAAATCGTCAAACCAGTTTTCAATCCCGCAGATTGGCAGTTCTTTCTTTTAGCTTTCAACACAAAATGTGATAAGGGAGCCGTATATGTACCCAATGGTCCAGGCAGTTCCTATGGCAAACTTTACTAGCTTGGTTGAGGACAAAGTTTTGTGTTGCCTCACCGTGTGGAATGTCGCCATATTAACCGCTCCAGCGATATCACGACCAAGTTGTAGGTCGATGTCACATTCTACATCATATGAAAACATCAACCTTACCGACAGAGCAATTGGTCAGAAATATTACCTTCTAATGACACTGGTATTAGGAGGATCTGAATAACGGTGGTGACCAAGCCGTTGCCAAGCACAGCCAGGCAGGGGGGTGATTGAGTAGACCGCAGCAAGTGGGGGGCTAAGCGGATTCGGTGTCCAGAAATCTGTGGTACTGTGTGGCCAAATTGGTTTTAGACGTCGTTCTTGTGCCTTGTCGAATACAAACAAAGCATCATAAAGTTCAACACGGCGGAGGCTTGACGTCGGAAACAGGCCTTACCCAAAACAATTAGGCATTTCGCAGATCCAGGAAAATCTGTCACTGAGGTATAATCGAATTTCGAATTTCTTTGATGTCGAAGCCTTGTTTGTGCTTTCAATCAAATTGCGGCTGCGTGTTTTAAGCGTGTGATTCAATACTTCGCGTTTCGGAGTCAAATTATTTCCTAGTTTCGAGTAGCCGAAGGTTAGAAATGTTCCAAAAATAAACTGACATTTCCTAACGAACTTGCATTGTGGCGTTGTGTGTCGTTAATAAGGGAATAATAGTGTGGTGAGAAAGTTAAACTCTTGCTGTAAAAAGGAAAATTGGCCTGGACAAAAACCTCGTTTGGCCAAACTAAGTACCAAATATACATGTATATTGTAAATGTTATATGTATTTTCTATTGAAGGAAGATTATATAATTATTGAGATGCGATTGCTCTGGGGGGACTACGCAAATCGTGAATAATCACGTCAATATTTACGACAAATTTCACGACTTGCCCTAAAGTCGTGGATATTAACCTCAATACTGACGTTAATGTCACGACTTTTCCAAAAAGTCGTAAATATTGACGTGAACATTTGCGTCAAATTTTACGACTTACTCCCAAAAGCCGTGATCACGACAAATGTCACGACTTTTCCAAAAAGTCTGAATGTTGACGTCAATATAAGGTTCTGGTGCGCATTTCTAGATTGCTAAAGCGACGCTCTGTGCAATTTCCGGATCGCCCGTAAAATACGTGCGCAAGCGATTTCATATGATGTGTTCTGTGGGACCATGGAGACATTTCTCCATGGTGGGACAAAGTTTATCGGCTCGTTGCCGCGCGCCACACACACGTACACGGACAAAACATTTCAAAGCATTTCCTTGCAAGTCCTCTTTTTAAACTTTATTGGAAGTGAAAGTATTTGAAATTTATTTTAAACTGTATTTATATAAATTAATGAATACTTTATCAAAAATATAGGCTTGATTCTTGTTTGATAATTGTTTATGTACGAAGCAGTTTTTTACTCGATCCGGAATTGGTTAAACTGATCCGCAACTAGAAAAAGGGATGTCGGTATATTTGACGTCGTACATGTATTTTCAAATAAAGAAGAGCATAAATATCTAAACAAAAACTGTAGTTTCTCCATCACTCAAGGTAAACTACTAAACCTATTTCATATAAATTTCGAGAATTATAGACTTGCCGAAAACAGCCTAAATATTTGTTGCGATCCGGAACTAGGAAAACGTCTGTAATGTGGCCAGAATGCAGCCCAAAGCCGGGGTTTAGAAAACGGCCCTTGGAAAACCCATGATATTACTACATATAATGCCCTGCACGTGATCGAGTCTCGGCCAATCAGAAGCCTTCAACTCTCCTAGGTATTTATTAATAAGGGAATAAATGTGTGTTCGAGAGGTTTTAAATACTCTGGGTGCATGTGACTAAATCTCTGAAAATCACTGCCCGCGAGCTCATTAATATTTTGTGATCCCTCCGGTAATTTTGAATAAGAGGTCCCTGGGGCCTAAACATTGGACTGATTGTAGAAATATTTGTGGAAATCAAGAATTGGTGACCCGTGGCTTCCAACTCGGGGGATTCCGTTCACACACAAAAATACGTGGGTCTATTTGGCATAGAGGCGGGGGGCTACATTGAGACTTGGGCCCAGAGCTGGGCCACCAGTTTATGGGTGGTTTGTGTGGATGGAGTATAAAAAAAAAAAAAAAAGGTCAACCTCCATAAATTTGAAAAGAAAATTATTCTAGGAGTCTTAATCTTTAATTTTCAGTCAAACAAATCGTCACCAACACCACGAAGTAGCACTCATGTACACACAGCGAATAGTTTTGATTTGAAGAATACACGCGTTTGAATGTTTGCAAGGTTTTTATCCCGCAAATAAAATGTGAATTGAAAACCTGTTTGGGATTTATATAAAGTACTACATTAAAACGTCGTGAATGTGTTACTTATGTTTCCATGGGTTAATTAATAACGAATTAATTAAAGATTTAAGAAGAGTGTTACTTCGTGAAAACGAAATCTGCAGGAAATCCGTACAGTGCGCATACACAAAGATATCAGTGCTACTTCGTGAAAACGAAAACTGCAGGAAAACCGTACAGTGCGCGCACATACAACTCAGTGCTACTTCGTGGAAACGAAATCTGCAGGAAATACGTACAGTGCGCGCACACAAGCATCAGTGCTACTTCGTGAAAACGAAATCTTTGAATGCAACGTCGTTTTCAATAATGACCGTGAAGCGCGCGTACAATTCTTGTACACTGTAACATATCCGTGTACGTGTACGTGTACATGTGCGTGTAACCCTGGGGACGAGAGTAGAGAGTTACTTCGTGGAACTACACAGACATGAAAAGTGCTCAGAATCGTTTTCACGAAGTAACACTCTATAGAGTGTTACTTCGTGAAAACGAACAATCCACCAAACCGCGTTATTTTACTTACACTCATTAACCTAATTACCATAATAATTAACTTTTTAAATTGTAGAATTTAAAATATAATAGTTTTTGTCTTACTAATATATTTAATGCATTACAAAATTTTTTTTTTTTTTTTTTTTTACTGCATGGTAGTATGGTTGAGTGCTACTTCGTGGTGTCGGTGACGAAATATGGCCACTCTACTCATGAGCGTCACCAGGCGGCGCTCTTTCTTTCAATTGTTGTGTTTGTTACAATTGGCGCCGTATTTAGTGTAGTGAAACCCTCTGTTTAATACCGCTTGGATTCTGGGTGCTGATAATTACCCGAGCCGAAGGCGAGGGTAATTATCAGCATCGATGATAATTTGCTGTCATCACATCGATGACAGCAAATTAGTGTTGCATTTAGTGATTTGCAAAAAGCATTTGACACGGTCAGTCACGATAATTTGTTAAAGAAATTGAGTTCGCTAGGATGTTCCAGCAATTGTGTTAAATGGTTCCAGTCCTATTTATTTGATCGTACCCAAAGAGTTTTCCTAACTCAGCCCTGCGCTGCACCCGTAAACTGAGCAACGCGGTTGCTACACCTGCTGCATTTGGGACATGACAGCAGGTGTGTTTACATCCCCATAATGTAAACAAACCTTTCTCAATGGGTTGAATAGAGCAACATTTGTGCAAACATCGAACAAATAACGTACCAAATTATTATGAAATACTTTAACTCTAGCACTTGTTTCTGGCAGGTAACCTCAATCCTTTAAAATCTTAAACAAATCTTAACCAAAAAAATGCTCACTGCCTCAATCCTTCATTATGATCACGTCCTCGTAATCTTCAGCCATTTTCAACATAAATTATGCCTATTAAAGTATTAACTTTAACGTTTGTTAGCTTTTTTTTGCTGAACTCTTCTTTACTTGTTATGTTGCATGCAACGAAACATTAACCGGATTTTAGAATCCAGTTGCGGAAACTTGGAATGTTAAGACTCGGTGCCGTATCTCGAAATTCGATGTTATAGCATTGTAGACTTCAAAGCGCCTTGCGGCGCTTTACTATCTTTGGTACGGTTGACATGGCATCTATTATCTGCTGTATAGTACAAGTTACACTGTGTCGCGCCTCTTGGAAATAGAACACTGATCTCGTAGAGATCAATTAGAACAACGCCATGTTGGAAAAAGGCGGCACTTTTGGTCGGGTCACTCGGCGTCGGATGCAAAGACCGTAGAGCGCCGCGCCCAGGAACAAATGAAAAACTCGGTCTTGGAGCAAGACTAACCCAAACCTAGCTTGCTGGAAAACATATTCGCGTCAAAATTTATGTCCGGTCGTGAAATTTGACGTCAAATCTGACGTCAATATTCCCGACTTTGGGGGCAAGTCGCGAAATTTGACGTCAATATTGACATCAATATTCACGACTTTGGAAGCAAGTCGTGAAATTTGTCGCGAATGTTGACGTCAATATTCACGATATGCGTATCCCTCCAGGGCCACCATGGGGAGCTGCTCGACACCCTAAAACGAGGTTGCGGTGGGGACGTCTCCCACCAGATAGCCTTGGTCAAGGCGTTCATCGTTGCCCGTCCGTACGTACGGAGCGGCGGTAATCGGAGCTCAAACAACGACCTCACGCGGCCACTATATATTATATGCAAATCAACTGAAGCTATATGAACGCCTTGAGTCAATCATTAAGTTGAGGTTTTGGGGCGGTGCTCATTATGCTAATAGATTAAGCTGACCTTTAAAGTCGTTTTCTTATTGGTCGGTAGTTGCGTAGAAACTGCATAATTAGAGCTAGCGGTGAAAGGTCATAGCTAGCTCGCAAGTGTTTACACACGTGTACAGAACACCGCCATCGTTGACATCGATTTTTACAAAGGCTTGTTATATATATAGGGATTACACATGGAGATTAAAACTGTCTTGCTTGGTGGTGAGGGTCGCAGTTATTTTCGCTCGTTTTGCTGGGTATTTGCTTGAATGTTGACAATGTTATGGTCAAAACTAGTTGTGTTTAGCTACTTAGTTATCCGCGGCGACTGGAGAAGGCCGCGACTCCATTGAAACGTGTCGAACTCTGCCCTACATTATATCGCACTCATCTAATCAAGCTGAAAAACGTGCCCGGTAAAACGCGGAACTCTGATAATTTATTGCCTTGCCGGCTGAATTTTGCCAAGAAAATAATTAGAGGGGTTATTGAGGATATAAGACACTTGTCCCTGTAATAATTACGATAATTGAGATCATTTTAAAGGTTGGTTCTGCAGCCGTAAACACGCCCCCTCCCCACAGCGTTATCAAGCGAAAATACATGAAGATTTGGCAGTTACTGATGAGGTTTGAACGTTTTTCTGTCTTTGAAGTCGATATTGTGGCTTTATTCTCTGTAATATTCGTTGTTCTACAGAGTTCCGCCGAGTTCTGCACGTTCTGAAAGTTCCGCATTAATGCAGTCAGGGGCGAGACGACTATCGCTTGGCCTTTGATGTACCTGGCCGTACGTGCGAGCTCCGAGCAAAAAGGGGCTGCCTGAAAAATGACGGATTTCCCATAACCTGTCGGCAAATTCACAAAAACATCGTGACCACGAAGAAAAGATTCTAAGGCCTTTCGCTGCTCGGGTCTAAAATCTTCGAGGGATATCCGCTGCAGAATTCAAACAACACGACAGACCTTCGGACGACAGCAGACGACGCTGAATATTTGCCATTTTGTCTTAAATGTCACGGTGCAAAAAAGTAACTGCATCTAATTTGATGACGTCGGGATTAACCGCGTTGTGATTAGACACCACATCTTAGCCCCGCCTATACTTATCTGTATTCGCATACGAGGTCATGCGCTAGAAATGTGGCGCAAAATATAGGAAAAACATAAGATTTCAAAAATGATAGATCCAAGGCGCAGAAGTAGCTTCAGTTGATTTGATAAAAGTATCTTCAGTTGATAAATAGTGGCCGTGTGAGGTCGCTGTTCGCGCTGTTTCTTTGCACCGCGCGCTAAGAGCACAAGCTGGCATATGCAGCAAAAGTAGCTTCAGTTGATGGTCGCCGACGCCATTTTGAAATACATAAAAAGTGATATCTGTGAAACCAGATGAGCCATAACGATGAATGAGGTGTCATTTCCCACTATTTCTGGCATTACAAATCTGCTAAAATGTATTCATCACGTTTCGGGACCACTGTGACCTCAAAATTCAACCTGGCGTCTGGAAGCTATCTTGAAAAACAATAAATTGTTATATCTCTGGCACAAAATGAGCGAAAAAGACACGTAAGGTGTCATATTTTCTAATAATTATGGCATTACAAATCGATTGGAATGATTATATTGACATTCAGGGACTACTATGGCCTCCAGATTCTAGATGACTGCTGTCCGCCATCTTTGAAAACGTCACACTGCAATTATGATTTCTACCATCAGACGATCGAGGTAGGCAAATGAGGTGACATTCCCTTCAACTTTGGCACTACCAAACGTTTTGGATATTTTTTTTTTAGTTTTGCATGTATTTCTATCCCTATACTTTCTAAAATAAATTGACAATTTGTTTTAGGCTAAATGACACATATTTTAAATTGTATGTACTTCATGAAATTATATTACTTTAAAGGGATCGTACAAGTTTGGTAATTGGAACCCATTGTTTGTTCCAATCCTATATAGCTATAGATATATACCATAAAACTAACCTGTAAAAATTTCATTTCAAAAGGTGGCCGCGATTTTGAGATATTGCCGAAAACCTGGAGCGGTTATGTCCACGCAGGAAGAATAATCTGCATTGGAATGCACAGTCTGAGAAACCTCATTGCAGTAACGCTTCTCAGATTCAAATTTGTGGGAATAAAAAGTGATATCTTTTTCCATAACTGCAGTACTTCGAAGTGAACAGTTTCTAAAAATGCATTACACTATCCAAAGCTGCTGTACTTCTTACCACGTAAGTTTGTATTGCCATTAATTTTAGGAGTAATTAGGCCTACCAAACGTATACGATCCCTTTAATGATTTCTGTGTTTGTATCCATAGCTATATCAAGTCTTATTATTATAAAGTCCAGTTTAAGTTATATTTAGATTTGTTTCATTTTTAATAATATACTAAAAAGCAGTTTATTTTGTTTGTTTTAAATAAATAACTTAAATATTTATATTTTAATTGTGTTTTGATGCATGTGCAGTGTTCAGTGTCATTAACTAATTTTGTTTCTGACCTAAGTGTTTTTGATCCTGACTGTTTTCTAGTGATTGTTTAACTATTTTCATTGGTTGGGTCATTCTGAGTTGTTTAAATTGTTTTCTTAAATTTTGTTTTTACTTTTAACACAGACATTATTCAAATCACTGATGTTATTTTACTTTATTTTGTTTTATTCGTTTTGTATATTTTTCAATCTAACAACTTTTTTTATGCAACACGGCCCCTTGAAAAGCAACCTTGGTTGATTGGGTTACCGTCTATAAATAAGTTAAAATAAAAAAATAAATAATAAATAAACCAAGGTAGTAAAACATTCTGCGGGAAGTGATCTGCATTTTGAGTTGTGCTATGACGAAAGGATAATGCTTAATGATTATTAAATTTTGCGGTGGTGCTGTTTCCGGTGAATTGTATGATCATCTGTGGACTTGTTCACCATGGAGAGGTAGCGGAGAGTTACAGCACAACCCAGGAACTGAATATGAATGCATACTCTGTGGGGAGCCTTGTACTGCAGATGACAGTTTGGATAATATCTCAACTGAGAAGTGGGAGAATATCAAGAGCATGTCTGCACAATGTAAAGATCTTGATAAATTTAAACATACCCATGAAACAGTTGATTAGGATAAGGAACAAAAAGGTCTGCAAATGCATGGTTTCTGCTACACCAAAATTCCCAGTCAGCGCCATCTCTCACAAGCTTAAAAACGGAAACAAATATCCATCAAGAAAAACAGATATCCGTAAAATGGTCACGGATTCCAGGAAAATTACTCTACTAATTGAATCTTTGTTTGCTTGAAAAATTTGTTTTGATATTTCTCTTGTTACTTCCAACTGTAAAATTAGATCATGTGAAATTAGATCATGCAAATAATATCTTACATGTCTATCTTTGTACTCTGGTTTTGGACATAATGATACATCTATTGGTAACACTGCTTCACGACCATACAATAAGAAAAATGGGCTGAAACCAGTAGAATTATCAGCTGGTGTACTACGATATGCAAATTAAATTGCAGGAACAAACTTGTCCCAATTAGTCTGGAACTTATTTACATAGTGAGTAATAGTATCCAGAATAACTGCATTAAAACGTTCTTGAACTGCGTTACATTGTGGGTGATATGGGCTGGTATTTACTATATGTGTTTTCATGATCTTACAAACTTCACTCACAATCTTACTTAGAAAATGTGTTCCTCTGTCACTAAGTAAGATACAGGGGCAGCCGTGATTACAAATAACTTCTCGAAAGAATGCAGTAGATGCAGTGATTGCATCTGTAGTAGGAATTGGAACTATAATTGGCCATCTAGTGCAATGGTCAGAAAAACAAAGCACATATCGATTTCCAGAAGTTATAATTGGAAGTGGGCCCAAACTATCTACACTTACTCTTCCGAATGGTTCGGAAACTTCCATAGTGAGCAGTCGAGCAATAATGTTATGCTTGGGCGTTTTTGTTCTGGAACAAGAATCACATGATCTTACCCAATTGCCTATGTCTCGGTGCAAACATTATCAAAAGTATCTCTGTTTCACCTTACTATATGTTTTGTAAAATCCGAAATGAGCTGCCAAGACATTATCATGACAATGGTAAAGAACAGTGTCAACTAAAGTCCCTTACGAGAAATATGTCATATGCGATACAAAATACCATCATTCACGAAAAATTGATTTGCTTCAAACAACAGTTTTCGTGCTTCTTTGTCATTTTCTGGACTTATATTGGATTCCAAAAGATCTATGATTGATTTAGCAAAATCGTCTTTTCTTTGTTCACTTTTCTGACTTGCTTGATGTACATTACACTTGGTTTCCGAATCAAATATTAAGTCAGAAAAACTATTAAGTACATTCTCATGTGGTTGTACATTACCATCAGGAATAGATTTGTTAGCTTCGGTGTTGGGTTTCTGAACTCTACTCAATGCATCAACATTTGCTAGTTTATTTTCTGGTCCGTGTTTAATATCGTAGTTAAACGATTGCAGGTATGATGACCAACGAGCCATACGACCAGAGGAATGTTGTTCATTGAACAACCATTTCAATGCTTGATGGTCAGTGACAATTTTGAATTTACGAGAACCTATTAGGTATGATGAGAATTTCTTGACACCTTTCACTACAGCCAACGCCTCTAATTCTGCAATTGCGTAGTTGTTCTCAGCTGCAGTTAATGATCGACCACTATACGCTATTACTCGTTTTTTTTGTAATTTTGTATCTGTGACAATACAAATCCCAACCCTTTAGAACTAGTCCTGCAGATTACTACAATAATATTGCATTTAGTGATACAAGCAGCAAAATTGGCACACATGCTTATTTTGGGTCACTTTATACAAAAACCCCGTTAGCCAAATTAAAATCCAAGATGGCCGCCATTTTTGAAGATGGCCGCCAATGAAGGCCAAATATCACCGAAATATTGATGTACGGATGGATAGAATGGCAATACAAGCACAAAACTTGGCATTAAACATATGTTTGGTCTCCCTGTTGTTGGCATATCCAAAACAGTATATTAGGCACTTAAAAATTTAAGATGGCCGCCATTTTCCAAAATGGTCGCCACTGAATGGCTAGTAGTAGTGTCACTAAGGATCAAACAGTAACACAAGGACCAAAATGGGCATTTATTCTCCATTTGAATACAATATTATGCTAACATTGTCAACCACTTGGTAATTCAAGATGGCTACCATGTTTAAAGATGGCCGCCACAAGATGACTCAGCCTAGATGTTAAAAAAAGTGACACATAAATCGTATCTGGTACAAAGACATACAACACACTTTAAAAACAGATTGGTCGATTTCAACCAATCCAGTTGGTAGATATGTGGATAACCAAAATATTGGTTAAAATAACCAATCTGATATTGGTTACCTAGTCAATCCATATGTAATGTTGGTTAATTTTACAAATCCACAATGGACTCCAACCAATTTGTATTTGTATTGGTTATAGCACTAACCAATACATAATAGTAGGGCTGCATATTCATATTGGTTAACACGCAACCAATTTGCATAACACCAACCAATACAATATTTAATTCAAAGAAAATTCCCACGCAACCAATTACATAACGTGGACAAATTACGTAATGAAATAATACCTTATTACTGATTACACATTGCAATCATGCATACATACAATAATAACCTATTCCTATTAAATATTAGCTACTGACCACTTACTGTACACACTATAGCTACTGCCGTTGTTAGTTTTATAGTTCGCTTTTTTGTCCACGACGAAGTCAAAGCTATTTTTTTATGAATAATGTCAACAGTTGAATACGGATGAAATTTAATGTCAATTTTTCACTATGTCAGCACAAACATCTAAATTCAATCATGGAATCGTTTGAATAATTACATAATTATTATGGTAAAAAAAATGCATTTTGGACTAAATACCACAATTTAACATCGACTATTGTCAACACAAATTTTCTCACTTCTGATTGGTCAGTTGCTGTAGGTACATTTCCTACATTATGAATAACCAATAGATTGGTTAATACCTTGGTTACAAGCTCAATCAATATGACTGGTTGAAGGACAATTAACATTGGTTATGAATGACCAATATATTGGTTGGGACCTTCCCACTGGGCAATTTGTTACCGGTTACCGATATTACCGGTAAGTATCACCCCAAAATTTAAGTCTAAATATTACCAAGTTATTACCCAAATGATATCACCTGTGTGATAATGAAATTGTTATAAATTCCTTAATATTATTTTTTTTAATATAAGGATTGGATCTAATTGATCCTTGAGACCGACAGGATCTGTATCTGATGAAAAAACTGTTGAAAAATGGTGCACCGCTCTACCAAATTTTAAAGTCCAAATATAACCGTTATTACCCTGTTGAAACAAACATTTTACCGAGTAACAACAGGATAATACAGGTAATGTGGGTAATGGTAAAAGGAATAAATTGGTTATAACATTGGGAACTTGAGTAATAACAGTAACATTAGTAGCAATTCTAGCAAAATTTCCAAGTTCAAATATTACTGTTATTACCCTGTTGAAACCGACATTTTACCGAGTAACAACAAGATAATACAGGTAATGTGGGTAATTGTAAAAGGAATAAATTGGTTATAACATTGGGAACTTGAGTAATAACAGCAAAATTAGTAGCAATTCCAAAAAAATGTCCAAGTCCAAATATTACTGTTATTACCCTGTTGAAACCGACATTTTGGCGAGTTATAACAGGGTAATAAGAGGTAATGGGTAACATTTTACCGAGTTAATAACATGGAAATGCCGGAAATGCCAAAAATATTGTTACATTCTCCTTGGTAATATTTGGTAAATATGGTAATATCAGGGGGTAATATCAGGTGGTAATAACACGGCAATGCCAGGAATATGACCAATTAATCCAAGGTAACATTAAGTGTTACCATTTAGTGGCGGCCATCTTGAAAAAAATGGCCGCCATATTGGCGGCCATTATTGGTTTTTGTATACAGTGACCCCAAAGGAGTAGTTATGCCAATTGTGGTGCTTGTATCATCAAATGCAGTATTGTGGTGAAAAAAGTTATTAATCTGCAGGACTAAACTTACATCAGTTTATACAATAAATTGAGAACCATTAAATTGAGGATAAGCCAAGATTGGAGGTTTTATCAGATGTTCTTTTAGCAATGAATCGTCACATTCTTGTGACCAGACACATTTTACATTTTTACCAGTCAAAGAAGTCAATGAATAAGCTATCTTGCAAAAATCCTTAATATAACGTCTATAATATCCTACAAAACCTAAGAAAGTTCTTACTTCAGAAACCGTTTTCGTTGTGCAGGATATTCATGAATCGCATTCACTTTGTCTGGGTCGGTAGCGACACCATCATTTCTAACAATATGTCCAAGATATTCTCAAATGGTCTAGATTAAAAACAAATAGGTTACAATTATGTCATCTATAGGTACACAAGGTTGATTGTCCAGTGTAAAAGAACGATGGCTTTCTAATACCTAGATTGTTAAAGGTATCCACAATATTTGGCAAAGGAAACGTGCCTCGCTCTGTTATGCGGTTCCACGCTCTGAAATCTATGCAAAATCTATACTAGCTCCCCCTATTTTTGTTCTCACCATAACAATGGGACTCGAAAATAGGGAGGTAGATTCAGAAATTGCGTCATTATCAAGCATAGTGTTAATAGTGCATGTTCCCGTATGGTTTGTTGTAACAAAGGTGAATTCCTGTAAGGTTTAGATCGAACTGGAGGATTATTTCCAGTATTTATGTCATGTTTTATTCTGTCATAATAGCAAAATTTACTGTGTTTTGGTTTGGAATACATCAGTATACTCGTTCAGTAAAGCTTCCATTTGAACTTTCTGGTCAGAATCTAGGCTTTCTGCTATATTAACTTTACTCAAAATTCCCTTTGTCTGATAAGAAAATTGAGGATCAATTTCATTTTTTGTTAAATTACATTCCTTATTAGAGTAATCAAAATCAGCAAATTTAGTAATGTCACTTTCACCAATAGTACAGAAAGTGCAAATGTTAGTACGAGGGTATACTATGGAATTTTCAGATGGATTCATTGCCATAATTATAACTTTGTTTGCAGAATCCAATTTGTGTGTACAAGAGATGGTTTTTGCAATTAATACGCCCACATTTTGGACATTTCGTCCTTTGCGACATTGACTAATGATACCAGAAGGCAAGTTATTCTAAACAATTTGCGATTTTGCAAGAATTTGAATTCGTTTTGTAGTCCGCAACTGATTTTTGGTGTGGATTTTTAGTTTTGATTTACGAAAGTCAATTGTTGCTTTCTAAGAGTTAAAGGTAGAATACACCATCGGTAATTGCTTGAATTATCACAAATGGGTAGATTTTGTGGGTTGTACTTCATAGTAAATATCGTTTAACTGCACCTGTCCGAAGTTCTACAATCATGGATGCCGAGAAAAGCACAAAAAAAAGAGTTTGTTTTCAACCGACGTCGAGCAGTTATTCTTATGTTATTCGTGTTCTTTCGCGATCGCCGTCTGGCGATCGCGAATTTTTCTTTATAAAATTATATTTTTCAGAAAAATTACAGAATATCTATCGCAATCATTTTGCTGGATGCCTAGAATCATTATTTACTTTCAGATGAGTAAGATATTTCTGAATAATTCGGTAGTAAATTGTTTCGATATTTGCAAATGGTGTATCCTACACTCTAAAAACAGATTGGTTGAAAATAACCAATATATTGGTCGATTTCAGCCGATCCAGTTGGTAGATATGTGAATAACCAAAATATTGGTTAAAATAACCAATATGATATTGGTTACCTATTTAACCAATCCATAATGGTAGGATCTGACTCCAACCAATTTGTTTGGTTACCACGTAACCAATCCATATTGGTTATACTACACTAACCAATACATAATGGTAGGGCTGCAACCAATTCATATTGGTTAACACGCAACCAATTGCATTGGTTATAACAAATGCAACAATACGATATTGGTTAGGTTACAATGGTTACATTGGTTACAATGGTTAGGCTACAACCAATATGTATTAATTGGTTCCTACGTGGACAAATTACGTAATGAAATAATACCAATGGAATTAACTTATTACACAATGCAATTACGCATACATACAATAATAACCTATTAGATATTACCTATACTGAACACTTACTACAAACTTAGTTAGTTTTATAGTTCGCTTTTGTTGTCCACGACGAAGTCACAGCTATTTTTTTATGAATAATGTCAACATTTGAATACGAATGAAATGTAATGTGAATTGTTCACTATGTTTGCACAAAAATCTAAATTTAATTATGGAATCGTTTGAATAATTACATATTATGGTCAAAAAAGTGCATTTTGGACTAAATACTACAGTTTAACATTTAACATCGACTGATTGGTCAGTTGCTGCTGGTACATTTCCTACAAGCTCAACCAATATGACTGGTTGAAGGCCAACCAATCTATTGGCAATATATTGGTTAATACCTTGTTTACAAGCTCAACCAGTATGACTAGTTGAAGGACAACCAGCATATTGGTTATGAATGACCAATAGATTGGTTGGTACCTTCAACCAATATGACTGGTTGACGGACAACCAACGCATTGGTTACGCTTTAACCAACACATTGGTTAAAAACAACCAATATTGGGTCAACCAATTAGATTGGTTGGTCTTTTAACCAATCTGTTTTTAGAGTGTACCTTTGAGAGATTCTACATCCAAAATTATGGAACAACTAAGAACTAAAGAATGGTACAGTAAATTCTGAGTTAGCAATACAGATCGGAACATGTACATAACCAACAATGTTAAGATTTCCTCCATCAGCTATTTTTACAGAAGGAACCTTAGAGTTATAGAAACGTATTTTTCTGTCTTGAAATACTGTTCCGAAATCAAATTAGTCCTAGCACCAGTGTCAATCAAACAATTCACGGTTTCTGGTCCGATGCAAATTGGAATTGAGCTTTTACTACTCAAATTAATTTCAATAGGATCATTTGGTTTTAATTTTACGCCATCTACTTTTGGTTTGATCCCTAGATTTTGATTTGTAGATGGCTCTGTTAATTTAAAGCATATCCATCTTTATGAAGTCTGGAGAAACAATCTGCTTTTCTGTGACCGTATTTTCCAGATCTATGACAGACACCGTTAAGTGTTACATTCGGATTAACTGGTGCATACGATCTGTTAGCTTGAGTTTGACGGTTATAATTTGTCTGAACTGGACCCTTTGAGGGTTTGTATACAGCTTGAACTTGCTTTTCGATGCATTTTGCTCAGAATGTCTTTTATTTTTAGGAATTGATCATCCGAGGTTTGACGAGGAGTAATAACATCAACATGTTTTGGAGGAGCCGAAATGCTATCAATGCTCTTTCCCAACCTGGCATAATCAATTGCTTCTGCTAAGCTTTGTGGTTGTTTCGAAATAACAAAAGCCCTCAACGAGGTTCTTAACTCGCAAACAAATCTGGCAACTTGTTTATTTTCTGAACGTTTTAGTTGTCGACTCCATTGAATAATGTCGGTGAGATACGCATCTATAGATTCCGATTCACCTTCGGAAAGATCGGCAAGTGTTGCCTCACGCACCCAGCGAGCACTGTCACCTTCATAAACCTGTTTAAGAGCACTAATCAAATTTGAATAGTCGGTGTTATCGCTGTCAGTCAAACAAGAATACCATAGAGCAGCTGGTCCACAAAGACGCAAGACTAAAGCCCCTTTCACACTAGACGATTTCCCCGGCAATTCCCCGGGAAATTGCCGGGAAATTTCGGTCGGTCTGTTCACACTACCAAAGAAATCCCCGGGAAACTGCTTTTCCCCGGGAAATATTTACCCCTGCTCGGGAGTACTAGGTTAAAGGAGAAATCCCCGGGGTTTAACGTTTTTCCCGGGGAAAAGCAACTAGTGTGAACGTCGCAGGGTTTGAACTTACACCACCCTTTGTGCGTCCACAGGTAATCTCGAAAGATCACAGGGTCACAAATAGCGCTCCAAATAATTCGCGCGGTGACTTAGTATTGTACCTTTCAAACTGTTCATAAATATATTTACAGTTAAGTACAAAAGACAAATAATAACGTTTGAAAATTATACAAATAATTTAATTTTAAAGAATATAAGCAAAATGAATGGTTTTAATATTTAATAAAAGAAGTTTCGTGAACAAGACTATGTTTAGCTTCCTGCTCGTGTACGTGTATTTATAATGTCCCGTGTGGTTAGGTACCAGTCTTCTATTTTCTTATCCGCATGATGCGTGGCCCAGCGTGTATTATCGTTTCCCGGGGTTTGATGGCCAGTGTGAAACGACCGTGCATATTCCCGGGAAATAGTGTTCCCGGGAGTTACCAAATGGGTCTAGTGTGAACGGTTGCTGGGGTGTTGGTGGGGTAAAAAATCCCCGGGAATTTCCCGGGGATTTATTTCCCGGGGATTGGCTCTGCAGTGTGAAAAGGGCTTAAGGCAAAAACTGTTGTCACTGGCATAATCACGTAATTTAGCATACGTTTCAAATCTGCCAAGGAACAGATCAAGATCCTCGGTTCCAGAGTATGTGTCCTTAAACTTAAATTCGTATTTACTGGTCATTGTAGCAGAGTGTGAAATTACAATATACAAACATACAAATCAAGACAAATATATCAAAGAGCACGAGAAATATTGCATATTTAATAACAAGTATATATGAAATGAAATACGCTGACCAAAAGAACACAATTAATTATATACCTACCACAAATACAACAGACCAGCGGGTCTCCGTCCCCATGTGTACCGTCATGGCCGATACTCGTTCAACTCCAGATCTTCAACCATATGTGATGGATTACCTATCCATCCATCGGAATAAAGTACTGACAAGAGCTCGGAATGATAGGAGTCAAACACAGCAACTTCCGTGCTCAAGAATTTATTATAACTGAACTAATTACAGAAACTGCCGAAACCCCATGTAATACAGTTTGTAAATAAGGACCAAGGTTTACCGGTCGAACAGTGGTCAAGTAACGGCCATGACGGGCACAGACGCTTGGAATAAAAAAGACACTGAGCGTGTGTGACCACTAGGTTTTATAGAGTTGGGCCAATAACATGTTATTCAATATTAAATAACAGTAATGCACACAAATCCACAATAAGAGTTAAATGTGTAATTCAATAGTACTTAATAGGAATTAACAGGTGTTTCGGGTTTTAAACTCTATATTTATATAAATTAATGAATACTTTATCAGAAATATAGGCTTAATTCGGGTTGGTTCTAGCGTGATCATTTTTCATGTACGAAGCAGTTTTTTACTCGATCCGGAATTGGTTAAACTGATCCGCAACTAGAAAAAGGAATGTTGGTATATTTGACGTCGTATTTTCAAATAAAGAAGAGCATAAATATCGAAACAAAAACTGTAGTTTTTCCATCACTCAAGGTAAACTACTAAACCTATTTCATTTAAATTTCGAGGATTAGACTTGCCGAAAACAGCCTGAATATTTGTTGCGATCCGGAAATAGGAAAACGTCTGTAATGTGGCCAGAATGCAGCCCAAAGCCGGGGTTTAGAAAACGGCCCTTGGAAAATCCATGATATTACTACATAATGACCTGCACGTGATCGAGTCTCGGCCAATCAGAAGCCTTCAACTCTCCTAGGTATTTATTAATCCCTTATATACCGAAACACAACGTCACAACAGCCCTAGGCGTGTAATGTTGGTTCGTTAAAAAAATTCAGCTTATTTTTGTAACATTTCCTACCCTCAGCTACTCGAAACCAGAAAAGTATTAAATCACACGCTTCAAACGTGCAGCCAAGATTCGATTGAAAGCGCAAATTCAGCACACGAATTCGCCAGCAAAGAAATTAGAAATTCGATTATATTCAGTCACATATTGACGAGACATTTTTCTGGACCGGCAAAATAATTAAATTAAAGTGTTTCGTGTTAGGCATTGTAGCCTCGTTTACTATTAAATTGTGGTGTTTTGATGAAGTGGCACGCAATCATATAAAGGAGATCGGTGTTTTATGTGACTACATTGGAGTGGAACGTTGATTGAGTTTGTGTATGAGGAGTGGAGCACACTCGCTGAATCATGTCCATGCTGAATCGCAATCACAAGGTAGTCTGAACGGCATGCAGGCTCACGCATCGCACTAAGATTTTGTTTTCTAAAAACACATTTCCAAGCATGGGTGCCGACCAAAACATTTCTTCGGATGACCCGAGGGAAAATTTCACGGATTTCGACAACAGTACCAAAAATGTCTGGACAGGGAATCCGTTTAGCCCTCAACTTGCTGTGGTCTACACAATCATCGCCTGTCTGGCTGTGCTTGGTAACGGCATGGTCATCACCGTTATGCTGCTCAGACGACGAGTGTTCAGCTCCTTCACCAATCGTCTCATCCTGCACCAGTCTATCATTGACTGTGTTGCTGGCGTTGTGTTTTTCTTGAAGCGTGTACCTTTGCAGATCATCACAATACCATTGTCAATGGAGGGTAATATCTTTGACCAATTGCTCTGTCGGTTTATTGTGGCCGATGTTTTCGTATGGTGTATGAATGTGACATCGACCTACAACCTGGTCGTTATATCGCTGGAGCGGTTTATGGCGACTTGCCACCCAGTGAAGCATCGCAATACTTTGTCCTCAGCCAAGCTAAAATTTGCTGTTGGAATCACATGGGCTATCGGCTTTGCATACGGCTCCCATTTAACTTTTTTATTTGAAGCTAATGAGGGACGGTGTCAACCTACGCACTTAGCAACTGGTTTGCAGGTTGTTCAAACTTCAGCGGTGATTACTATCAAATATTTGGTGCCCATCAGCATTCTAATATATACATACAGCCGGATACTCATCACGCTCACCAAGAAATCGGCTAATCCAATAAACGGTTCTCGTAATGCGATGAATAAAGCCAAGGCAAACGTTCTCGTAACGACAATGCTGATAGGCATAATGTTTGTACTTTGTTGGACACCAATAGAAGTGTTGCTCGTGTATCTAACAGTTTCAGAAGATCGGTCCACTCCGCTGTACTATCCCTTTACCAGCCTGGTGGCATGCAACATGCTCGTCAACCCGGTCATTTATTGCTTCAAGTACGCACAATTTCGCTCCGAGCTGAAAAAACTAGTACTCAAGCGATGCCGTAAGAATCGAGTGGAGGACGGGGACACCATTTCAATGCCAGCTGCTTCGTCACGAATGAACACAACTGAAATGCACGTTATTCAATCATCTTAAGCGGAAGGTAGAATTTACATTGGACACTTTCCCCACAAGATGGCGTTACAGAGTTGCATCGAACCAAACATGAACATGTATTTAGAGGAACTTAATTTGATTACCAAAGGAATTTATAATTTTAGATTTGAATAATTTATATAACTCCCTACCCTATTTTTCTTACGCATAACCTGAATCCTGCAAAATCCTCCAATATTTATTACTAGTGACCACTGTCTGAATCCTGCAAAATCCTGCAGTGGGTTTACCATTGAGCTGGTATAAAGTAGCCAAACATGAAACAAACAGCTTCTAAGTGCCCTATTGCATGCAATAAGGGTCTGCACACATGACCCTTGATATACAAACGTGTCCTATCCTTGACACATAACTCACACCTTGAAGCTCTACTGATAATGTGCATAGAAATGAGTAGTGTGAAAGTAAAAAGTAAAAAATAACCTAAATTCTCAAAAACATCCTCATTTAGATAAATACGCAAGTAACCTCAATCCTGCAAAATCATCCAGCGTTAGTTTAGGCCTTATAACCTGGATCCTGCATTATCTTCCAGTAGCAAAACCCAAACGCCCTCAATCCTGCAAATTTCTCCGATGCATCAACTTCCAAGTGACCTCAATCCTGCAAAATCCTGCAATTTGCAAAATGGACTTTGGAGGATTTGGGATGGTTAGGTAGAACCAATATGCCAAGTTTCATGCTTTTATCACAAAATGCACGATTCTGTCTCTATGCCGCCCCACTAATAGGCTACTTGTTGGTCATTTAAAGGTAGGATACACCATTGGTAATTGCTTGAATTATCAGGAATTAGTGGATTTTTGGGGTTGTATTTTATAGTAAATATCGTTTAACTGACCTGTCCGAAGTGTTACAATCATGAATGCTTAGAAAAGAAAAAAAACGGCGTTCGTTTTCAACAGGCGTCGGGCAGTGGCTTTTATGTTGTTCTTGTTTTGTTTTTCGCATTTCTGAAACCGTGAATTTGGTAGTATACAATTAATTTGTTCGGAACAATTACAGGATATCTAGCGCAATCATTTTGCTGGATGCCTACAAACATTATTTACTTTCAAATAATTTGGTAGTATTTGTTTTCGATATCTGCAAATGGCGTATCTACCTGCTATCTAAGTGGTATCTAACTTTTATATAATACACCTTCAATATTCTCGGGTCGGACATTTTAAATTGAAAGCGAAGTAAACTCTTCATTTGTGAACTTGCTAATTAAAATCAAAGTAATACATTAACGTTAATTACAAATTAATAAATACCTAGGAGAGTTGAAGGCTTCTGATTGGCCGAGACTCGACCACGTGCAGTGCATTATATGTAGTAATATCATGGGTTTTCCAAGGGCCGTTTTCTAAACCCCGGCTTTGGGCTGCATTCCGGCCACATTACAGACGTTTTCCTAGTTCCGGATCGCAAAAAATATTCAGGCTGTTTTCGGCAAGTCTAATCCTCGAAATTTAAATGAAATAGGTTTAGTAGTTTACCTTGAGTGATGGAGAAACTACAGTTTTTGTTTCGATATTTATGCTCTTCTTTATTTGAAAATACGACGTCAAATATACCGACATCCTTTTTTCTAGTTGCGGATCGGTTTAACCAATTCCGGATCGAATAAAAAACTGCTTCGTACATGAACAATAATTTTTTTTTATCACGCTAGAACCAACCCGAATCAAGCCTATTTTTCTGATAAAGTATTCATTAATTTATATAAATACAGTTTAAAATAAATTTCAAATACTTTCACTTCCAATAAAGTTTAAAAAGAGGACTTGCAAGGAAATGCTTTGAAATGTTTTGTCCGTGTACGTGTGTGGCGCGCGGCAACGAGCCGATAAACTTTGACCCACAGAACACGTCATATGAAATCGCTTGCGCGCGTGTAGTTGATGCATGTATTTTACGGGCGATCCGGAACTAGGAAAACTAGTTCAGTCTTTGGCAGATTGTTTTATACTGGAGACTTTTAGATTTATTTTTACTTATGTATCAAGAAGCTTGTATGTTTCTTTTAAAAATGCACTTCATCTAAACAAATACTATTGGAGACCAAGCCATAACAAGGTAGGTTTTTCTTTGAAGCGATCCGGAACTAGGAAAAATCCGTAACTATGAAAACAACTGTACCACTGCTACATGAACAAAGCCAAAATACGGAAACGAAGCTGCGTTTGTAAAACGGCCTAGAAGAAGCCGCGAAGTCGCGAAATTCTGAGTATTTTTACCATTTTTCTCGTTAAAAAGGTATTTATTAAAGGTAATAACAGTGCGAGAACCCGTTTATTACTGCGTAGTAATGACCGGGTTGGGGGATGGCCGCCGGTAATGGACCTCGCCTTCGGCTCGACCCATTACCAGCGGTCACCCCCCAACCCGGTGATTACCACGCAGTAATAACCGGGTTCTCGCACTGTTATTACCTAATTTAATACCATTCTGCTCTAATAAATAATTTAAAATTTGAGATTAATAATGTGCTAATGTTTTAAGGCCACAAAAAAAAAAAAAAGCGAGGCTTCGAACGCATACTTAGTATGGCACCATCCCATCCAACGGTTTAAAAGGTATATACACGAACGTAATTTTCTTTCTCCATCCTTCCGAACAAAATTATTTCCTATAATCTTCATCATGTGAGAGATAAATAAGAAAACACAATTTGGACAAATTTGAAGAACGAATGATAGGAAGAGACGCCTACATAACAGACATCACGAACGCGAGCATACAAGGTGCTCTTCAAATTGTAAACTTGACACAAAATCCGTTTACAGTTCTGACTTAGTCGAGAAATATATTTACACAAACGTATATTAAATGCGTCAAAATGTATATTAGTATATCTGAATAATTGCAATATGATCTAGAAAAAGTTATGCTATTTTGTTTATAAAAGCTGTAATGTATGTATTGAGTATAGGATATGAATAATTGTATAAACCTTTCGATATTTTAGCAAATTTGTAGCTAAAGGTTTTAGGTAATCAAACCAATCTTACGAGGAGGTTTTAGACTGATTATAATATTGACGTTCAACAACTCTGTACGAATTCAAGTTGTGTATTGTATATACAAAAATTGTTTATTCAAAAGTTGGCTCATTTGTAGGATTAAACATTATAAACACGTTTCTTATATACAAAAAAATGGAATATCGTCGGCTAAAGAATACATTAATGCAAGAATTAATATAATTAATTGATATAACATCACTTGGGCAGAGCAGATGACCTGTATAAATATAATTAAAGATATTGAGTAGAAAAACATTAATATGTGTGATCGGCATATCCGATGAGATGTTATATTCCCATAGAGATATATTAAATTACTAGAGCTCTGGCTCGATGTACAAAGTGATGCCTGCTGGGCGCATCCATGTTTGTGTACAAACCTATGGAAACCTCAAAATGTTGTACGGATTTTGTACGGCTATTTGCATATCTGCGTTTATATTTTATACCGTGGGTTACCAAGCCAATACGACCAAACTGAAACGTACGATCAGCACATTTTCGCAAACAGCGCAAATGCGTGCGAGTATCTGCGAGCTGCCGATGATTTCGCGTAATTTGTTTGCATCTGTTTTAATTGCACGCGCGTTGCATTTAGAGTACAATTTTAAAATTCAATCCATCTATTTTTATTATTTTCTACAAGCACGCACATGAATTCAAAATGTCTGCGCGCAAAATGATTCAAAATATCTCCGCGCATAAGAAAGAAGAGTTAGCGCTCTAGTAATTTGATATAGCTCTAGGTATATTTCCAACACTGTAGATGAAATTAAACTAGTAGTCGTCTCGTCAACATTAATAATTATATGCATTCCTAGCTTTTTCGGAAGATCGTCTGCCGTGTTTAGAAATTAAATGAGATGGTACCAAGGCGTCTGAAGCAGCCAAAGCGCCCCCAGATCTGAGACTGTGGAGTCCGAATTTAGTGATGTTGGAAATGATGGGGCGAAGCGCTTGTAACATTATTTCGGGATCGCCCATGGCAGCCAAATATCTCTCGGCAATGTTTACTGGGCATGTGCGAGTAAAAGTTCTGCCAATGACTCTCTGCTCCTTGTCAAAATGTGTCTGTTTTTGACTTGGGCAGGCTGATGTCTGGCTAACAGCTTCAGCTCAGGGTCAACATTACCCAGAGCAATTCTGTTCCAAATATCGCAAATAATAATGGAAACAAACAGCAAATATCCAGACTGACAATTTGTTCATATTGAAACATGGCGATCAGAGCCATACGTGCACGCGAGTGTGTGGCACAAAGGCCGGTTTAGCGCAGCGTCGGTTTGGCGCACACACTGAAGGTAGCCACATAAAACCCCCAACGTGGGAGGAACCGTGGGCACGATCCGAGTGTTGTGCGAAGGTCGCGCACCATTGCTCTGAACAACACTGCGCAACCATAATGATAGCCATGCGGGCGGGAGGGGTGGGGATAGCGAGGTTGCTCGACCGAGACTGAAGCTAAATATGCGAGTTTGGTTTTATAAGAGATTGCTACATAAAGAGTTACGTAAAAAAGCCAGCAAGGAATTTGCCCGCTGCCCCTGTTTTACGATAACCTAAACAAAAAATCACTTTGTCGCGCGCGGAAAAGTTGCACACGCTCGCATATATACAAACGAACAAAATAGTGCGCGATAAGGCGCGCGTAAGATAAACGCGACTATTTATGCGTGTATACATTATGAGTCTATAATTTATATGCGGGCATTATTGCTAGACAAAATCGCGTGTGTAATTCATGGAGCGCGAGCACGATACAAAATGGCTTCATCCATACAATACGATTCATGCATAGACATATAATAGACACGACATGTAATAATGTGTATACTTTTATCGTTGTAGTCATTGTTCTGAAAATAGGCAGCGTCACAGAATACGCACATATTGCGGACGTGCGCCCTCACCGCGCACGCCACGCCTACGAAGAGCGCTTTGTGTACAAGTTTGCACAATCCATACTAGATCAGTTTTGAAAATAATAATAATAATAATAATAATAATAATAATACAAGGCATTTATATGGCACTCTACAAAGATCAGAGCGCCTAACAATCAACATGCAGCACACACATACATTTGTACACAAAAATATTATATATTTATCAACAAATGGGAAATAAGTGTGTTTTAAGTAGGTGCTTGAAGATCGCAATGGACGCCGCTTCCCTGATAATAAGCGGCAGTTGATTCCACAGATTCGGAGCAGCAACATAGAATGAGCTATCCCCGGCTTTCTTGTTGGAGCGAGGAACAACCAGTCGGGTGACATCAGAAGAAGAGCGGAGTCTCATGCGATATCCAGGTCTCTCTTTGTTATAAAAAGTAAGATTATCGGTAATGTAGCTTGGGGATTGACCATTGATAGATTTATATACATACAAAAGGATTTTGAACACGATTCTTTCTTTAACTGGGAGCCAGTGAAGCGATCGCAGTAAGTGACCAGATGAACTTTCTCTTCCGCATGAAAACACAAGAGGCGCAGCTTTATTTTGAAGACGCTGTACACGTCTTATGTCGACTTCCCTGGCACCATGTAGCAAAGAGTTGGCATAGTCCATACGAAAAAGAACTAAAGATCTAACAGCATTTTGGCAAGCCTCCTGAGTGAGAAACCGGCGAATCCGCCACAATTTACGAATATGAAAATGTACACTTATACAAATTGTATTGATGTGACTGGTCATAAATAATGCAGAATCAAGTATAACCCCTAGATTTTTAACAGTGTTAGAGGGATTAATACATGTGTCTCCAAGTTTTAACTCAATATGTAGTAATTTGTTGATGACTGTCGGTGTAGCAAAAACAATGAATTCAGTTTTGTCTTGATTTAGCTGTAACATGTTATGGACCATCCAAGTATTGATCTTAGAAATACAAGTGGAACGATTAGTGAGCGTACGATCAGAATCACCAGCCACTTTTGGGTAAAATTCTGCATAGAGCTGGGTATCGTCAGCATAAACATGAAAATGTAGATTGTGTTCTCTGATGATATCACCAACTGGATGAATGTACATGGTGAAACACTGCGGGCCTATTACTGAGCCCTGGGGTACCGAGAATCTCAAAACATGCTCGAAGGATTGAACAGTCTTGATGGATACTCTAGTACGGCGTCCATTGAGATAAGACATGAACTAGGACTTAGTGGCACCTGTAATACCAAAACAAGTCTCAAGTCTGTCAAGAAGTATTCCATGACCAATGGTATCAAATGCTGCTGACATGTCAAGAAAAACCAAGAGAACAACTTTGTTTTTATCTAGGGATTGAAAGATGTCATTTTTCACCTTAAAGGTTCTACGCAGACCTTTCGAGGAGAATTGCTGTTTAATAATGTAAAATGTGCCTTGGTGTGTAAGTAACAAGACCAGGGGTGATAAAATGGTATAAAATGACATTAATTGGGGTTAATCACCGTAAATGTAATTGGCCCCCTCATTAACATGTTCAAACACTGACAAATGGTGGCGCTGTTCGTGACGAACATTCGGCAACCCCCAAAAATAAACAAAAATATAGTCTGGTACCTGACAATACGTCTGGACACTAGATAAGCCCCGTACGATGCCGCTTCACGGCGTGCGTGCAGCATGCGATCCGCGTACGTAAATACATGTACATGTACAGTACATGCGAGATGCCATGCACGCGGGTAGGCACGCAGCAGATTTTGTTCAGACATGGCGAGTGAAGACGACAGTTTGGGGCCGGGGAGTGCATATTCCACAGAATCGGACGAAATATCCGCAGTATCATCAGGTCCTATTTACTACATCTGAAGAATATATTCTACTTGACAATTTCGTTGACAATAACTTGAGTCGACCATCGACTGAATGATTTTGCATCGATACGCGTGGCACATGATGCATGCATGCACGGGCACGCTGGTCGCGACGTCGAAGTCTTCCCGAACATACGTCGCAATTATGCAAATTTTACATGTTAATAGGCTACCATTCTAGGGGCGGGGCCGGTCCCCCAAAGTAGTTTATTATTTTTCTGCTCATATTACTTACCCAAAAATTAAACTTTTATAAACTGAAAATCACTCAATTAGTTATAATCTTTTATTTTAACTAATAAAAACCACATTTCTAGGACCCTTTAAGCAAGGCAGTCTCAGTACTGTGGTGGGTTTTATATGCTGACTGGAACTTTTCACCGAGATTGTTGTTTTTTACATGATTTGTAACTTGACATGACGCAGCCTTTTCAATTACTTTTCCAATGAATTTAATATTTGAAACAGGTCGATAACTCTTAAAGGCATTTGGGTCGAGGGTGGGTTTCTTAAGAACAGGGGTGATTATCGATTGTTTGAAGGTTTCCGGGAAAATACCAGATGAAAGGGAAGCGTTAAAAATTCTTGTTATAACCGGTAACACAGTAGGCAAGCATCGTTTAACAAGCCATCTGAAAGAAGCTTCAGATGTAACCTTAGATCGGATTTGCTCAACTTTGTCAACGAAAAGGGACATAAAACTATCAGCAAGTTCAGATTCAGAGTCGCAAACTGGTAATGTTCTTGAACCGCTGTTTAGAAGGCCCCGTATAGTCGTGTACATGTCCTTAGAGCTAGCACTGGTGAATTTGTCGGAGTAGTATGCTTTCTTGGCATCAGCAATCAGCTTCTGGACATTTTTTTATTTTGAGTTAGAAACGCGTCGTAGTCAGTGTTCAAACGACTTTTGCACCAAAATGCATGGCATGTCTAGGTTTTATTTGGATGTATATGAATTTATGGCCAGTTCGCGAGCGGCGAAGTCATGCAGTAAAGAAGGTGAACAATGCTTTAACCCTTTCAGTACCAAGGCATATTTTGTCACTATGCTTAGGTTACCACAGTAATTACATGATATGACCAGTTAGTGACCAAGTACTTTTTGCCAAGTTTTAGTGTATAGCGCCCTTGCAAGGCAAAGTAAAGAAAGGCCACTTTTCTTTAAAGTGGTGTTGAATTGTAATGGATTGACAGTACCCCCAAAGCAATGACTATTACACTGTTAGAAAAGGGGTGTTATATCAACACCGAAAAACAGTGTTCACTGAACACCGTTTTTCAGGGTTCATTAGTTGCCATCACCAATTTTCGGTGTTGGCCCTGAACACCGATAATCGGTGTTGAGTGATCACCGCTGGACAGTGTCCATTTTTGAACACCGTTAAATAGTGTAGCTTGAACACTGATGATCAGTGTCAAGTGAACACCGAACAACGGTGTAGCTCACCTGGACACTGAAAACTAGGGTTTATTCAACACCCTTGGGCGGTGTACATCCTTACTCGACACCGAGAAACAGTATTGATCCAACGCCAATATTCGGTGCAGAATGAACTCCCAAAAAAAATAACGAAAACGATGAGAAAAAGTTCTGACTTGTGAAAACTCCCATAAAACACCCTCTCCTTCCCAAATAGAATGAGTTCTGATTCACTGCAGCTAACTCTGGAATTGATCCAAAAAAAACAACACAAAAAGATTAACTAATCATTCCTTGAAGTATGCGTGCATAAACCGGCTTCTCTGTGCTATACCCTCTTGCAAAAGCACTCCATTAGAATTTAAAAACCTAATAGCCTCACAGAAAAAGAAAGAAAATTCCACAAAACCCAGTGTTACACGTCCTTCACGTTAATGTCCTTCCCAGGTGACCGAGAATCGCTCTAAAAATTAAAAAACCTTGAGTGACATGTATGATTACGCTGCTTCCCAATAAACACAGTAGGGTCAACACCGAAGAGTGGTGTTGAATTTAGTCAACACTATTTTGAACACCGAAAGATAGTGTTGAATTTAGTGGACACCATTTTTGAACACCAAAAAATGGTGTTCAATCAAGTGAACACCATTTTGAACACCGACAAATAGTGTTCAATTGGGTGGACACCATTTTGAAAGCAGAAAACGGTGTTCAATCAAGTGAACACCGTTTTGAATACCGAAAAGTAGTGTTCAAATGAAGTGAACACTGTTTTTCGGTGTTGGGGTAACACTACTTTTCTAACAGTGTAGGTTAATTAAAACAACAATATTGGCCTGTGAGAATTTCTTTTTTGGAAGGGTAGGAAAGAATTATATATCTTACCCTCACTTTTTGGCCCTTCGTATGAGTTGACAACTACCAAGAAGTGTAAAAAAACACTAATTTTGGAGTGAGAAAATTGCAGAGTTTTCCTTGAAAATACTTGGATTTTATTCAAAATGAAGGAAATCCGGACTGTGAAGGTAATTGCACAAACAATCAAACTGGGTATACTATGGATGCAATCAAAAGTTTAAATGAAGGACACCACACCACCCCCCCCCCCCCCCCCCCCGCACAATGTTGGGTTGGCGGTATGTGCGCGATCACTCCAACATTGGGATGGAGGGTGGGGGGGTGGGGGGGGAACCACAATAAAACTTCTCGGGTGAATGCTCATTACAGACTATGAAACTTCTCAAAGCATGGTAGTACACACATTGGTTTGTCACACTGTTTACAAATCCTGCGAGTTTGTTTACGCTTGGCTCTTGTACTGCAAACAACACAGTTGCGCTTTTTGCCGGCAGAAATTCTTCCAGGATAGTGATGAGTCGGAAAGCGGCTGGAACCACGCGACACTGGACTGGCATGCTGAGCTTGGTTGTGCTTCAAAGTGGAAATAAGCTCTTCTATCACCTTCACCCGGAAATCCAAAGAGGCCAAGTGCTGATTTGTAGAGATGATGTTGTATACAATGGTAGCATTCACCAAGCAGATGTCAAGAATGGCCACGAAAACTCTTTTCCACCGTTTCATCGATTTGTGAGGGTGCGAGTAGTACTGACACATTTGTGCTGCGAGATCACTTCCTCCCATGTATTTATTATAATCATTAACGACAGAAGGTTTTTTGATCGTACGAAGTCCACTCAAACTGTTTTTGCTCCGAATGTCTTTCGTGTCGATATTGCAGTTTCCAACATTTGTGAGAAGAGTTACACGCTTGGCATCCTGCCAAACGACGCACAGTTGGCCGGCTTTGGTGTAAAACTGGGGGTCAGCACCTCTTATCATGTGTAGCTTTTTGGGGTTTGCAAAATCTGGAATCCCCAGTGTGGTGTAACGTGCAGTTCCACAGGCTCCAAACTTTAACTGTGATAACTTGCAGATGAGAGCTGGGCTTGTGTACCAATTGTCCAAGAAAATAAAATGTCCCTTATTTTCGAGTCCTGTAATTAGGTCGAGGACATGTAGCACAGCAGATGTAATATTAGGTGGGTGGTGTGTTGAAGCTTAACCAATGGACGGTCGACTGGATTTCTTTGATGTGGGCTGGGAGCCGGTGAACACCTTCCAAGCACAGGTATAACCAGTTTCTGACTCGTTTAATGAAAAACATTTTAATCCCCATTTGGCGGACTTTCGTCGTGGCATGTACTGTTTGAAACCAAGTCGACCTTTGAACTTGACCATTGTCTCATCGGGTGAGAGATTTCGGCCTGGCTTGTAAATGCGAGGAAAGGATGGCAGTACAAAGTCAAGCAGCGGGCGGACTTGGACAGTTTGTCAGTGGGAGCATCTCCAGCTGTCGCGGCGTTGTTGGCAAGGTGGAAAAATCGAAGGATCGCAGTGAATCGATTGCGAGACATGGTCGCCGAATACAGGGGACTTCGCAGAACTTCGGACCTGGACCAGTGCATGCTGTAGCGAGGCCTTTTGTTGATACCCATGCATAGAAGCAAGGCCACGAATGCCATAATTTCAGGAACATTAGTTGGATTCCTTGCAGGCTGATGATTGGCCACATCTGCACCCATTGTTTGGTCTGCCTAGCGATTGGTCTCATCCACCATCAACTCCCACACTGCTTTGCAGAAGAAGAGCTGAAAGATTCGCATTGGCGACAGGTGACTGAAATCTTCCGTACAGCCAGTCTCTTCACTGAATTGCATCGGTGGACGCCTGCTGTAAGAGGTGCTTGCGTTATTCCATCCACACCTGAAATAGGAACATTCAGAAAGGTTAATGGGACACTATTCATTTCACGGCACCTTTTCTTTTAAGGGTAGTATACAACATTAGCTCTTATTCTTTTTTCTTTTTTTTTTGGGGGGGGGGGTTAAACGGATTTAACTGGGGTTTAGTATTTTTTGGGACGTCGTACGTACGTTGGCTGACCATCTTTGGAAATTGCTAAAAATGTCAATTTTGTTAAAACAGAAGAGCACACCAGGTGCCCTGATTTCACAGGATGCTCGAGACCATTCGTGAATGTCAAATATGGTCATTCATTAAATGAAGTATTTTTTTGTTTTGTTTTGTTTTGTTGTGTGGGTTTTTTTTGGTGGGGGGTGGTCGCAAATGTTGTATTACCTTTAATGACAAACTGTCTTCACAATGCTGTTTTTGGACGCTCGTATCTAGTGTTCCCACTTAAATAAGTCCCCTTTTTTCACTAAATAAAATCTCCTGAAATAAAATCTTCTTTTTAAAGATTATTATGATTGATGCCTGTCTTTTCAGTAGTTAAAGAAGGCCCCATTCAGTGGAATTGAATTTGTTGTCCCCATTACAGTCCCATCTGAAATTAGATTTGGATGCAAAATCATCACACTTGACTTTGCATAATTCAGGTTAATAATTGTTTTTTTCATTTCATTTTATTTATTATTTCGCAGGGCACAAAAATAGATACAATTTCACAATCAATAGAAAGTTATGAATATCTAAACAAAAAACGTGTTAAAAAAAAAATTCCAATCAATAACAAATACAAAATAAAAAAAATTCATTAATTTCTAATTGGATTCAATCGGATTATGCAATGCAAACTGAAACGTTCAGTGCTTTTGATGATTTTCCCTGCAAAAGGACATCCAAATGCAAAGGTTACAGTACAGTACAGTACAGTACAGTAGCCTATGAATGTCGGATGCGAAACATTTCGAGAAAAGCCAAGTTGAACCATGGAGGAATACGATTCCTCCATGGTTGAACTCTTTTCAGTAAACTCCCTTTACCTGTAGTTTGGCTTTGCCGAAGAAGAGGAAGGAGTTGCTTCTTCATCACTTTCGTCAGAAGATTCATCATCGGACATATCTGAACCGCTATCTGCGAAGATTTCCTCCAAAATCTTGGAAGCGTTTTCGGTCATGATGGCAGCTAAGTGGCGTGGGCATGCATATGCTTTTCGCACGCGCGCGTCCTGGCTTTTTAAGCCAGTTTGAAACCAAGGGCGCTGTTCACATTTCAATTCCAAACAAAAGGGCTTGTGCCAACAAAGAACGCTGGTCACGTAACGACGATTATCATGGGGACATATCGGCTCTTTGGTTGCCAACGTCTATGCAAATTTGAGCCCAGGTGGTGCGTGTGGTACTCATAGGGTTAGGCAACAAAATTGCCCTCCTTTAAATAAGCCCAAAGTAGACCTTTATATAGAGGCTTCCTTCACTGAGGAGTTCCTTTAATAAAGGCTCCTTTAACATATGGTATTGAAGAACCACACTTTAACTTCCCTCGTTTTAAAGGTAGGATACACCATTGGTAATTGCTTGAATTATCATTAATGAGTAGATTTGGAGGGTTGTTTTTCATAGTAAATGTTGTTTAACTGACCTGTCCGAAGTTTTACAATCATGGAAGCCGAGAAAAGCACGAAAAACAGCGTTTGTTTTCAACCGACGTCGAGCAGTTATTCTTATGTTATTCGTGTTCTTTCGCGATCGCCGTCTGGCCATCGCGATTTTTTCTTTATAAAATTATATTTGTCGGAATAATTAGAGGATATCTAGCGCAATCATTTTGCTAGATGCCTAGAATCATTATTCACTTTCAAATGAGTAAGATATTTCTTAGTAATTAGGTAGTAAATATTTTCGATATCTGCAAATGGTGTATACTACCTTTAAGGTCGTCCTTTACCACAAATTGTTTAAAGGCTGTTTAAAGAAGGGACACTTTCTCTAAGGCTCCCTTTATGCTCCTAAATGTTCTTTGCACGTTGGCTGCTAAAGAAAGACTAACATATACTCCAGACCAACCTTACGTTTAAAGGCCTTCTTCAGGCAAAATAAAGCATTTTCTGTAATGAAGGAAGGTTCTTTAAACGAACCAAGGAAAGTACCTAAAGGCGTCCTTTGACCCCCCCAAAAAGTTGGTTTTTGAAATAAAATTGTACTAAAGATTGACCTAAAGTCTCCCTTAACGTTAAAGAAACGTTCTAGAATACGGGCCCGTAACTCAATCATTTCTAATGCAATTTGCACTGTACACAAATATCTTTTTTGTATTGCCGAAGATTGTTGCACGCACAAACGGACAACCGAAATATGGCATGATTGATTACGTTTCAGTTTAAATGAGTAGAAAATGTATACAGGAATACAAGTCAAGTATAATTATAACTTAACATATTTTAATGTAATAATTTATAAACCGCATTTTAAAACTGTAATGGATGATTCTTGTATAAACAAACCCAAGTTAAGAACCGTATCTAACCTAATGCAAATCTTTCAAATATATAGATTTAGATCAAACCGGCTTAAAGAATGCTTAACTAAAAATTTAAATAAACTGTAGATGGCAGAAATTACAACATTACTGTTTACAGAGAGTGAAGGTTAGCAAGCCATGCTTGAAAAAAATAATTTATAGAGTATTAATAAATACATAGGATAGTTGAAGGCTTCTGATTGACCCAGACTAAATCACGTGCAAGGCATTATATTTAGTAATATCATATATCATTCTGGCCACATTACAGACGTTTTCCTAGTTCCGGATCGCAAAACATATTCAGGCTGTTTTCGGCAAGTCTAATCCTCGAAATTTAAATGAAATAGGTTTAGTAGTTTACCTTGAGTGATGGAGAAACTACAGTTTTTGTTTCGATATTTATGCTCTTCTTTATTTGAAAACACGACGTCAAGTATACCGACATCCCTTTTTCTAGTTGCGGATCAGTTTAACCAATTCCGGATCGAGTAAAAAACTGCTTCGTACATGAACAATTATCACGCTAGAACCAACCCGAATCAAGCCTATATTTCTGATAAAGTATTCATTAATTTATATAAATACAGTTTAAAATAAATTTCAAATACTTTCACTTCCAATGAAGTTTAAAAAGAGGACTTGCAAGGAAATGCTTTGAAATGTTTTGTCCGTGTACGTGTGTGTGGCGCGCGGCAACGAGCCGATACACTTTGTCCCACAGAACCACTGACCTCCACACCTGGACGGACCATTGTCCATATTCTGCTGTGCTAACACTTGAAGTCGGCGCGAACTGGAAGTGCAACATGGCGTCACTGCTGTGAGCCAATGAAATGTCCAGTTGTAGAGGTCAGTGGATTTACCAACCAACTGAACTCTACACCTGGACATTTCATTGGCTCACAGAGTGACTTCGTGGGTCCGCCATGTTGCACTTCTCTGCATGCCGACTTCAAAATGAAACAATGGATGATCTGTCCATGTATAGAGGTCAGTGCACAGAACACGTCATATGAAATCGCTTGCGCGCGTGTAGTTGATGCATATATATATTTTACGGGCGATCTGGAACTAGGAAAAAATGAACGTTCAGTCTTTGGCAGATTTTTTAATACTGGAGACTTTTAGACTTATTTTTACTTATGTATCAAGAAGCTTGTATGTTTCTTTTCAAAATGCACTTCATCTAAACAAATAGTATTGGAGACCAAGCCATAACAAGGTAGGTTTTTATTTGAAGCGATCTGGAACTAGGAAAAATCCGGAACTAGGAAAACAACTGTACCACTGCTAAACTATGAACAAAGCCAAAATACGGAAACGACGCTGCGTTTGTAAAACGGCCTAGAAGAAGCCGCGAAGTCGCGAAATTCGGAGTATTCTCACCATTTTTCTCGTTAAAAAGGTATTTATTAAAGGTAATAACAGTGCGAGAACCCGTTTATTACTGCTCGATCCATTACCAGCGGTCATCCTCCAACCCGGTCATTACCACGCAGTAATAACCGGGTTCTCGCACTGTTATTACCTAAATAATAACATGAAGATGTAATACATAAAACATAAACCTGCGATGTGGCGATCATTTGCACGCTCTAGATTGGTCAAGTCATTTGTGTTATTTAGCTTCTTCTTCTTTCCACGGAGTCTCGACTTGATCCTTATCAAGCACCGACCCCATCAGCTTGTTCATCTCTTGCAGATAAGACAAGAAATTTGCCACGCCCTCTGCCTGAGAGTCGAGACCAGAGTCCTGGGAGACGGTCGGCGCATCACCTAGCGTGCCCAGACCGTCCACTTCCGGCACAACATCGTCAGCCTCAGACGGTGCGGTGTTAAGAAACGTGGAGTCTTCCATCAACCCTTGATTTGGAGATTTGGGGCATTGATCAGGACAAGGGCCGCTCACCACATCGCGTCTATCAGGCTCTGTGTTTTGATATAGGAAATGAACAGGGGTCAATTTTATGTAGATGCTAAGCACCCACATTTGCTTAGCACAAAAAGTCTTGCTCAATAAAAACAGGTTACCATCCAAAAATCCGTCTATTTTTAATGCTAAGCAAAAACCAGCTAATTATCAATCAGAAACAATATACACCACCTGAAAATGTCGTCTGTTACCCTGTTTTTGCCAAGAAAGAAAGTACATGCTAAGCAAATGTTTGTGCTTAGCAGCTCTATACAATTGGCCCCAGGTGATCTATGAGACATTTGGGGGCGAGCTATGAAACCATTGCAGCAGTCACACTGTCTAGTTAAGAATGAAAAGAATAGTCTCAATCGACCAATCAGTCCAAGCTTAATCGACGGAATGAATGCTTAAACGAATAGTTAATCTTCACTCCTTCAAATTGTAGTAAACTTTGTTTTGTATTATAACGGCCGCTGCGCTTTTATTTACTGACTTGTTACAACCGAGAGTAGCGACCTTTCGATTCGGGACGGTAGATCATACAGGACGGAGAGTCAACCGAACGCGACGGTCCTCGCACGTACCCTCCCGTCCTGATTTGAAAGCTGTTTCGATTTCTGTGGACGGCCGTCATCGGACGGATTTTCCGTTTATGCTGCTACATAAAACTGTACAGTAAACTGTATGCACGGACGTGCACATGTTGTACGGCATAAGTTGGGTACTATACACATAGCCTATAGCGACCAATAGGCACGTTGCTAGAAACAAGACGCTAGTCATGCATGCATTGCTAGTCTATGAACTTGCACACGTACATGTACTGTATTACGAACGGGGACGGGGTCTGACCGTAAGTATGGCGCCCAATCGCTAAATTAAAATAATACATTTAAAATAAAAATCACACAACCGTAAAAAATTCCAACTTATTGGAAAATGTTTTAAAATTCTGCATGAAATTAAACTTTTGCACTTTTGGGAAACTGTTCAAGATTTGTGGCTTTTTCATATCAATTTTTCAAGATCTTGAATTTTTTTTAACATCTCCCGTCCCGAATCGAAAGCTCACTAAAAGCGAGCTTTCGATTCGGGACGGGAGACAACGAGGACGATAAGCCGAGCAAAAACATCGATCTGCGCATGCGCAAAACCAAACATGTTTCCGTTCTTTTGGGAACGTTTTTTTGGGTGAAAAAGTGTCCGGTCTGTAAGCACGACGGATCGGTATATGTTGTACACTAGTAGGCGTTTCTTATGCCGTCAGTTGTTTTCTAAGACATAGAAGTGAGCTGAAAACAGATTTGGGATGCTTAGGACTTTTTTAACATTATATTTCTATTTGGGGTGGTTTTTTTTTTGGGGGGGGGATTGGGGTTATTTTTGCGGCCTTGAAAAACATCATAATTATGTCCATGGAAAGATTATCGAAACTTGGTGGTTACGCAAATATGGAACAAAAAATCACAATTGTTTTAATAGTGATTAATCATGTTTTATGTTTGAAACTGTGCTTCTATAAGAAGAAGGCCACGCCCCTCTTAAGGGTTTCAATTTTTTGTAATTGAGCCTATCTCAAACAACATTCTAAGGTGTTTTCTAAGACCTAGAAGTAATATGAAAGCAGTTATGGAAATCCTAAAAGCTCTATTTATATGAATTTACATGTTTCTGAAATTTCATGTTGGAAAACGTCCATTTTGGGTTACAAATGTGGTTACCCAAGACAACGTGTACAAAATATATCACGCCGTAGTGCTTAAAGACCGGACGTTATTTCACGCGAAAAACGTTCGCAAATAAGCCAGTTCGGTATTCCCACTGCACATGCGCACATGAAGATTTGACGATTTTTCTTTCGAGATAAACATTTCATCGATTGCGGGTACCAGCAAATTTAAAGAGATTGATTTTCTAAAGTTACTAAGTAACATTTTTTTGTTTTACGTGTTGGTGTTTTCAGGTGTTTTGTGTGGCCAAACTTTTGTTCGAACAATGTGCTCATCGTCTTTTCGATTTCACTGTGACAAGAAAATACACAGAATGCAGATTCGGTTACCACGTCCCCCATAGCCTTGTGTGTTCTTGTCTTGCATTACGATCGAGGATCGAAACACAAAAGAGAACAAAGGGAACAAAGGATCCTCGATCGACGGTTTGCTTGTCCGAATTCTGTCCTCGATCGACAGTGCAAGCGCAAAGCAATGGGGATTGGGTTAAGTAAAGGAAGAAAGGAAAACACAATATCGATCCTCGGTCGTTATGTGGTTCACGACTGCGTGCATTTGTCTGCCGTATTTATCCCATGAGAAAAATCGTTGAATCTTGTTGTGCACATGCGCAGTTGGAATACCGAATTGGCTTATTCGACATGACGGGGACATGTTCGGCTTCGCGCATGCGCAGATCGATGTTTTCGCTTGGATTACCGTCCTCTTTAATAATTGTCTCCCGTCCCGAATCGAAAGGTCGCTAATTAGGTAATAACAGTGCGAGGACCCGGTTATTACTGCGTGATAATGACCGGGTTGGGGGATGACCGCTGGGCCCAATTTCACGGCGCTGCTTAACGGTTAGCGGAAAAGTTGTGCTAACTTTAGCAGACAAATTTGCTAACCTTAAGCGCTATTTCACGGCTTTTCTGTGCTAACGTTTGCGCGCGCATGGAGATTTTATTGTTACGTCACTGTTTTAAGCAAATTTGTCCACTAGGTTAAGCGTGCCTTTTGCTGTGCTTACTGCTTACGATCTCCATGAAATAGACGGAGGCTCGGTTAGCAGAAAATCGTGTGCTTAGCAGCGCCGTGAAATTGGGCCCTGGTAATGGATCGAGCCGAAGGCAGTAATAACCGGGTCCTCGCACAGTTATTACCTTTAATAAATACCTTTTTAACGAGAAAAATGGTTAAAATGCTCCAAATCTCGTGACTTTTTTTCGGCGATATTTCCAGCGTTTTGTGTTCATGTTTAGGGGCCATGTTTTAGCTTATGCATGGTACCCTGTGTCTTCAATATGTGTTGTTATTATAACCCATACTTTAAGACCAGACTAGCTGACCACTGATGCATGACCACCGTGTATAGCAACGCGCTAGCATTAGCAGACAACACGCGCATTTTGAAAAATGCCTCGCGTATAGATACAAACGTTCTACGCGTACATTTTATAGCGCGCAGTATCAAGATTTTACGCGTCCTTGTTACAAGTTACCGTAGAACTGTTGCATTCGGCCAATCATGGGCTTACATGATGCTTGATTAATAAATACCTAGAAGAGTTGAAGGCTTCTGATTGGCCGAGACTCGATCACGTGCAGGGCATTATATGTAGTAATATCATGGGTTTCCCAAGGGCCGCTTTCTAAACCCCGGCTTTGGGCTGCATTCTGGCCACATTACAGACGTTTTCCTAGTTCCGGATCGCAAAAAATATTTAGGCTGTTTTCGGCAAGTCTAATCCTCGAAATTTAAATGAAATAGGTTTAGTAGTTTACCACGAGTGATGGAGAAACTACAGTTTTTGTTTCGATATTTATGCTCTTCTTTATTTGAAAATACGACGTCAAATATACCGACATCCCTTTTTCTAGTTGCGGATCAGTTTAACCAATTCCGGATCGAGTAAAAAACTGCTTCGTACATGAACAAATATCACTCTAGAACCAACCCGAATCAAGCCTATATTTCTGATAAAGTATTTATTAATTTATATAAATACAGTTTAAAATAAATTTAAAATACTTTCACTTCCAATAAAGTTTAAAAAGAGGACTTGCAAGGAAATGCTTTGAAATGTTTTGTCCGTGTACGTGTGGCGCGCGGCAACGAGCCGATAAACTTTGTCCCACCGTGGAGGAATAAACTCCATGGTCCCACAGAACACGTCATATGAAATCGCTTGCGCGCGTGTAGTTGATGCATGTATTTTACGGGCGATCCGGAACTGGGAAAAAATGAACGTTCAGTCTTTGGCAGATTTTTTGATACTGGAGACTTTTAGACTTATTTTTACTTATGTACAAGAAGCTTGTATGTTTCTTTTCAAAATGCACTTCATCTAAACAAATAGTATTGGAGACCAAGCCATAAACAAGGTAGGTTTTTATTTGAAGCGATCCGGAACTAGGAAAAATCCGGAACTAGGAAAACAACTGTACCACTGCTAAACTACATGAACAAAGCCAAAACGAAGCTGCGTTTGTAAAACGGCCTAGAAGAAGCCGGAACCCGGTTATTACTTTGGCTCGATCCATTACCAGCGGTCATCTCCCAACCCGTCATTACCACGCAGTAATAACCGGATTCTCGCACTGTTATTACCTAATTAATAAATACCTAGGAGAGTTGCTGGCTTCTGATTGGTCGAGACTCGATCACGCGGAGGGGATTATCAGGTAGTAATATCATGGGTTTCAAGAAGAAGCGAATACATTTTCCCTGAACAAGCATTATTAGGTAATAACAGTGCGAGAACCCGGTTATTACTGCGTGGTAATGACCGGGTTGGGGGGTGACCGCTGGTAATGGATCGAGCGATAATGATACCACGCAGTAATAACCGGGTTCTCGCACTGTTATTACCTTTAATAAATACCTTTTTAATGAGAAAAACGGTGAAAATACTCCAAATTTCGCGACTTCGCGGCTTCTTCTAGGCCGTTTTACAAACGCAGCTATGTTTCCGTATTTTGGCTTTGTTCATGTAGTTTAGCAGTGGTACAGTTGTTTTCCTAGTTCCGGATTTTTCCTAGTTCCGGATCGCTTCAAATAAAAACCTACCTTGTTATGGCTTGGTCTCCAATACTATTTTGTTTAGATGAAGTGCATTTTGAAAGCTTCTTGATACATAAGTTAAAAAAAAGTCTAAAAGTCTCCAGTATTAAACAATCTGCCAAAGACTGAACGTTCATTTTTTCCTAGTTCCGGATCGCCCGTAAAATACATGCATCAACTACACGCGCGCAAGCGATTTCATATGACGTGTTCTGACGGCGAGGTCGCCCCTGAATATGTTTGTTTGTGCACAAGTCTATCGGCTAAGGGCGACGTCGACGGCGACGGCGACGGCGATCTGTCGTCTTTGGAACACCATACCATCACTCAAGGTAAACTACTAAACCTATTTCATTTAAATTTGGGATTAGATAAACAGCCTGAATATTTTTTGCGATCCGGAACTAGGAAAACGTCTGTAATGTGGCCAGAATGCAGCCCAAAGCCAGGGTTTAGAAAACGGCCCTTGGAAAACCCATGATATCACTACATATAATGCCCTGCACGTGATCGAGTCTCGGCCAATCAGAAACCTTCAACTATCCTAGGTATTTATTAATGTATATTAAACAACGGCTAATATATCACAACCGATAATGTCACACAAATTAACCAATACTGTATCACTTACCGATATTGTAACGAAAACTTGACTGATAGTGTAATAATGTACTACACTATCGGTCAATAATGTTATTACATTATCAATTTTAACCGATAACGTTGTATACCGAAAGGTTAGTAAAAGTTACTGCACTCTCGATCATTGTTGTTGCATTATCAGTTAAGTATGCAGTATCGGTTTAGTTATAAAAGCAGTATCGGTCAGTTTTTACCAGTTGGTGATACATTATCAATTTTGGTTACTGTATTATAAGTTGTAACAATTTGGTTGTTTTGGCATAATAAAGTTTATTTAAATGGACTGTAGTCGTTATTATCTTATTTTGAGTTCTTCTCTAACAACGGTTGTCTCGTAAAAGACAAATAAAAAAGCCCACTCCAATAAATATACCACTCAAAAATAAACAGCACTCGTTTTGTGGACATTATCAATTCTGGTATTATGCAGAACACACTTGGAGGGAGCTCATTGCCTTTGGTGTACATTTTTAATTAAAACAGTTAAAACAAAATTAACAGAAAAACTAAACTTACCTGGCGACCCGTTAAGAGTTCCATCAACCTGAAACTCCGAGGACGTCGGTGCTGCTAATTTACTAGCCACCGGAGTCCTATGGGTCGAGACTTGTGGTACGAGTGGCGGTGGAGTATCGACATGATCGGCGATGTAGAGCTGGCCGCTTGGCGTGTCGATGCTGCAGACGGAGTCCGTCGACCCGTAGTGGCTGGCCCGTCGCAGCCTGGGAATACCGGCGCAGTTGTCACTCAGTGGGTTGGTATCTTGTTCACTGGATGCGCTGTTGTTCTCATTATCCGTCACCAGGACAGCAGTCTTGTCCGTCAATGCCATGCATCTGTATCTGGCCGTGGAGCCGATTCCAGAGTAAGGCGGCTTTGGATTTTCCGATATCAGAACACCCACTGTGGATGTAACAGGTTTAATGACAGGATTCTGACAGAGCGGCAACATTTGTACCGACTTCCTTGAGTGGTTAAGAACAGTTTGAGCATGTACTGTGGAGATCCCCAGCGAGAGCATGGAAGTAGGAGTGGAAGGGCAAATCTCGGCGGTTACCTGGGACTGGAGAAGAATTTGATTTTGTGGAAGGCGTTTGGTGTCGAGAATAGTCACAGCAACTGGAAATGTTGGCCACGTTTTCCCGTTCAGCACCACGACTCGTTTCGCTGCAGATTGTGGGTGATCGCCGGGCTTTTTCTCCAATCCCATCGCTGCCACCAAACTCGCCATTCTGCCCAACGCGTTCTGGTTGTAGCCTCCCATCGTGAGTTGCAGCTCTCCTATCCCATCAATGCACCCGTAGAGCGGGGGAAGCATGGGGTCGGAGCCTAAGCTCAAGGCCCTCAGCCCCACCTGGCTGGTTCCGTCGGCATGCTGGCTAGCTTTCATCACACTGGCAACGCCTAGCGTGAAGTGCACGGTGCGGTAACATTGAGGATAACCCCGCCCGGAGCATGGCATTTCCTGTGGTACCTTGCGAGACCTACTTCGAGCCGATTTTCGTGTAGTCGTGTCATATCGTGTATTTAAATGGTAGCTTCTCTTCAGTGGGTTGGCCCCATAGTTTTCTGTCGCGCTGCTGAACTGAGGCAAACTTCGTGGTTCATGCTCAGCGATGGACAACATGCCACCTTCTGCTACTTTGACGGAGAGGGTGACGACGGGCCCTGGGGGATTCCCAGACACTGCTGACTCTGTCGCTTTGGTCTTCCTCTGTTTGGTCATGACAGCTTCTGTACAAACTTCCGTTTGCCTTTCCAGTTGTTGTAGCTGCCGTTTTGGAGAATTTACTCCGCCTGTTAAGCTAGTTGCATTGGGTTTATTGTAATTTTGACTTTGGCTATAGACGGAGGTAACAGTAGAAGCGTTTTGGGAATTCGCATGTGGGCTGGATTCGGAATTAGTAAGAACATGTTGTGGCCTTTCGCTAGTTTCTGAAACAAGAACAAAAATGTTTATGAACTAAAAGGCCTGTGAAAGAGATAATTTGGAGACGAACAAATACTTTTTATAAATATATGCTATCACACTTTATTATATTATTGCCTTTGTTTCTTGTTTGTCTATTCATGTCTTGTTTTGTTTGTGTTGTTCTGGCATGGCAATAATAAGCCATCATATTGCTGCTTTGTTAACTTTGTATTTATTTTGATAAACCTAATATTATTGGATTAATACAATTCATATTGACTTTTTTCGACTTGTACGCTTCATACTGAAATTATTATATTTGTTTATTATTTTATTTCATATTTTTCACTAAGTTTATAATTTAAATGTTTGTAAACTTGTAGCAGCAATATGGAAATAAATGTATGATGAATTAATGAATGAATGAATACGACGCAACGCATCTACGGTTATAAGCATACATTAATTATGGCTAGCGATCTTGGCATCCAATGTTACCCAACCATTCGTATTTGCTGGTAATGATGGTGAGTAGCAAGTAGCAAGATTCGTGGACAGTTCAGATGTCAGCTAGATTTTGAACAACCACCTTTGAATATTTGACTAAAACAAACTCAATTTTTCGTCAGAATTGTTCAAATTTGAAGATAAAACACTTAAAATTACATAAAATGTATAAAAACAATTCCACACGGTTTTTAAAACTTTGATAAATTACAAAATCAAACTCCTTCTACAAGTTTTGTCTCATTTTTGGTGAAAAATTACCGAAGTCACGAGATTGTTTATGTTTTTTACTGTTTTTCCCTGTAATTAGTTTGTATTAATGGTCTAGAAATCGTCATTGGAAAGTGAAAAATGGACGATTGTAAATCTAAATTTGTTTATACCTATAAGTACCATAACAAAAATCACCTAATAGATTTATCTTAAACAAACTTTTGGGGGTTTACTTTAGCGCGGACATCCTGGAACTTCCGAAGTCTCCTTATCTCGTTCCTATAGACACATTTATACAAAATTAAATAGAGTCTAGAGTGATGAATGGTAACGCATTATAGCTACAGATGAATGCACACGTACTACTGCTAACCAAAAAGATGTTTTCACCGATTACGAAATGCCACCCTACCCTATTGCATTTTGTTACCACGTTTATTGTAACTGTGTAATGATCTTTTTCCCCTTTCAATTACGCGCGTACAATCTTAACGGGAATGTGCCTAAACGTGCAGTTTCCGTCAGATTCACGCCGCATCACTCCTATGTACATCGTCTGTATTAAAACATACGTGGGATACAGTGTATATATACATCAAACATACAACGCTCCTTAAACGTCATGTGATACCCCCCCCCCCCCCCCCCCCCCCCCCCCCCCCACTACCCGCTCACCTAGCCGCTATTCCTGTTTCCGAGATTATTGGGGGAATTGTAATCGTCTCCCAACCTTTATTTGCCGGCAATAATTTACGCTACCTTTCATATAACTCTATTTTTGTTCACAAGTTAAAGTAAATGTTATTAGAATAACAAATTCATTTTCTTAATAATGCAAAGACAAGCGAATAAATTAAGATCGTGTGTTCATTGATAACGTTTACATCGCAGCGATGCTGTCGAGTTTTGTTGTATGTGTAGTTACACTGAATCTTCCCTAAACAAATTAAACACTGCCATCTTTGTACGACACTCTTGTTGGTTTCCAACATTGACAAGTTGGGTGAATGATAACCCTAAAGTGGATTTTCGTTCTCTTTACTTAGGATAGGAGAGGGGACCAGTCGTTTTTCTAGTTCAGATTTGTCCTGTAGTTCCGGATAGCCTACCTCTTGTAGATTGGTCTCCAGTGCTGTTTTTAAGTATAACTAAAGCTTCTTGATACACACATAAGTTTTAATAAATTATCCAGAAAATAAATGTTGGCTAGATTTCACACTCGCACTTTGACAAGTTTTGACGGTTTGTATAAAATCACGGAAACCGCAAAACCAAGAAAAATATGCTTAAGACTGAACGTATGGTTGTTTATTTTCTAGGTCCGGGTCGCGCGTAAAGTACGTATATACATTAAAAACGTGCGCAAGCGATTTATATAAGTGACGTGTTTGTCTATGCTGATTGTACAATTTATACACCCAGCACGATATGACGATATGAGACCGAGGGACTCCCCTCTTAAAAAACCCTAAAAACCTTAACACAATTCCTGAGAAACCACAGCATTCCGAAAGCGCAATAACCGCCACAAGAAGAGAGGGGGGGGGGGGGGGGGGGGGAGGGGTACACTCCGTCTCATTTCTTGCTTCATGCAAAATTATCGATTCGTTGCCACCGTCGCGCTGCGCTGCAGACAAAAATGTCAAAAACATGTTCTTGAAACGTTCTCTTTGTAAACTGTATTGGAAGACAGTATTTTAAATAAACTGTATTTGTACATGAGACAAATCTGCTTAATTCGGGTGGTTTTAGCTTTTAAAACAAATTCCCTCGCGCCAGCAGGTATTGACCCAATCCAGAACTGGTTAATCTGATCCGGAACTACATGAATAGTGATATCGGCAATTATGACGTCGTATTTTCCAAATTAGAAGCATAAATATTTAGAGAAAACAATTGCAGTATCTCTTTAACTCAAGGTAAACTAACCCATTTCACTTGAGCTGAAAGCAGATTGAATAAAGCTTGCTCCCCGGAACTAGGAAAACGACTGTAATTACAACGAGGCAAGTAGACATACGTACTGGTGTTTCTATTGAATAGCATAACAGTAACAACTGTACTTACCCTCTTTGGAAAGTTTACTCCCAATTGAAACGATCATGGTTGCAAATATTCCTTTTCGCGGCTTTGAAATCTTGAATGAATCACTTGCAATGTTGATACGTTATTTTGTTATATTGTTATAGTGCCTATGCAGCAGCTCCCTATTTTTCTTCACATCTTGTGCTGTAACTTACATTCGCTGAATCAGAAATCTGAAACTGGCATAGTTCACTGCACACCCAGCTGAAAACGTACGTGCTTGTTGTGTCGAACAACACAAATCGAATGCATTCGCTCTGTGACGATGACTATGTTTGAATAAACGCGCGCATTAGTACGCGGGGCGCACTTTGCGCGTGGCGCAGTGCAAAACGGTCAATACACTTTTGGGCCTTATTTCGATAAGGCCGATTTCCGGCAGCCGATTTCACGAAACCTTACGCAATGGACCGATCCGGCCTGTCAATCACTACGCGCGCATTGACCAATAAGATTACGAGTTTTGTTCAGGCAACTTAGCAACGGTGGCTACAGGCGTGGTCCGCCATTAGCTCGGTCAAACTATCACATGTGGTTACAAACGTGTACACAAACAAATGGCTTCGGTACGAAAAAGCACCGTATTTGTCAATCAAAATACGGCTCGGTATTGAGTTTTAAAAATTGTCAAAAATATGCATGAAATGGTCATGAAATATGTAAATAACACGCTGGTACTCGGATTACGACATCATTTTTCCCCGTTAAATTCCAAAACAAATTCCCGAAAATGAGAATTACCGTTGAACTCGATCGTGTGACGTGAACGGTGGGAATGTCAAGAAGATAAACAAGCCACAAGGTCAAGGACAGTGCAGTCTAAGGTAGGATAGGGGCCTAAAGTATGTAGAGTTAATAGTAATGCTCTACATGTATAGCAGTCTATTAATTAGGCTATGGTTTAATCCTGTTGCGACAAAATACGCGATTTATTCCAGTAGCGGTAGTGACTTACCAAGCAACACTTACATTTACACCGTCCATATAAATTGACATGCATGCATGCTTCATTTCCCCCAACTGCAACTTAACCATCCTCCATGTACTGTTCATACCGTTCCTTAAAATAATGGTCATCCTTTTAGTTCGCCCGCTAACTTACTGATAGTAATTTTGTCCCCGCCTAAAGTTTAAATCAATATTTTCGATGTACGTGTTCTACGCCTAGCCTACACGTACATGTACATGTACATGTACCATCATACGTACATGTACATGTACATACACCCCCACGCGTGTGCAACTTGACCGAGGTAATGGCGTCGCCATGTCGTTGCTAAGGTGGGCGGGGCTTATGGTCAAATCCGGATCGGTCCATTGCGTAAGCCCCCTTGCGCCACAATTTATTGCGTAAGCTGCGCTACTTTTGTTTGCTGCGCAACATTTCGCTTACGACAGTTTCACGAAAGTTTGACAGTGCGTAAGTCCGCGGCTTACGCAACAAATTATGGCGTAGCTTGCGCAGTCAATTTAGGTGGCGTAAGATATGGCGTAGCGACTGAAAATGACCTATTTTACCAGAAAATCGTAATTGACGTGGAGCCCGTCATTGCTCAACTTATTAAGCTTGATAAAAGACACTCATAGTTCCATGATTGAAGTAAAAGAATCACTATTTTACCCGTGACAGAATTGTTAATGTTGCCACGCGATTTCGCGGAAAGTCGGACAAAACTATTTTCAAAATGGTGGGCGAAGGTGATACAACAACGATTTCGTGAAAGAACACAATAATACGCAAACAGTCGTCGTAAACGCTGTTAAAAAAGTTGCGCAGCTACGGCAAGTTTCGTGAAATGCTCCGTAAGGAAATGGCGCAGCTATGCAACATTTTTGTTGCGTAGGCCTTGCGCCACTTTTAAAAATGGCGCAAGCTACGCACTTTTCGTGAAATCGGCTGCTGGGGCGGTATTCACAAAACGACTTATGTCACAAAATAAAATAAGCACCCCACTTAAATCGTCAAATCTGAATGACTTAGTGGTATTCACAAAACGTTTTTGATAAGTAGGCCCTACCCCACTTATTTTTGAGTCTTAAATCTAAGTGTGGTCCATTGATCTCCATTGTATAATGGAGATCAATGGTGTGGTCTGACCATAGAGCTATTTTAAATTACTAAAGCGCTAACTCTTCATTCTTACGATCGGAGATACTTTGAATCCATTCTGCCAAACAAGTGACTAGCCATTTATGTACACCGTGACAAAGAAGTGACTAGCCATTTATGTACACTGTGACAAGGAAGTGACTAGCCATTTATGTTATTGTACACTGGCAAAGAAGTGACTAGCCATTCATGTACACTGTGACAAAGAAGTGACTAGCCATTTATGTACACTGTGACAAAGAAGTGACTAGCCATTTATGTTATTGTACACTGACAAAGAAGTGACTAGCCATTCATGTACACTGTGACAAAGAAGTGACTAGCCATTCATGTACACTGTGGCGGGTTTAAGCACTTATTCTCATTGTTACTCGCGGAGATGCTTTAAACATATCCTGCACGCTTACACAGACATTATAAACCCGTTTATATGTCAGTTGTCTAGCCCCTCTAAAATATTTGCTGTAGAACCGCAGTTTTTCATTTTAGGATACGGGCGTGATGCGCGCACACTGGCACGAGGTCGAGGGAAACCAGTAGGGCTCTTTTCCCCACGAGTTAAAGGGAATATTGCAACTTGTTTAGGGTACCGTGCATCCACCACATTGCGGGCAGAATGGCAGGCATTGAATCACGGCACGAAGCACAGCTTGCGCATGGCACACACAAAACGATGTATCTTATTCACAGCGTAATTCAAAGTACGCGATTCTGGCCGCACTGTGGTGGGAAAAGTCACAGTATTATCTTTGACTCGTGGGGGGAAAGAAGCCCTGCTGATTTCCCCCGACCTTGTGCGGACGGGACGAAATAAGTTGTGTATTAAGAAATAAATAAGTTTTAATTTAATTGTACTCCTAAAAATCCACTTAGACCAGAAAGTAATACCTATAGCGATTTCAGGGGCTTTCATTAAAAAAAATTTTTCCCAAATCTGAATAATTTAAGAAAAAAAAATTTCCCAAATCATTGAACCCTGTATATTTTCATTAGGACGATTTCGATTCTTGCCTCCCAGCCTATTTGTGTGCATGAGTGCATGAATTATATATTTGTTTGAAAACTGGGAGTTCTATTTACGGTTGAATACAAAATATATTGCGGTACGGCCACTCCACGCATTGGGAGAATAATTAAGCCTATGTATTGACCGCCAATCGTGGTCGTCAGACAAAAGAATTGGGTACGTCCACGATTGACAAAACGTCCACGACTCTAAATCGTGTAGAAATCCTGTGGAGGTCATCCGAAAACGTCAGAGTACAAACAAAAGAAGGGAGGACGGTCGGAAAATGCCCCGCCCACGATTGGCGGTGTTTAACAACCTGCTTGTGCGTGTGATCAGCGATGCACCAATCAGATGACGGGTATTTATTTAGGTTTTGTATAATACCAGCTATTATGGATAATAACACTTATTATTATAACTTCTTTTACTGAATATCGACCAGTCAGTAACATCAACATTTTAACACGATGACGATATAATTCTGCAAAATGTACTGTTAACAAAATACACGGAAACCATGGGTGTCAACGAATTTTCAAAAAAATTACGGTCACCATAAATTTGGTAGTAGGGGATTAACAGGAATGAAATGAGGAACCAAAAGAATGACAAATTGTTGCATTTCCTGATAATAAATATATTAAGTTCAAAACTCTGCCTTTTTTTTATTCAGAGAGAACATTATTTTGCTAACATCTATCCGTTTACGGTGACAGTGCAAATTACGGAAATTTGTTGGCACCCACGGCTACTAGGTAATTTCCCGTACATTTTACGGGGAGTTTTAATTGTGTGGGTTTTCAACTTGCGTTATTCGATTGGTGATGTTTCAGCCAATTTACTGCCAATTTTACTCAAATTCAACTAGACTAGCTAAGTCGTGAAATATATAACGAACATTGTAGATCCACAGCTATCCAGAGCGACATGCAGTATAGCGGAGGCACGATGTATACATGAAGTGCCACAAAGAGCAGTTTCCGTCCTTTCCAGTGTCAGTGCCAGTTTTAGTGCCAGAGTAGAGCTGAAACTAACTAATAAGAAAATCATTAATCATTCGGTTGTCATTGATTGAAACGACTCGGGGGTTTCAATAGAATCTAAAATCCAAATACATGTTCATGTTGGTTAGGGTGCGACTCTGGAAAGCCGTCTTGTAAGGAAAGTGTCCGTGGTGAACTATACACTCTGTTTATGATTGAACAACGTGCATTACATTTGTGTTTATTCGTGAGGTAGCAGCTGACATTGAAATGATGTCCCCGTCCTCCACTCGATTCTTACAGCATCGCTTGAGTACTAGTTTTCTCAGCTCGGAGCGAAATTTGGCGTACTTAAAGCAGTAAATGACCGGGTTGACGAGCATGTTGCATGCCACCAGGCTGATAACGGGAAAGTAGAGCGGAGTAACCCAATCTCCTGAAACGTTTTGATACACCTTATGACTATCTACAAAGGATACCTGCGACCACTTCTTGAATATGCGGTGCCTCTTTGGAATGGTGGAATAACGCAAAAGCATGTTCAGCGATTAGAATCGATCCAGAAGCGTGTTATTAAGCTCATCCTGGGAGCTGACTATAATGGCTATTTGAGTGCGTTATTGTCATACGATTTACATACTCCTAGCGATCGACGGAGCTCTCTATGTTTAAAATTTGCCAGGGAGCTTATAAATAACCAAACCTTGTCGCATATCATTCCACTTCCTAACATAAATCAGCGAGTCCTTCGCAAGGCTAACTTGATACCACAACCGAAATGCAAAACCAACAGATTCAGAGACAGTGCTGTACCCTACATGATCAGTTTAATTAATTCTGAATAATCCCTCTATGAACGTGATATTTTATATTTTATATTTTATATACTGTCTTGTTTTACACATTGCCTTGTCTTGTTTTTGGCTTGCTGATTCGAATCCACAAACACACTCTTTTTAAGAGGCACCAAACTACCAAACTTGCTGGATAGACTGTAGTAGTTACAGCGTAAATTGTTTGATGCTAATTTTATTTTATTTACGAACTTCCCTATATTTTTATTGGTCTTGTGTAAATTTTGATGTAATTCAGCCCCTGGGCTGCCATGTCGATTTTTGTATCAATAAACCATTTATAATAATACACGAACAACACTTCTATTGGTGTCCAACAAAATACAAACATTATGCCTATCAGCATTGTCGTTACGAGAACGTTTGTATTGGCTTTATTCATCGCATTACGAGGACCGTTCATTGGATTAGCCGATTTCTCGTCGTCTGAGCAGCATAACGGTGATGACCATGCCGTTACCAAGCACAGCCAGGCAGGCGATGATTGATTAGACTGCAGCAAGTTGAGGGCTAAGCGGGTTTTGTGTCCGGACATTTTTTGTAGTGTTGTCGAAATCCGTGACAGTTTCTTCGTCAAAAGAGATGTTTTGCTCGTGTTCTGCAAATGTGTTTTCATAAACTACCACTGTGTTGTCCGCGCCTGTGGTTCAGACTGCGTTGTCAGTGTGTTTCATTGAGTGTGTATACCCCTCCTCGGCCGGCTACAACCGTCTTATTTATGACTTGATGCCACATCACTCAAGCCTAACTCGGAACACCTTAATTTAACCACCACCGATATGTAATTGAATTTTGAGTTAAATAACTTGTTGTCTTTTTAATTGGGTGCAAGACCCCGTGCATGAGGATAAGTCGCACTGTGAATAGTATACTGACGACTTTACATTTTTAATCAAATTGGGGCTTCGCATCTGTGAGCGTGATAATAATAATAATGTTCGTGCTTATATAGCGCTTTACATCGTATCAACGATCTCAAAGCGCTTTACAATTATTACACCGTTCATCAGGCCCTGGACCACGCGGCAGCCGTTTATAGGCGCTCAATCGGCCTCGACCCTCACAGGTACCCATTTATACTCCTGGGTGGAGAGTAGTAGATTCAATAGTAGTTTGATTCGCAATGCAATTATGTCTAGGGTGGCGTTTGTTTGACCGCTGTAACAAGTACTGCATTTAAGCCAGCCTGAGTACAGCTATAACCTATCAGTTGTAGGTAGGTGAATCTTCGCGTTGCTATACATTCTTGTTCTTATGTTTTCGGCCGTGCAATGAAAAAGTGAATCTGTATATGTGTCAAAATAGATACGCCCTCTTTTGGCCTTGGGTCAAAAATTATACAGTCGCATGAACCTATGGTGGATACCTTCAGACCATGCTTTCACTGTACATACAAATATGCAGCAAGGCAAACTGTGTGCAGAACAAAAATTAAGTGTCATTTTTTTCTCAAATTCATGTTTTTGCAGATACTGCATTTGTTCTATTGAAGAACGGGATGTGAAAACAAACTAGAACGAACAAAGTGACCATTGAAAATACTGGTTTTAAAAGGTCGTAAATACATTTTGTTTTAACGCCTCTTCACGTAATTTTTGTGTCTTGAAGAACAAAAATGATACAATTATAACATGAATGTTTCTTGAGTTATTAAGAAATAATTCTCTCAAAAATTGTAGCAGAGGAAACCCAGTGTAAAATGCCCACGTGTGGCCACGCGAGTTCTCTGGACGCCTACCGTGTGGCCTTTTACCTAATAATAATATTAATAACAACGCTTAATGATACATTTGGGAGACATCTCCATAGAGACGTGCACAACATTTTCCAATCTTTACTGTAACCTAACCCGTTTTTACTTAAGCTTTTTCCACGAAATTTAGTATTTAAGCACTTTGGACCCTACTTTATCGACCTAGACTGTTAAAGAAAAATATTTCTCCCTCATGGAGGTGAAACATTAGTGTAACTGATAGAATACGGTGTGTTAGTTGTTCACAGTCTTTGGTTATAGCGCCCTCTAGTGACTGGACGTTTTCCGCCCGGCTAAACGTACGTCAATCGTTGAGTCTGAGAAGTCAGTTTCAAAAATTCTTTGCAATCCTGTTATTTATCAGCCAAATTCGAAACAATGAGGCATGGAGGTATAAATATTAGTTAATTGAAGATTGTCTTAATGTGTAACAGAAATATTAAGCAGTTTTATATTAAATTGGCTGTAATAAGAAATAAACAAGTGTGCATGTGTGCATTCTAGATTCATCAAAGCGTTTATTGTACTTAATACGTTGAATTTGGTGTTTTGCTTAAGTGTTTACATAGCAAGGTTAGGTCATCTAAATAAAGTAACGGTCAAAGGGCAGTTGCATCCTTACCTTAATTCGGTTTTTCTTGTATTTTGCTTATGCCCGCGTCACACTGTCCTGAAATTGACACCAGATGGCAATACGATAAAGAAATGTTCAAATTCGGCTCTGATCGTAAAAACATCGGGCCATTCGTGAGGGCATCTTAAGCCATCGTATTACCGCCGGTAGAGTTTCTCAGGCTCCGGCAGCAACTAGCTTCGTGAGCGGTGGCAACATCTTTGGCATGCCAAAAAATTGGCGAAGGACCTTGCGAAGGTTCATTTTCGTGTTGAATTCATAGGTCCATTTTGCCCTTCGTAAGGCCATCGTGAGGGCATCTTGTCAAATCTTGTCATCTTCGTCTTTACTTCGTTCGATCGTCGGGGCCATCGGGCATTTTTCGCCTCACGAAGACAATACGAAGGAAACAAGAAGCTTCCCGATTGTCTCATCAAGGCAACACGACTACGTGAAGCCCTCGGAATGCCGTCGTGTGGCCATCGTATCATAGTACAATGACATCGAGATGGGACCACGGTGTCGGCGAAGACAGCCGAATTTGAGTAGCTCAAGCGTTTCCCATGTGTCATGGTAACGTGGACACAAAAGGCCAGCCTCGGAGCATCTTCCTCAGTCAGTCCTGAGCAACTCTACAGAGAGACGTGTGTAACTCCCAAAGAGTGACACATTCGTGACCTAGTTCGATCATTATTATTCCCTTAATTAACGACACACAACGCCACAACCGTACTTCGTTAGAGAATTTCAGCTTATTTTTGGAACATTTCTAACCTTGGGCTACTCGAAACTAGGAAATAATTTGATTCCGAAACGCGAAGAATTAAATTACACGCTATAACTAACACGCAGCCGCGATTTGATTGAAAGCGCAAACTCAGCCCAAGGAATTTGAAATTCGATTATACCTCGGTGACATATTTTCCTGGATCTGCAAAATGCTTAACTGTTTTGGGTTAGGCAAGTTTCCGACGTCGCGCCTCAGCCGTGTTCAAACGCAACTGTAAATTGCTTTGTTTGTATTCGATAAGGTTGATATTTTCATGATGTAGAATGTGACATCGACCAACAACTTGGCCGTGATATTACTAGAGCGGTTAATATGGCGACACTCCACACGGTGAGGCAACGCAATGCTAGAGCTATTGCGTTTTTGACCGTCAATTACCGTTGTACGCAAGCCTATAGCCATTCTGCACTTGCGAGTGTTCATGAGATCAGCGGCGCTTGCTGCGTCCCAACTATCGGGACTGTACATGTACCTTAGCTTAGTGTAACGAAAACCGTTCTCTGGGGTCCACAAAACACACGGGAAGTACTCAAGACAGGTATTCTCTTTTATCGACGGTTCTCGGGCCGTTTATTCTCACTCTTTCTAGCTACAAAACTGGCACACAACTATGGCATCACAACGCGGCACTAAAAGCGGTCCTGCGCATGCGTCATCCGGGACGGGTCGCGATTTTTTTCCGTACCACATTCGAGCTATGGGCGCATCCTGATTGGACAGTTTTCACGAATGGGCATGCATTATACATGTTTTGAACGTACATACGGTTAAAGGTCACGACCTCGTGGTTGTATTATTTAGCTGCAAATACATGTACATGTACATATACGCTCTAGCATTAATCATACGCTTTAGCATTAATCATGGCTCCATGGACCTCGTTGAACTCAATTTCTACTGGATTTCAATGTCCTACCTGCAGTGCATATTAAATTAAATGCCGTTTAGGGCTGTTATAAAAAGGCCACCTCTAAAAAGTAGGCATAAAACAAATCATAAATTTAGATACATTGTCAACACAGGCACCGAATATATTTTCACCGTTTTAAGTGTTTTGTTTCAAGTCGCTCCTTTCCTTTGTAAATTCATGTGGTCAATTTCCCCTCCATAAAATAATGGTAAAAATGATTTTAAAAAGACAATTACCAACCCAACTATCTGAACAGACGACACACATAAAGCAAGTTTATAATCAGTTAATTACAAAAATTATTGACAAATGGACAGTGAACTGTCTTGTTCTTTGACATCGCTGTAGTCTTTGACAATACGCAGCTCGTATACAACATGCAGCTGGGGTACAGTACATATTTAATTCTTAACACTTAGTTGCTCATTATTCACTGGGTCATTACCCCACGCCCCCTCCCCACTCATTGTGGCCCATTTCCCTTCCCCCAGTGCTCCCCAACCCCCATCCTACCTCCAACTCGCTCAAGTAATTAGAAATTGCCAGAAAAAAATGTGTTTGATTGTTAAAATTCAGAGTGCTCCTACTGCAAAATAAGCCACCCTAATTAAGGTATTTCCATTGCACAACTCAAATAATCGCATTTACAAGTATTTTGAAAAGAATGCAGTCTAAAAATCATTCCCAAATCACATAAAACCCTAAAATCAAATAATAGCCAATACGTTTTGGCCTGGAGTTGTTTTTTGGTAGCTGATAAATAATATCGAATATGTTTTGTTTGCTTCCTAGCTCATTTCAAAGGCGGCAAAATGTGATATTTCGATGTACAATGTAGATTGTATGCAAATAGATGTGCATACATCTACACCAATATACATAACAAAAATCACATTTTCACTTATGGATCGAAAGGTCTGTTGTTCGAATCCGGCTATCGTTAACGTTTGTCTTTTTCTTCGACACATTTTCTTATGGGTTATTTTAACCATTGAGCAAGGTTGAAGGGAAAACCGGGTTAGGATACATAAGTGCCTTGAAAAATAAAACAAGAACCGCTACACTGGTTAGTTTTTAGTGACTTTCCAATTTTAATTACACCACTGTACGTAGTAAATTAATTCCAAACATGAACAGGTTTTAGTTTTTAGCTTTGTTCCCATTTAGTCCGGTCAATTTAAATAAAAATAGGGCCTGACCTACATGTAGAAATATAATTTCTACTTTTTTTACTTCTAATTTCACCCAAGGAGTGGGAAAAAATCATACACTTTTTCATTATGCAAGGTCATTTTTTTTTTGTCTGTTAATTACCGTCAGAATATCCGTTCTCTCTTGCGACTCTGTGAAACAAGACTTATCACAAGCAGACGACTTTTCTATGTCTACCAATTACTATAAAATAATACATGTATATTGGAATCTACTTTGCTGTCTGAATTATTTACCGGTTAAAACAAATCACTTTGTATTTCGTCCATGTTTTTGCGCACTGTTTGGTGGAAACTCATCCACTCTGTCAGTGGTGCCTAGGGCCGTAGACATGGTAGCCCATGTAGATACAATTATGACGTGCAAATTACAATTTTCCGTCAATTGTATAGTTGTAAACAAGTTAAACATTTGTATTACTGTTAATATTATAACCTACTGTTAATTAGTTATAGGTCCTAACATAAATTGACCGGACTGTCCGTTCCCGCGTACATTGTAATGCAGCAACACTTTATTTTGCAGCGTGGGTTTTGCCAATAGACTGGTTGTTAAGCAGAGCATGACTTAGGCTGTGAGGAGCAGGTCTCCGTCTATGTTGGATAGGCATGACAGACCTACTCTGAGAGGGCTGTACTGCATATCCATGGTCTGCGCAGTAAGATTAATTTGGTGGTCGACCAGCTGTGATCCGCCTACCCCCCCCCCCCCCCTCCCCCCCCCCCCCCCCCCCTCCCTCCCCATATGTGTTCTCCTACGTGCTGTTGCTGTTGGTTGTACGCCTATAGATTTACTGCCACTAAGTCTCTCGACTGATTTCTTGGTAAATGTTCTCGCACTTTTCAGTGAAGCAGCAGCTCCCTGATATTTACCGAAAGTGTACATGGCAGAACACATGTGTGATGATGTCTTTATTTTATTATAGTTGGCTACAAAGGCCTTGATTGCAGGCTTCATCACGTCTAAAAAGTAGGCATAAAACAAATCATAAATTTAGATACATTGTCAACACAGGCACCGAATATATTTTCACCGTTGTAAGTGTTTTGTTTCAAGTCGCTCCTTTCCTTTGTAAATTCATGTGGTCAATTTCCCCTCCATAAAATAATGGTAAAAATGATTTTAAAAAGACAATTACCAACCCAACTATCTGAACAGACGACACACATAAAGCAAGTTTATAATCAGTTAATTACAAAAATTATTGACAAATGGACAGTGAACTGTCTTGTTCTTTGACATCGCTGTAGTCTTTGACAATACGCAGCTCGTATACAACATGCAGCTGGGGTACAGTACATATTTAATTCTTAACACTTAGTTGCTCATTATTCACTGGGTCATTACCCCACGCCCCCTCCCCACTCATTGTGGCCCATTTCCCTTTCCCCAGTGCTCCCCAACCCCCATCCTACCTCCAACTCGCTCAAGTAATTAGAAATTGCCAGAAAAAAATGTGTTTGATTGTTAAAATTCAGAGTGCTCCTACTGCAAAATAAGCCACCCTAATTAAGGTATTTCCATTGCACAACTCAAATAATCGCATTTACAAGTATTTTGAAAAGAATGCAGTCTAAAAATCATTCCCAAATCACATAAAACCCTAAAATCAAATAATAGCCAATACGTTTTGGCCTGGAGTTGTTTTTTGGTAGCTGATAAATAATATCGAATATGTTTTGTTTGCTTCCTAGCTCATTTCAAAGGCGGCAAAATGTGATATTTCGATGTACAATGTAGATTGTATGCAAATAGATGTGCATACATCTACACCAATATACATAACAAAAATCACATTTTCACTTATGGATCGAAAGGTCTGTTGTTCGAATCCGGCTATCGTTAACGTTTGTCTTTTTCTTCGACACATTTTCTTATGGGTTATTTTAACCATTGAGCAAGGTTGAAGGGAAAACCGGGTTAGGATACATAAGTGCCTTGAAAAATAAAACAAGAACCGCTACACTGGTTAGTTTTTAGTGACTTTCTAATTTTAATTACACCACTGTACGTAGTAAATTAATTCCAAACATGAACAGGTTTTAGTTTTTAGCTTTGTTCCCATTTAGTCCGGTCAATTTAAATAAAAATAGGGCCTGACCTACATGTAGAAATATAATTTCTACTTTTTTTACTTCTAATTTCACCCAAGGAGTGGGAAAAAATCATACACTTTTTCATTATGCAAGGTCATTTTTTTTTTGTCTGTTAATTACCGTCAGAATATCCGTTCTCTCTTGCGACTCTGTGAAACAAGACTTATCACAAGCAGACGACTTTTCTATGTCTACCAATTACTATAAAATAATACATGTATATTGGAATCTACTTTGCTGTCTGAATTATTTACCGGTTAAAACAAATCACTTTGTATTTCGTCCATGTTTTTGCGCACTGTTTGGTGGAAACTCATCCACTCTGTCAGTGGTGCCTAGGGCCGTAGACATGGTAGCCCATGTAGATACAATTATGACGTGCAAATTACAATTTTCCGTCAATTGTATAGTTGTAAACAAGTTAAACATTTGTATTACTGTTAATATTATAACCTACTGTTAATTAGTTATAGGTCCTAACATAAATTGACCGGACTGTCCGTTCCCGCGTACATTGTAATGCAGCAACACTTTATTTTGCAGCGTGGGTTTTGCCAATAGACTGGTTGTTAAGCAGAGCATGACTTAGGCTGTGAGGAGCAGGTCTCCGTCTATGTTGGATAGGCATGACAGACCTACTCTGAGAGGGCTGTACTGCATATCCATGGTCTGCGCAGTAAGATTAATTTGGTGGTCGACCAGCTGTGATCCGCCTACCCCCCCCCCCCCCCCCCCCCCCTCCCCCCCCCCCCCCCCCCCCCCCCTTCCCTCCCCATATGTGTTCTCCTACGTGCTGTTGCTGTTGGTTGTACGCCTATAGATTTACTGCCACTAAGTCTCTCGACTGATTTCTTGGTAAATGTTCTCGCACTTTTCAGTGAAGCAGCAGCTCCCTGATATTTACCGAAAGTGTACATGGCAGAACACATGTGTGATGATGTCTTTATTTTATTATAGTTGGCTACAAAGGCCTTGATTGCAGGCTTCATCACGTCTAAAAAGTAGGCATAAAACAAATCATAAATTTAGATACATTGTCAACACAGGCACCGAATATATTTTCACCGTTGTAAGTGTTTTGTTTCAAGTCGCTCCTTTCCTTTGTAAATTCATGTGGTCAATTTCCCCTCCATAAAATAATGGTAAAAATGATTTTAAAAAGACAATTACCAACCCAACTATCTGAACAGACGACACACATAAAGCAAGTTTATAATCAGTTAATTAAAAAAAGTATTGACAAATGGACAGTGAACTGTCTTGTTCTTTGACATCGTTGTAGTCTTTGACAATACGCAGCTCGTATACAACATGCAGCTGGGGTACAGTACATATTTAATTCTTAACACTTAGTTGCTCATTAATTACTGGGTCATTACCCCACGCCCCCTCCCCACTCATTGTGGCCTATTTCCCTTCCCCCAGTGCTCCCAAACCCCCATCCTACCTCCAACTCACTCAAGTAATTAGAAATTGCCAGAAAAAAATGTATTTGATTGTTAAAATTCAGAGTGCTCCTACTGCAAAATAAGCCACCCTAATTAAGGTATTTCCATTGCACAACTCAAATAATCGCATTTACAAGTATTTTGAAAAGAAAAAATCATTCCCAAATCACATAAAACCCTAAAATCAAATAATAACCAAGACCTTTTAACCTGGAGTTGTTTTTTGGTAGCTGATAAATAATATCGAATGTGTTTTGTTTGCTTCCTAGCTCATTTCAAAGGTGGCAAAATGTGATATTTCGATGTACAATGTAGATTGTATGCAAATAGATGTGCATACATCTACACCAATATACATAACAAAAATCACATTTTCACTTATGGATCGAAAGGTCTGTTGTTCGAATCCGACTATCGTTAACGTTTGTCTTTTTCTTCGACACATTTTCTTATGGGTTATTTTAACCATTGAGCAAGGTTGAAGGGAAAACCGGGTTAGGATACATAAGTACCTTGACAAATACAACAAGAACCGCTACACTGGTTAGTTTTTAGTGACTTTCTAATTTTAATTACACCACTGTACGTAGTAAATTAATTCAAAACATGAACAGGTTTTAGTTTTTAGCTTTGTTCCCATTTAGTCAGGTCAATTTAAATAAAAATAGGGCTTGACCTACATGTAGAAATATAATTTATTTTAACACTGTTGCACGGGGGAAATATCACTTTTTTGACGTCTAATTTCACCCAAGGAGTGGGAAAAGATCATACACTTTTTCATTATGCAAGGTCATTTTTCTTTTGTGTCTGTTAATTACCGTCAGAATATCCGTTCCCTCTTGCGACTCTGTGAAACAAGACTTATCACAAGCAGACGACTTTTCTATGTCTACCAATTACTATAAAATAATACATGTATAGGCCTATGGGAATCTACTTTGCTGTCTGAATTATTTACCGGTTAAAACAAATCACTTTGTATTTCGTCCATGTTTTTGCGCACTGTTTGGTGGAAACTCATCCACTCTGTCAGTGGTGCCTAGGGCCGGCCGTAGACATGGTAGCCCATGTAGATACAATTATGACGTGCAAATTACAATTTTCCGTCAATTGTATAGTTGTAAACAAGTTAAACATTTGTATTACTGTTAATATTATAACATACTGTTAATTAGTTATAGGTCCTAACATAAATTGACCGGACTGTCCGTTCCCGCGTACATTGTAATGCAGCAACACTTTATTTTGCAGCGTGGGTTTTGCCGATAGACTGGTTGTTAAGCAGAGCATGACTTAGGCTGTGAGGGGCAGGTCTCCGTCTATGTTGGATAAGCATGACAGACCTACTCTGGGAGGGCTGTACTGCATATCCATGCTCTGCGCAGTAAGATTATTTTGGTGGTCGATCCGCCTACCCCCCCCCCCCCCCCCCCCCACCCACCCCCACCCCCCAAAGGTCGCAGGTTCGAGTCCTGCTTTGCCAATTTTGTTGTTCACTTTGAAATTTTGGAATAATGCACTGGGCGACTGTGGAAGGGGAGGAAAGGGACACAAATATTTTTAATTTTTTTATTTATTTATTTATTTATTTATTTATTTATTTATTTATTTATTTATTTATTTATTTATTTATTTATTTATTTATTTATTATTATTTTTTCTTCAGATTGACCAGCCTCCATGTCTTCAGGTTGACCACATGATGAAGGTGGTCTCAAGCTGCGGAAAAAGCCAGGTAGCGGTGCCGCTGCATTTCCTAAGATTGTAAAATGATAAATATGTCTACATGCATTCCTATGACAAGCATAAGCAGGAATAAATGTCAATATGATTATGCATTAGGGAGATGTAAACAATTTACTTTGGGGAGGATTTTGGGTAAATTTGGTAACAGATTTAGAATCTGTTTCATTTATAGGGAATATACTGGAAGTATTTGGAAAAAGTATTGTTTCCAATCGTTGGAAATTGATACCAAAATACTACAACTTGTTTTGAAAAAGTCATCACACCAGGTGCCATGATTTTACAGGATGTTTTAAACTGTCATTCACTAATAATTCAGTAAAGTATTTTATAACTTAATAGTTGTTTTTGTTAGAAAATGTCGTATTCCCTTTAAACACAAAATAGTCAAATCCGTAAAAATCTTTACGGCAAAATCAGTTCTACAACCCCAGTTCAGCATGTACTTGTACATGTATATCAAACAAGAATGGTAATGAGTACCTGTTGCTATTTTGTGCAAGAGCTGTCTCATCTGAGGGTTATTGACGGGGACAAAGTTTGTGGATGACTTTTGGTAGTGCCGAATCACTGCTGCTTGATGCTTGCAAGGGCCACCAGTTTTTCCAACATGGCATGTACAATACCCAACCAGTGTGTTAACATGGTAGGTTGACGATTGGTTGTGGCTGACGACTTCAAACTCATTAGATGATATCTGAAATTGGAATATTAGACTGGTTGTAACATTTGTAACCACATTTCTCACACATGACTGCAGTGATGACAATAATATATTTTAGCCTGTAATACTAAAATAAAAACCAGACACTACCCGAAAAGTACAAGTGCAGTTAAACAGTTAACCAGTTCGCACCGAATGACGAATAAAATGCCCTAGGCGACAGAATGTTGGCAAAAACATGTAAATAACAGTGTTAATAAACTAAGTGTTTGCATATTGTAGTAGCTGCATTATCAAAACAGGAATATTTTACTGAATAAAAAAATGTTTTTTGGGGGTCTCGGTAACCTAAAAATAAACCCGGCGCGAACTGATTAAGTACCTGTTTGATGTCATCTTTAGGGATCTTGTCTTTGGGCATGAACTTTGAAGTCACAACATAGTCTAGCCTCCCATTAGCAACATCCACCAATCGCTGATGGTAGTGGTCCTGCAGGAACGTAATCATGAAGTCTGCCAACTGGGGTACGCTGAACGCCTTGGTTCGCTGTAGTATTTTGTCCTTCAGAACTCGCATGGCAGCCTCTGCGAAGTTGTTAGTATTACCTCTAGTCTTCATGTCACTTCGCAGTGTAATGGCCCACATCTCCTTCCTGTCCATATACCCTTTCAGGTGTTTCTTGAATTTCCTGTTAAATTTTGGGAACAAAAATCAAATTGATTCAAAGTATTATGCAGATGTGGGCAACTGCCCCATGTCGTCCTGTGATATAATTTTACCTTTAAATTACAACATGTACATTCATATGTATAACAGCAACAGAGACCAGTCAAACAACCACTTTCTAGCATACCCACTAGTTAACGTACAATTACAGATCTATCTCTGTATAGACCAGTCACAAATACAATCCATATGATACTTGTCAGCAGAACCTTTTCCGCGTCTCAAAAAAAACACGAAAAGCACGGAGGGGTTCTTTTGAAACTTGTACATAAGAAACAATGATTATAAAGGGAGTTTAGAATCATTAACATCTTTACATCAAGTAAGCTTTTCAACAATATTTTGGTTTGTTACTTTTTGGATAGTTGCAAAAGGTATATTCCACCTTTAAAACTGATGGATATTGCTTATAACTGAGCATGGTTACATGTAGCTAGCTCTATATAAGATTTTATAATTTGGTTGGACACCAACAATTATTTTGAAATTCTGAATTTCTGGGCAAAAATGCGTGTACAATGTTGTATTTATTTACAGCTTGCTCTGGTAATTTTCTGGTAATTTACATTACCTGTAAGCATACTGAATATCAGGACAAATGGACCTGTCTGCAGCGTAAATTGGCTAGTCCTTCCCATGCTTCAGCTGGAGTTCATACGTCTTCATCATCTCCACGGCGGCGGTGGGGCCATACTTGCGCTTGAACAGCGATTCAAGTGATGCTGCTGCCTCCTCTGAGACATCTCTAAATTTGAGAGCGTCAGCACAGATAACAGGGTGGTTGTGGGTGTACCGCAGATAAATCTCTGTTGGGTGTTGAGGCGTGTGCAAATCCTTACTTCTGTTTGATGTAAAAATACAAGTAGTTATCTGTTGACCAAAAACAATGTGTTAATTACCTGAACCTCCCAGTAAAAGAAAAGGCCATTTGGGCGGGAGCCGGAACAACGGAGGACCGCTTGCCTCTACCGCGATCACCGCCCTCCTTCCGAGCCCCGGCTTTCCGGGGCCCCGGTCGTCCGTACTGTCGGTACCCGCCGCGGCCGTGCCGTCTTCCTGCAGGGCACTGGCACGGACTGACCGTGGGCAGGCCGCCTCAGGACCCTGGTGTTGGGTCACTGTTGGGTCACTCCCACCTACATCCAGAAGACAGCACGGTGGCCTGCACTACCGGAGCGGGGGCTGACCGAGGACATGCGACATGCGAATGCGACCAGCCCCTCCCCCCCCCCCCCCAACAAAACAAAAAAATCTCAATCGGCAAAGATCCTTCTGTAGGTTCACCTCCGGAAACCTTGTTGCGACTTTTTCGTCCTCTAAATGACCAAGTTCGATCGTCTTTCAAGCACACAAGCGAGGCACCGGTCAAGGAACGGGGCACGCTGACCCCTTTAGTGCAGCACGCGTGTGGCCCCGGACATCTATTAAGGGCATCATAGACCTGCTATTGCTTAACCTCGCGTGGCTGAACGCTACTTGTCTCTCTAAGAAGTCTGCGCACAGCACGACTATTTAGCAAGCCAGAGTCTCGATCGTTATTGGAATTTACCAGATAAATCGCTCCACCAACTAAGAACGGCCATGCACCACCACCCACAGAATCAAGAAAGTCCTCTCAATATGTAAATCCTCGCTTTGTCCGGGCCAGATGAGTTTCCCCGTGTTGAGTCAAATTAGGCCGCAAGCTTTCCCCCTAGTGCCCTTCCGTTAAGTTTTAGCTTTGCAACCCCCTAAACCCAAATACATGTACCTCAAACTTTCGCAGACTGCCCGCGCGGCATTGGAGTAACGCCGGCGGGTCGCCAGTTGGCATCATTTATGGTAAGGCCTTGGGCGGTATCTGATCACCTTCGAACCTCTAACTTTCTTTCTTGATTGATAAAAAAACATTCCTGGCGAATGCTTTTGCAGTCGGTCGTCTTTGCGGCAATCCAAGAATGCTACCTCTCACACCGCGGTACAAATGCCACCGTTATGAAATCCCTCTTTATCATTGAAATCATCGTACACAAACAAAACACAGCATACTCAATCATATTGGTATTGTGCGAGCTGCAGCAACCGGCGTAGAACCCGCCCACTTTAATTACTACTACTACTACTACTACTACAACTTTATTACTTCGACATTACCGCTTCAACTTGGGCAAAACACCACATTGCCAATAACTGTATACTTATATATATATCGATATATTTGTCGATTATATTTTTGGGAAAAGTGGAAACGTATGCCTGACCAATGCAGATCGCCACTCTCAGGCTAGCTAAACAATATAAGGCATATAAAGGGAGCTTCGCTTGTCAACATAATTCAATAATTATAAGAGCAAAATTAATCTAGTGATTAATTATTATATACAATATAGACAATTAAATTAAATTGTATGTGTTGTCGTTGCTGCTAGCAAGCGTGAAGTGACACATTACTCCCACTAGCAGTGCGTACCGCACCCATTCAAAATACCCGCCCTGACCACTGGAGCATACACATTAACATATCAATGATAAAATAGATGCATTCTAATTCGCCCCGGTACTCAAACGAATACATCCAACATTTATCATTTAAATCATCGTACACAAACAAAACACAGCATACTCAATCATTTTGGTATTGTGCAAGCTGCAGCAACCGGCATGAACAAAATAAAGAACGGGTAGATGCTAGATACCTAACCGCTTTGAAACGGATAATAAATTAGGGAAGCTTTCTTGAACATAGGAATCTTTAGCCGTCTCCGACTTCCAGCGACCATGACGCTTAAACAGTCTATCGGCTATACCAGCCTTGGCGGCCTCTGAGGCCCCTCCGGATCTTAAACTGTGTAATGAAAATTTAGAAACATCTTCTACAATTGGAGAAAGCGCTTTTAGAATTAACTCTCTAACTCTTAAATATGATATGGGCTGATTAGTTTTGCGCAGGGAATATCCAATTTTAAATTTTGTTAAGCTTCTGAATAAAAAAACATCTCTTTCTTCAGAGGGAATAGTAGTCTTGGTGAAAGACCTTCGCGTGTTGATTTGTCACATTTTTCCCCACGAGAGGGCGCTATCATACACTTCCCGTGGAGCGGATCGTGTCGTGAGCACAGACATTAGCCTCTGTCATGACCTTTCTAAAAGGTCAACGCGAGGAAAATTGTCAAAATGGCGGCGCTTACCAACAGCAACACGTGTGTCGTGAGAACTTTATGGCTTACGACGGAGCTCTAAAGGCTGTGGTTATTTCGAAAGGATAAACCGTAGGCATAAGGCTAAATGCCATCCAAAACCGTAAAATTACGAAAGAGAAAGAAACAGCGACTGAAAAAATGGTCAGTTTGTGAAAGCGTGCTGCGCTATATACGTACGTGCGTAGCTAGCGGATGTCAGACAAGTCGACCGTTGAGACAACTCGACTCGGGACAAGTCGACCGTTGAGACAACTCGCCCGTGGAGACAACTCGCCCGTGGAGACAACTCGACCTTTGGGAGAGCTATAGCTGTACTTCGACGTTTACATTGTTTATAAACTGTTCCACTGAGCCAGTGAGATTGTGACTGTAGCTTGAAGAGCGCCCTCTATTGACTGTAGTTTATTGTTTACATGTGTTTTTGTCAGCCATGTTTCAGCATGTTTTACTGTAGCAGTTTTTAGCCGAAAAGTTTGTAGTTAAACCAGCAGTTAATCAGTTTCTACTTCAGAGATTATGGACACCTGGTTATCCTAGAGTCTTGCCAAAGAAGTGAGTAGTTTGTCAGTTGTTTTTTATGATGATATAAGCCCTTATAAAAGCAGACATATTTCACCAGTTTTCATGTTGAACTTAGGGTACATGTACATGTACATGTACATGCACATGTACATGCAACTTGTTTACAAATTACATGCAGATGAAGTACATGAACGTATAAGAAGTTTCCCAGCTTTACCAGTTTCAGACCAGATAAGAGAAATTAGGGATTGTTTATCTATGAAGGACGTTACTGAGAACTAAGGAAAGTTTGATATGTTTCCCAAGTATTTTCGGGATTATTATGAAGGTTAAAGGAGAGTTTTAAGAACCACTTTCTTACTGATAAGTTAGCACCCTTGATTTAGGATGACATGTATTCAGGATCTCTTATTTGTTTGTTTATTTACAGTTCGAATTACATTAAAATACGAAAGCAAGATTTCTAGTCCGTGTCACACCTGTATGCCTTACTCCTCGATGAGCCACAACATTCGAATTCTGTTCTGCTAACCTGGGATCAGAAGGGAGTACAGCACAGCATTTGTATCAGAATGACCGACTCCACAGTAAAGGGGTTGAAGGTCAAAAGACGGAATGCCAAGGCGGCACTGATAAGACAGGGAAAAGCCCTACGCTTGATGATTGAAGGTAACAGGGCAACTGTTGAAATTTCAAGTCAGCTTGAAAAGTTTGAACTGGTGTACGACAACCTAGTTCAGAAGCATGAGGCTTATACCGAGCAGATTTTTGATGATGATGAATTTATTGCCGAAGAGAAATGGTTGGAAGAATGCCAACAAAAGTTCATAGAGTTGCAGTGTGAGGCAAAAGATCATCTAACTCCAACACCTACTGAAAAAGAGTTAAACCCGAAAGCAGAAGACAGTGCCAGTACAGAGCAAACTAGTTCCAGTGCAGAGCAGTCCAGTTCCAGTTCCAGTGCAGAGCAGTCCAGTTCCAGTTCCAGTGCAGAGCAGTCCAGTTCCAGTGCAGAGCAAATATCCAGTGTCAAGCAGATAACTGAATCTGATAGCCATATCAGCATAAATGAAGCAGGTAATCAGGAGGAAGAGCAGAAGAAAGTGAATACAACAACCCATGATATCGACAAATTCTGTGGGTTTAAAATGGAAAAGCCAAAGATGCCCAAGTACACGGGGGATGTCAGAGAATACGCCATCTTTAAAGATGACTTCAAGCACATGGTCGATAAGAGGTATGGTAAGAGGGATGCCATCACACTGTTACGTACATGCCTACAAGGAAAGCCGTTGGAGCTGATTAAGGGAATTGGGTCCGACTACGATGCAGCCTGGGAGTATCTCGACTCCATATATGGGGATCCACGATTCATTACTGACACCGTCACCCAAGACATCATGAAGTTTAAGCCACTCCGAGACGGAGAAGACGCCAGATTCTGTGAGTTAGTTCATCTTGTGAGAAGGAGTTATAACACATTGAAGGAGGTGGGGCGACGGAACGACATGGATAATAATCATATGCTAGCAGTCATTGAGCAGAAAATGAACTCTGACGACCGGAAGGTGTGGTCCAGACACTTGGAAAGGGAAAAAGAAATGGCGACACTACAAGGACTGCTAGACTGGATGTCATCAGAAATGAAATCGAGGATGAGGGCAACGGCATCAGTACGATGTGTAGCTCAAAGTCCCCGATCAAGCATCAATCACATTCAGCAGAAAGACCCAAACTCAATGCCGCTTCGTGACAAGTGCTGGATTTGTCACGCTTCCAGCCACTGGACAGACCAGTGTGAGAAGTTCAAGGGGATGAGTCCAGGAAACCGATTTAAGATGGTTAAAGAAAACCATGTCTGCTTCAGCTGCCTCAAAAGGGCAGGAAAAGGCCATAATGTGTCTACATGTTCGAGAAGACGACAGTGCACGGAGATGATGAACGGAATCCAGTGTAAACACTTTCACCATCAGTTACTGCATCTTACCCCCCAGCAAGCCACCGGTTCAGTCAACGTTGCAGTAAGTACAACCCGAGCAGAAGTATTACTACCAGTCCTACAAGTGCAGATCATGGGAACCCAGATTACTCAATCAGCAAATGTCCTTCTTGACTCCGGGGCACAGATATCATTGATCAGAAAGTCCCTCGCCGAAAACTTGAAGCTCAAGGGAAAGGATGTAAATACTATCATCACCAAAGTGGGAGGAGAAGAAGAAGAGCTTCAAACAAAAGTCTATGAGATCCGTCTTCGTCCGAAGCACAAAGGTCCAACTTACACTATTACTGCCATTGGTATCCCCTGCATAAGCGACGATATTGCTGAAGTTGACCTATCAGAGATGGCCAAACTCTTCAAACTGCATCCAAGCAGTCTCCATCGAGGTAGCGGCCCAGTCGATCTACTCATTGGCATTGATCATGCAAGCATACATGCTGGTGAAACCCATGAAGCCCAGAATCTGATTGCCCGCCAATCACCACTTGGTTGGGTGATTTTTGGAACCGGCCCTGGGGACCAAACCAAGACAAGCCGAGTTCTCCATGTGAAGTTCTCAGCACCAGTAGACATGACAGATTTCTGGAAAACTGAAGCTATGGGAGTAGCTGTGAAGTCCTGCACATGTGAACCAGAAAAGCTCAGCCCAGTAGAACTAAAGGAAGCCAAAATAATAGAAGAATCCTGTACCCGAGATGGAAACCGATGGACCGTCCCTTACCCTTGGAAAAGGGATCCGAAACAGCTACCGGATAACAAGATCCAGATAGAGAAGAGGCTCTATTCAACAGAACGCCGACTTGCAAAAAACGCAACTCATGCAGAAGCCTATGATGCCCAGATAAAGGAAATGGTGGAAAAGAAGTTTGCCCGAATGCTGTCTGAAACTGAGCTAAAGTCATACAAAGGTCCTGTACACTACATCGCTCATCATGGAGTTCTGAGGCCAGAAAGTAAGAGCACACCTCTCCGAATCGTCTTCAATTCTTCTGCAACTTACCATGGGCAATGTCTGAATGACTACTGGTACAAGGGGCCTGACCTTCTAAACAACTTATTTGGAGTCATTATGAAGTTCCGTGAAAATGAAGTGGCAGTCATTGCAGACATCTCAAAGATGTACCACCAAATTCTGATTCCAGAGCGTGATCAGCATGTTCATCGCTTCTTGTGGAGAAACCTAAATGCTGACCGTACACCTGATGTTTACATCAAGACAGTTCTGACGTTTGGGGATAAGCCAGCTCCCGCCATGGCACAGATCGCCCTGAGGAAAACAGCTGAGGCTGCCGAGAAACAATCTCCAGATGCAGCACGAGTCCTAAAAGAGAACACGTATATGGACGACATATGCGATTCCGTCCACACTGTAAATGAGGCTAAGGAGCTGACGAGTGAAATAGATGAGGTGTTAGCTGAAGGGGGATTTCGAGTAAAAGGCTGGCTATCTAACAAAGCTCTGGAAGAAAACCAGAACAGTGACAAGGAAGACGAGATAATGAAGTTTCTGGACACCACAACTGATGAAAAAGTGCTGGGGACAGTATGGAACCGCAAAACTGACGAATTCCACTACAAGGTCAACTTGGACTTGGACAAGAATTTGTCCACCGATGACCGAGAAGTGATGCAGAGAAAGTTAACAAAGCGTCAAATCCTGAGCCAGATTGCACAGATCTTTGACCCGATTGGATTTGCTGCAGCCTTTCTAATCCGTTGCAAGATTGGAATGCAGCATCTATGGCAACAGGGTCTAGACTGGGACCAAGAAATACCCAAGACAGATCATGACCGCTGGATTCAACTATTCAAAGAGATGAAAGGGTTGAACGAGATCAGTTTCAAAAGATGTCTCACCCCGTCGAATGCTGTTGGTGTGCCCATGCTGTGTATCTTCTGCGATGCTTCAGAGGAAGCTTTCGGAGCCTGTGCCTATGTTCGATGGCAAATATATGATGGCACCTATGATGTCCGATTCGTTGCAGCCAAGTCTAGAGTAGCACCACTGAAGAGGCTCACCATCCCACGATTGGAACTGCAGGCAGCAGTTATGGGTACAAGGCTGTACCAGGCCATCATGGAAGAAATGCGCCTACCAGTGAAGGAAGCAGTGTTTATGACTGACAGTATGATTGCCCTATCTTGGATTCGAAGCCAAGCCAGAGGTTTCAAACCATTTGTATCCAACCGAGTAAGCGAGATTCAGAGCCAAACAGATCCGTCACAGTGGAGGCATGTTCCAGGAGAGCTGAATGTAGCAGATGACATCTCTCGTGGAGTACCTGTGAAACAATTGACCCAGCGTTGGAAAAATGGTCCAGAATTCCTGCGCTTCCCAGAAGAAAGTTGGCCACAAGAAGCAGAGAGGGTGAACCAGATAGAGGTAGATAAGGAACGACACAAGACCAAAGCTGTATTCATAACAACCGAAACACAGGAAGACATTGACGGCAAGAAGTATTCCAGCTGGAGAAAGCTAATCAGAGTCACAGCCTACGTTCATCGATTTGTCCAGAACATACGAGCCAAGATGCAGTCTTGTGTAAACAAGGAGTCTAAACAGGGTCCACTCTCACCCCAAGAGCTGACAGAAGCTGCCAACTACTGGATTATCAAGGCACAGAAAAATCTACACAAACGCATGGCCAACGGAGAGTTCAAGTCATTGAGTCCCTTCACCGATGATGCAGGAATCTTAAGGGTTGGAGGCCGATTGCAGGAGTCTACGATGTTGTACACTACAAAGCACCCAGCACTGCTTCCCCATGATCATCACATTTCCATTCTGATTGTGCGGAATATACACCAACAGGGCCATACGGGAGTTGCCACCACTGTTGCGAAAACAAGGCAAAGATACTGGATCCTGAAGGCACACAACCTAGCCAAGACGATCAAATACCGCTGTGTGGTTTGCAGAGAAGCAGAGCACAAACTTGAGACACAGATCATGGCTGATTTACCGAAGCAACGCCTGGCACCATACACGCCACCATTCTACTTCACAGCATGTGACTACTTTGGACCCTACCAAGTGAAGATTGGACGTAACAAGACAGCCAAACACTATGGAGTGATCTTTACTTGCCTGAACACCAGAGCAGTGCACCTAGAGCTAGCAGTAGACTGTTCCACTATGGAATACATTCAAGTGCTTCGCAGATTCTTCTCTATTAGAGGCTATCCAGCTAAGATGATTAGTGACAACGGGACCCAACTGGTCGGAGCACAACGGGAACTTCAAAAGATGATTCAAGGTTGGAACATCGAAGAGCTGAAACAGTTCGGGGCAGAGAAAGGCATGGAATGGAAGTTCATCACACCAAGAGCACCACATCAAAATGGGTGTGCAGAGGCATTAGTCAAGAGCTGCAAGACCGCGCTGAAAAGGGCTGTTGGGGCTCAGGTGCTGACTCCATTTGAGCTTTACACAGTTTTACTAGAAGTTGCGAACCTCGTAAACCAACGCCCGATTGGAAGGATCCCAAACGACCCAGATGATGGTTCCTACCTGAGTCCGAATGATATACTACTTGGAAGGGCATCGACTGATGTTCCTCAGGGGCCATTCCAGGAGACCAAAAATCCTAGGCACCGCGTGGAGTTTGTGCAGAAGATCATCGACTCTTTCTGGAAGCGCTGGAGCCGAGATGTTCTACCCAGCCTGGTACCACGCAAGAAATGGAGAGCTGAAAGGCGTAACGTACGGGTTGGTGATGTGGTAACTGTGTCAGATACCAATGCAGTCCGGGGCAAGTGGTGTGTCGGTAGAGTTCTCGAGGTCTTCCCTAGACTTGGTGCCAAGTCGGTAATAGCGGTCCACTCGGTATACAGGGGGGAGGTTGCGGTTGCCTCGTACCCAATGTGCAGAGTTCGAAGTTAATTTACCGACTTGGACAATTCGTTTTCAGTTTTGTACACAACCTATGGCAATCGCTAGCGAATTCTATGCGAGCACTCTGATTGGTTCAGATTCCAGAGGGGATACAAATTTATGAGCAGTTTTATACAGCATGTATTCTACGCTTTGCTTCGCGTATTGTACTGGTACCCGGTACCACTGATCTCTACAAACTGGATAATTCGAGCGTACATACTGTACATGTACATGTAGGATAGCTAGCTAGCGAGCCGTGAAGTGTTGACTTCGCACGTTCGTGCATGCGTACCGTATCGTAGTACTTAGACCGTCGAGAGTGACACAGTGGCAGCAGCGATGGTGGGTGAAATTGCATTAAAATCTTTTGTAAATAATTAAATTTATTATATAAACTCGCAGACTGTACGATCAGTGAACTATCAGTGTAGAAAATGTCAGAACTGTTTACTACGGTTTTAAGTGAGATTTAGGAGAACATTGCTCTAGGCGAAAATGTTATTTTTGTTTTCAGCGGGATTTGTTCATTATTATTGTGGTCCTTTCTGAGAGAAAAACTTGCATATTTCGAAAGAACAGTAGAATCAGTTGGTCTAGGCATGGAGGTAGGTGTTTCCTACCTCCATGGTCTAGGGTACCCTTTACAAAGGATTGAATTCCACAATACAGGTATTTTCAGATCAATGTTGTACACATTCCACGAAGACTGTCCCGTTGACTTTGGTTCATGGTGGTAATTTGTGTACACAACATATTGTGTCATGAACTATTTGACGTGCATATAAAATGTAATGTACTGTAGAATTTTCCTAAAATCGCAATGGTCAGTTTTTTCTCTCACAATTCTGGAAGTGTAGAGCCACCTAATGTTGCAACATTATTCCCTTGGCATTTAATTTATACCTGTATATTTTCTTTCTTTGTACACTACAGCTAATTGGTTTACGTCCACTTCTTGCTACTGAGATGTCAGGCTGTACAGCTTATTAATACGGCTGCACAAGTCACAGGACGAACTGCTCCCATTAATATGACAGAGGGATAACAGATGACAGCGAATGTCAAAACTTATTTTGTTTAACCCATCAGTAAACTACGGAAGCTTAATTGACCAACTAAATTTTCCAAGATAAGCTATCTCGGTGTTCCACATTTTTTAGATGTGCTGTAAAAATATCGCAGAACTCTGCATCTTGGCATTTCATGTTTCAACAATATAAGTACAGATAATAAAACAGTCGCAACAGTCACAAAATTATCTTGGAAACATGGAAGTATACATAATATTCTTTTCAGCTTTCGTATAGTGAATATGTGTTTCATGAAAACCGACAAGTCTGGTTAAAATTGTATTGTTAATATTCAAAGCAAATTATACAGATGTTAAAATGACATAGACTTACCCAGTCAGTGTCCTCCAATCAATTTTAGCAGGGTAGCCTGCCCTGTGTAAATGTTACGCTGTTCTGCCATATTTTTATGCCGCCCTGTTGAAATGTTATGCCGGCCTGTCAAATGTTATGCCGGCCTGTCAAATTTTGCTTTTCAATCACGGTTTTATACAAAACAGAAATTGTGTTGTACAAATCTTTAATATCGTGTTCATATTGCACAAATATCTAGAAACACTCGCAATTCGAAGTTAAAGCCGTACAGGGTGTCCTATCAAAATTTGGCCTGTGAAGAACGCTGCCAAATGTATCTTTGCATGGTATGAACAATTATTATTATAAAATGACATCGCAAGTTTTTATTTTGGTTTTAAATTCATAGAAAGTCGGGGGCTAATTTTGTTTTCGTTTTAGTATTTTGGTTTTATAACATCAGTAAACAATACATAATAAGAATATTAATACTATGGCAGTAGTTATTACATGTTATCTGCAGTGTATCAATGCCAAATAAAAGCAAGCAAAATGTAATCCATTGTGTGACTTGTATGTCATTAGTTACATGTGTGATTGGTATTTTTTATTGTGATTTATTTCAAGTTTCTCAAGTTCATAGTTTAAGCCATAGAGCTATATCTTTATTATACAGCTCTATGGTTTAAGCTCAAACCACATAATTAATTTTTTCTGTCCACTTGTCCAGCAAGAATTGTTGGGACCCTGGTTAAACATTAGGTTGATTCCAAATCTGGACACTGTCCCCACGAACAAACCAATTAATGTGCCAAATACATTTTCCTAAAACACAGACATTTTTTCCTTTTTAATTTTATCATAAAACTTGCACTTTTTATTGTCTGGATATAAAATTAAATCAACATTTTCAAAAATGTTCTTAATCAAATAAATCTCGTTTTTCTATGGTTTGTGCATAAGATTATGATGTGGAATTCTTTCCCCCCAAAAAAACTTTTCAATTTTTTTTTTAGAACATCTTCCAAATACGTGCACTGCATTGCATCGTCTCACACGAATGTCTCCTATCTTTTCCCGAAAATAGGTCTACCTAACATTCAAACTTGGCGTATACATGTCATTCTTGGGTGTTTTTATGTTTAACTTAATTTTCCTGATTGTTTTTGTGATATTAACTTCGTTTCCTGTGATATTAAATTCGTTTTCTCGGTTGTGCGCTATACGAACATGTGTTAGGCCTGCAGTGTTTTTAAACCACCTTTATAGATCTCGTACAACACATGCGGTTAAAAGAGGTGTTTAGCTACTATTCTTTTTCTACGTAGATCATTCTCATTACTTCAAGGGTTCGTACTTTGTATTGTGTAACATTACAAAAGTAATAATAGAGCCTACACAAGTCAAATAAATCAAGTGTATCACAATGATACATTTTATTGTAACACGCAATTGACCTCGCTGAGTGTGTTGGTCGTTAAACGTCACCAGATATAGAAACATGTCCCCAAAGTATTGAGTAGAACTCCCCATGTAACGGAATGGATGAGTCTTCATTTGCATACCAGTGCGCCATTGGATCTCACCGCAGAAATACATTGCATATGTATTGCGCTGCACGCATATATGAATAACGGTGCGAGAACGTATTGATCAAGTCGTTAGATCTGTCGCAACTCGGCACGTTACTAGTCTTAAACCAGCCGTGCCGATGAATTTCGACTGAAATTCACGGATAAAACCCGACTATCTAACGACTTGTCTTCAAGTCTAGGTCTTCCCTGGATTGGATGGCATGGTAAGGAACGTGAAGGTGAAGACTGAGAGCGGAGAGTACCAGAGGCCTATCACAAAGATAGCAGTGATCTACCCGGCAGAAGGTTATGATGAGGACTAGTCGCTCATCGGGGCGAGGATGTTCCACTGAGCCAGTGAGATTGTGACTGTAGCTTGAAGAGCGCCCTCTATTGACTGTAGTTTATTGTTTACATGTGTTTTTGTCAGCCATGTTTCAGCATGTTTTACTGTAGCAGTTTTTAGCCGAAAAGTTTGTAGTTAAACCAGCAGTTAATCAGTTTCTACTTCAGAGATTATGGACACCTGGTTATCCTAGAGTCTTGCCAAAGAAGTGAGTAGTTTGTCAGTTGTTTTTTATGATGATATAAGCCCTTATAAAAGCAGACATATTTCACCAGTTTTCATGTTGAACTTAGGGTACATGTACATGTACATGTACATGCACATGTACATGCAACTTGTTTACAAATTACATGCAGATGAAGTACATGAACGTATAAGAAGTTTCCCAGCTTTACCAGTTTCAGACCAGATAAGAGAAATTAGGGATTGTTTATCTATGAAGGACGTTACTGAGAACTAAGGAAAGTTTGATATGTTTCCCAAGTATTTTCGGGATTATTATGAAGGTTAAAGGAGAGTTTTAAGAACCACTTTCTTACTGATAAGTTAGCACCCTTGATTTAGGATGACATGTATTCAGGATCTCTTATTTGTTTGTTTATTTACAGTTCGAATTACATTAAAATACGAAAGCAAGATTTCTAGTCCGTGTCACACCTGTATGCCTTACTCCTCGATGAGCCATAAACAGTTAATGTTAGGCCGACTTTCCTCATGCAATGTTGCCATACTTCTTTGTTGACAAACTGCAAATTCATTGTACCTTTACCACGTTAATGTTATTAATGCTTGCTATTTACCCTCTGTTAACAATTTAGGTGTAAGCTTAGTCCGCAAAAAACCCACTAAAACGGTGGCGTCCAGAACTTGTGCACACAATCGACCGAGTGCTCCCTAATTGGTCGTGGCGCAATTGAATAATTCTTGAAAAATCCAAGTTTAATATTTACGAACTTCTTTTAATGTCAGGTTTCAGTCAATAAAAGGGTAAAATATTACTAGATTTCACAGGCGTCTGTACATTTAATGTGACTGTATTTAAAACTGGTTTTTAAATTAACATTGCAGGATCAGGAATGTTGAGGTTTAACGTCCATATAGTAATTATGTGAACCAAGTGCTTGTGTGTAAAGCCCCAAATTTATATTTGATGTCAAAAAATAATAAAAAATACAAAAATAATATTGCTTGTACATGTATCAAGTTGTATGAATTGGCCCCAGAATTTGTTTACTGTATGGCATTCAAATATGGCTTTCAAATAAAGCTTCAGTTCAGTGCCACTGAATTTTTTGTTTTGTTTAAATGTTAATTGGGCCTAACCGGTTTTCTAAGGAGCATAAATACACGGCGGGTCTTTTCAAGTGCAGGAAAGAAAATCTAGTTTTATGATTGGCCATTTTTTATTAAGTATTTCCCCGCAATTCACTAACTATCTGTTGTCTTTCCTCCATGGTTTAGCTACTTACGTTAGTCTTACGCGAGAGCTCGGAAGCCATATTGACAAATTTCCGCAAAACGCCCTCTTCGGTTGATTTTCGTCATTTCATGACAGAGGCTAATGTCTGTGGTCGTGAGAGCGGTTCGTGTATGATAGCGCCCTCTCGTGGGGAAAATTGTGACAAATCAACACGCGAAGGTCTTTCACCAAGACTAAGGGAATAGCTGCAAGTTTAATATAAAGCTCTAACATAGCAACCGGACAAGTCTGACAAAACGATCTAGCGATAATGACGTCACTACCCTGTCGATATACGTCCGTCTTACTTGACTGGATCTGGATTGATTATGATCGTGGTGAAACGTTAGATCGTCGATCTTAAGCGAGGCTAACTCATTAAACCTTAAAAAACCCGCAAATGAAATTAATGCCATAGCCAAAGTTCTTATGTTCATTAAATTTTGTACGGATCTGTCAGTTCCGTACATTTGTACCATCCGAGTTATAGTCCGGCAGCCACTGAGCTACACCTCGTTTTGTTGAAATAAGTTTTTTTCTTGATGGATTATGTTTCCTTAGGTATTGCAGATGACCAAACTGAAAACTGGAGCTATGTCAGTGTTGAGCAATTTAAGATATGGCCAAAAACAAAATGGCCGCCAAAATAGCCTATTTCAGTAAAATTTGAATTATTTCATAATACATTACGAATTTTTGGCAGAGTGGTGTGCTTATAATTAACGAGGACCATTGTCAACACATTCCTGATGATCATACATGAACATAGATAGAGTCTAGACATAATTAGCATTTTTCCATAGTATTTATTGTTGCTAATTTGCATATTCAAAATGGCGGATAAATGCCAGCTGTTAAGCTTAGAATCACAATAAAATAGTATTCTACTCATTTCTTTCTATCTTATGTTTTCAATTCCTAGAATACCTAAGTGTACCAAATACTTATGTCATACTCATTTGTCAATAATGACTTATTTAGATAATAGGAAAAACAAAATGGCCACCAAATGATAAATTTTAAGCATCATTTCCCATAAGTATTGTGTTTATTGGGAAGCAGCGTAATCATACATGTCACTCAAGGTTTTTTTAATTTTTAGAACGATTCTCGGTTACCTGGGAAGGACATTAACGTGAAGGACGTGTAATACTGGGTTTTGTGGAATTTTCTTTCTTTTTCTGTGAGGCTATTAGGTTTTTTAATTCTAAAGGAGTGCTTTTGCAAGAAGGTATAGCACAGAGAAACCGGTTTATGCAGGCATACTTCAAGGAATGATCAGTTATTTTTTAAAGTTTTTTTTAATCAATTCTAGAGTTAGCTGCAGTGAATCTAATCTAGAACTCATTCTATATGGGAAGGGGAGGGTGTTTATGGGAGTTTTCACAAGTCAGAACTTTTTCTCATCGTTTTCGTTATTTATTTTGGAGATGCTGAAGCAGTTCTGCTGCGTAAGGTATCATTGGATTTAAGGTAGTGGCTGGTCTACAGAGATAAATCTGCATAATTTATTGTGTGCTGGTATGCCAGCAGTGTGGTTGCGTAACTATCCCGCCCAAAGCGTAATTCCTAATTTCAGTTTTTTTCCTAGTGATATACGCTTCATGGGAGGTCTGTTCAGGCCACTTTTTTTTCTGCGAGATTGCAGTCTGTAGGAATGGGGGGGGGGGGGGGGGGGGGGGTGTTTCGTGTACAAGTTTCAACTGAACCCCTCCGTGCTTTTCGTTATATTTTTGAGACGCGGAAAAGGTTCTGCTGACAAGTATCATATGGATTGTATTTGTGACTGTTCTGCCGAAGAAAAATCTGTAATTGTACGTTAACTAGTGGGTATGCTAGAAAGTGGCTGTTTGACTGGTCTCTCCAGAGCGTGATTTTTAACTCTTTATTTCTTTTTTTCCCCGTAAGACACGCATCTGGGGGTCAGTTTTAGCCACATTATCTCTGCTAGATGACAGTCCGTGGTTGGAGTTCGTGGACGGGCAAATACATCAAACGTCTGCAGGTCAATTGGGTTAGACATTCCCTAAAAGCGGGAGTTTCAAACCCTGTCTCTGGTTTTGGCGACGCGATGACTGGTTTGTGTATTGCCACAGTGGTCCCTTTGTTTTTAGTTCACACAGTGATTGATTATTACCGATGATAATATGCCGTCCCCTCTTTTTTCTCCTTTTTTGGAAGGGGAGCAGGGCATATTTTCTGTGCTATATCATGCACGTCATCAGTCACCCTCTTATAGTTCATTTTACTTTCCTTGTTTTTATTTGTGTGTCGGTTTATTATGACGCGTGGCAAGGACAAGGGGGGGGGGTTTCACTTATTTATTTTGTTTTAGTCTTGAGATCCATTTCTTTGATCATTGTTTTGTTCTTTCAATAGTTCCAATAGAATTTGCAGATTCTCCTCATCAAGATTTTGTTCCTCTTGGTTGGATTGTGGAGATGCTTTAGTCCTAGATCGAACAAGTTCATCTTTTATGTTTTTGTGCCGTTTGTATGCCAGGATGGGTTGGGTATCAAAAAGCCTATTCAGATATTCGTTTTCGCTAATCAAGGGCCATTGTTTGAGGATAGCCCGTTTCAGGGCTGGGTGCGCGACATGTGGGTAGTATGGTAGGACGAACACCAGTGGGATATTGTTTTTGGTTTTTTCACGCTTAAGGTCCGCGGGAGTCTTGCCCCTTTGAGAAAGGAGAGCTAGGTCTTTGTTTGTGTATCCGCGCTTTTGAAGTTTGTCTTTGAAGAATTCAACCCTCTCCTCAAAGTCTTTTGAATGGGTACATATACGTTTGTATCTGGTCACTTCGCCCTTGATTAATCCGCCAAATACCGACTTAGGGTGTGCTGAATCTCGAGCTAGGTACTGAAATGTATCAGTTTTTTTTGGTAGCGACTCGAGTATCCAATATCCCTTCATGTATGAATCGTTCGCCTTTGTAGATAATAAGGTCGAGAAAAGTGACTTGGCGGTGCGAGATCTCAGACGTGAACTTCAGCGTAGGATGAATTTTATTAAGTGATTGCACTAGGTCAGCAGCCTGCTTTTCATTTCCGTTAAAGATTATAAGAACATCGTCTCTATATCTCATGTAGCTCACAATATTGAGGGATTGTGAGGGAGGATTTTGTCTTGTTCGTATTTGAATAGAGTTATGTCACAAATCTCCGGACTGCATTCGCTGCCCATGGCCACGCCAATTTTTTGTCTGAAAAACTTGCCATTAAATTCAAACGTGTTTCGACGCACAATGAGTTCAAGGAGACGTCGCGCGTGGTCTGTCGTGGGCTTGGGTATTGCGTATAGTCTGTCGTCGGCCATTGCAAGTGCGTCACAAACTGATTCAATTGCCTTATCTTGTGGGCAGTTAGTGTACATGGATACTATATCCAGTGTTATCAATAAGTTATCTTGCTCCAATGTCAGGTTATTTAGTTTTTCAAGCACATGCCCAGAATCGCGTGTGTATGTGCTTTGCTGTTTGACAAATTGGGAGCAAGAAATAGTCTATGTATTTGGATATGGATTGAGTCGGTCCTCCGCAACCACTAATGATTGGCCTCCCCATGAATTGTCTTCCTTCTGGTACTTTTTTGTGAACTTTCGGTATGGGGGTAAAGGCAAGGTGTTTTAATGTCGTGGTTGCGGGGGTTAAGAAACTCCGATATGTCTTTCGATATGAGTCCGTCCACGTAGAGTTGGCGTATGGCTTGAGAGACTAAGTCCGCGGTTTCATCGGTCAAGTCCCTGTTAATTTCTTCATAGTGGGGGCCTGTTAATTGTCGTGTCCCTTCACGTATGTAGTCTTGTTTGTTAAGGACGCACACACCGCGGCCTTTATCGAATTGTTTGATGATAATATCCTGTCTTTTCTTAAGGCCAGATAGCGCAACACGTTCTGCTTTTGTTATATTTAGTTTGACATTTTGAATTTTCAGTCTGGACAGTTCCTCCAGAGTGCCTTCAATATATGACTCTAGTTTTAGATTGAAGGTAGGTTGGGGAGTCCAAGTTGAAGGTAGTTTGAACGGGTGTGAGCTTATAGGTCTGACTCTCCCTGCCATTCTTAACTGTAATCTCATCTTTCTGAAGAAGGATCGGGAATGGCGAAGGATGGTCGACCTTTTTGGTTTTTGGGGGGTCGGGATGAAGTTAAGGCCCCTGCCCAATGCTACCAGTTCAATGTTGGAGAGTTGAGCGTCTGATAGATTTTTCACATAAGGCATACTTTTCTTGGCCCTCATTTCGAGAGTAATTGTTCTCGTCTGTTTGTTTTGCTTCTTAGTTATTTTGCGAGACTCGAACGATCTTTCTCTTGCTTTTTTAGTTTTGTGATTTTTTTGGCTTTTGTTGATGCTCCTTGCCATTCTCAAGCACACTCAATGTTTTCTTTCGGTCAGGTTTTTGTTCAGTGAGGTGTGCAGGAGAACGGGAAAAATATTTACTTTACCGACAGATATGTGTATGTTCAACAGGGTATCTCAACAAATAGATTTGCTTTGAGATGATAGGCTACATCAATTAGCTTTATTCAAAATGCAGCTTATTTACATCACAAAAATTGTTTTCAGAGTGTGTATATATTGATTGCTTGTTATCGAAGTAGAAATCGCAAAAAGCCAATTTCTTGTACACTTTTTTATGAATCACCCTGTATAAATAATGTATGAATTGCTCTGCCATCTAAAATACCATTATAATTATCAAAATATGTATCATATATATTATATCTGGTGAAAAAAATCCGAAAAGTGTTCTTAATGCAGCAATAAAACATGACAAAGTATACAATTTCACATATTTTTAGAGCAGAAAACGCCATTTTGGCGGCCATTTTGTTTTTGCTTATATCTCAAATTGCTCAAGGCTGACAGAGCTCCAGTTTTTTGCTTGTTCATAGTGGATACCTAGACAATCAGAATCAATTTAAAAAAAAACTTATTTCATCAAAACAAGGTTAGGCCCCAAATCTGGGTTTGGCTGCCGGACTATTAGGATCTCGGGTGTAATTGGATCCTTTCTAGTCCTTGGTTTTGCAAGGGTTCGTTTGAGCCCTTCCGTTACCTGTACTATTAATGGGTTCTTTGTTGGATCGTCAAGACTGGCCATGCGATGTGCCCAGAAGCTTCAGCCAATTTGTCTTCGACAATCTTGGTCTGACTAGAGGTGAATTGAGCCAATAACTCCTTAATGTCCTCTTTGGTAGCTGGGGTTGACATGTTGAAACGTATGGAGAATTGCAACAGCATAAAATTGTATGTGTTGTCGTTGCTGCTAGCAAGCGTGAAGTGACACATTACTCCCACTAGCAGTGCGTACCGCACCCATTCAAAATACCCGCCCTGTCCACTGGAGCATTAGTCTTGGTTCCAAGACCTTCGTGTTGTTTATTTTGCGATCACTGACACAAACCACTGATGTTATAGAGGGCGCTATTTCACGACGAACCCCCACCCGTGAACTGGACCCTGTCGAAGGTCTTGGACAAGTTGGCACGGCATCGTGGGCGTGGTCAGACTATTGTAATATATGCAGTATTCATATCACGTGATAATGATGGACGGTTAAGCAAATACGTGCAGACCTGAGGGTTATTGTGTCGCGCAAAACATGTCCAGACTCGCCGCGATTGACCTGTGTACACATGTACATGTACATTGTACATCGACACAGCAAATCATGGCTGCCCCGGCGTTTATTTGTGACTGCGGGTGCAGAGGTATTTGTCTTAATTTGGTGTTTAAATTTGAGTGAAACCACGAAACGAATGATAATGTTTCCTTTGATTTCAGGGAAACGTAGCCAAAATGACGTACGTTCGACTTCGATCTCACGGTTTCTTTCTCTATGGTTCGATACACTGGAATAAAAAAAAAACCTTCCCTTCTCCGCGGCACCACATTACTAACGAGATGCTGCAGCGGGACTCGACAAGATCGGTACGGGTACAATGCGTCCAGACCGCGCCGGTTGGCGGCTGCAGCTAGCTTGCACTAGCACTGCCCCGGAAGATTGGCCACACAATGCTATTAAGTCTGCATATTTCGCGCAATGCATACTATACGTGCATACAGTCGCCATCACACACACTGTACATGTACACACACACCCAGTCATATCCTGTATTTGTGTATAATGAATAATTCATGATGAGGCTCAAACTCGGTCGCTGATTGGATCCCTCGGAAAAGCGAGGGAGAATCGTCGAAAACTAAGGTTAAAGTTAACAATTGATTACCAACTAGTGCTAGACCCTTAGGGGAATCCAAAATCATGTACGTTTGTCAAACGTCGGCTCCAGTGCGAACATGGATCCAGCCGCATTTTGTAAACTACGCATGCGTGAGACCAGAACGCACACGAAGCCGGGATTTGAAAAAGAGACAGCGTTAACGAATCTGCGCCCGTGGTGGGCGCCGAAATAACACAAGGGTCTAGGGCTAGACTACTGGAGCATAGACATAACATATCAATGATAAAATAGATGCATTCTAATTCGCCCCGGTACTCAAACGAATACATCAACATTAATCATTACCTCGAGTTCCGAAAACCGACGCAATAGAACCGAGGCCCTTTTTTATTATTTCATGAATGCTCTGCTGTCAAGGCAGCCAGCCTGCTTTGAATGCTCAATTTTTACAAAGTAAACGTTTCGGCCGCGCTCGGCACTCAGTCAAGAGAACCGGGCGGAAACTGAGATCAAGGCCAGGCGGGCAGTGGCGCGCCTTTTGCGGCGGACCGCCAGCCTGCGCCCAAGATTCAACAATGAGATTCACAACTGCAGCAATTTTAATACGCTATTAAAGCTGGATTTACCACAGCTGCTGGCACCAGACTTGTTCTATATGCACATTCTCCATTGAGCTTCAGTCAAGGCGCAAGTTATGTGTCAAGGATAGAACATTTTTGCATACCAAGGGTCATGTTTGCAGACCCTTGTTATGGGGCTTTAATTGCAGCCGTTTGTTCCATGTTTGGCTGCTTGCAGGAATTTGCAGGATTCAGGCAGTGGTCACCAGTAATATTGGAGGATTTTGCAAGATTCCGGTTATATTACATGGAGCATATTACTCAAATTTACTGAAATTTGAGAATTTTGCAGGATTTATTCGCAGGAAATTGGATAGGGAGTTAGGGTTAAGTACAAATTTGTATTAAGAACATGTACAAGGGTGTCTCGAAAAAAGTATACCCATTTTAAAATTCATATTATTGCAAAACTACTACATATTTCATAAAATCCAAATGTCTGTGGAAAGGGTAAAATGTCTTCTGTCCAATGGTATAAGGTTAATGATGTCATTGCCATGTGACAATTTTTGTTTACTAGAGTGACAAAGCTCAGTCAGGTGTTTTTAGGGACAGATTCGTTTGCTGTTTAAACACATTGAACTAATGACAGGGGTCGATGAATATTGTTTTCTGATCCCTTTCTTTTTGTGATACACTTGACTGAGGACATTATACCTGGCAAATTTAACGTGATGTGCCCTTCACCTGGCAACCCTTCATGTTAATGCATAGCTGGCATCTTCGTCTCATGATACTAATTAATTACTGCCTGCCTTGATCATATTCCAACTGGTCACAGTGCTAAATTCATGCAGTGCCTTTCAAAACTGTATTGCTTTTGTTCAGTCATCCATGGCAATGACATAATAAACCTATTACAATTAGACAGAAGACATTTTACCCAAGTTTTCACATTTGCCCTTTTCTGAAATATTGAGTAGTTTTGCAGTAATATGAAGTTTAAAAATGGGTATACTTTTTCAGACACCCTGTATATTCAAATGTGATGTTACATGTTGACATCTGTTGTCATCAATTCCAGGCTCAGATGCGCTGCATACAATTTGAAAGGTCATAGTACACTACCAAGGATGCCGTGCGTTTTTTTTGTTTTTTTTAATCTGTACCGCAGCTCAGATGTGCTGCATATTTGTTTATTTCAAAGGTAACAACAATGTGAAGGGTTTTCCCAGATCACATCACAAATGAGCTGTACAACAGTAATACTTGTTATACCATGGAATTAAATTGTGAGATCCGATTGGTTGATAACTGGTCACATGGTTTAAAACAAAACTTTATTTGTTACTCCAAAAGTCATGTACCCCATGGAGTACATTACCTTGATGTTCTCATCGTTTGGCCCCTTCTCAATTAAAACAAACAACTGAAAAGTTTAATGGAAGAAGATTGTGAGAAAGAAGTTTCATTTTCACTGGTACTACGTGAATCACTGAGTTTGGAAGACCTTCCGTTGCCACCATTACCTGATTACTGTTTGTTTCGTTTGCCCTTCAGTTTTTACGTTCCAAACACCGTTAGTTAAATTATGTCCAATGACAAAAAAAGAGATTGCTTTGGCGATCCCAGGAAAGATCTGAATTTTGAGTGAGGTAACGTATGTTAATGTAATGTTACGTGATTACGTTAGTACCAACTACCAAAACAATGTTTTTCTTTCTAAAAGTCATTTATCCTGTGTTTCTTAATTGTATTTAATACCATGGTACACGTATAACAAAACAATTGTTGTTCGCTGTGATGTGCTCTATGGGTTTTGTACACCCTCATGGTCAAATGGCACCTTAGACTTCGCCTAGGGTGCCATTTTCCCCCTCGGGTGTACAAAACACCATTGACCGCATCACAGCAGACAACAATTGTATAATGTACTGGGCATTAACACTAGTATTGATCAATACATTGTACATTAACCCTCCTATGCAGAAGTCATTTTTGGGTGACTTGTTCAGCAGCACAAAGATACATCTATACTAATACACAAAATATGAATCCCTAACATCCATTTTCGAAAATTACAGCAAAAGCAAATGGTGTATATTTAAATACCATTTGCTTTTGGTGTATTATTCAGAAATGGTTGGATGTGGAGGTTAGTATAGTTTACAGCAGATATAGTTGATATAATGACCGATGCAAATGTTTGTGTTCGAATAGGAAGCTGGTCTGTAACTGTGTCGTTGCAGACGCACTGCGTGAAAAGATTGTAGGTGACATACACACTATCGGTTACTGTTGTCTTTAGCAAAGACTACATTTGGCAGGGTTTCTTGCTAAAATACCCTGGAGGGTTAGGGTTTACACAAAGACGTGAAATTTCATTTCCATTTCTGTTCCTCTTTGTCGTCCGATTCATCGCTACCTTCGTCACTCCCAATAAAATGTTCCTCTTCTTGCCGGCACTGCCTGGATTTCCTAGCTGCTTCTTCCGCCAGGGACGGCAAGAAAGACAGCCCAAATATTCTCTGTCCTTCTGTCAGAGCCCTAGATTCCGAGAGACAGCCCTGACTGAATGGACCTTTGGTTCGATCCAGAGTGTCCTGTGAGTGGCTGACAACTGGTCTCTTGTAGCTGAACCCAGGGCTTCGATCGGCTGATTGGGCTGTATTTACATCACTGGCTAGTCCACTCTCCGAACTTCCACAAGTTGCAACAACAGATCTCGTCGTTTTTTTCTCGCCGACGTCCCTTGTGCAACCCGCCCCCTTTTTATCATAATTACCCCCGATTCTTGATTCGATTCCACTTTTTAATAATCTGGTGTGAAAGATATCACTTTCGCCCACGTCCTTTGGGAAACCGCCTGTCCGGCCTTTAACCATCTCTCTCGAGTCTGGAGTCTTTTCATCTGGACAATCACGAATTTTCAAATCAATGGCGTCCTTAAAAGAGTCCCACTCTTTTTCGGAAAGAAACGAGCCTTTGGCAATTTTATTTTGGACATCTACGATGCTTGTTTTATTTTCCGTCCGTGGATCTTCGCTAGTCGCCAAGTTCGGAGACGCTTCTGTTTCAGCAGACCTAGAAGTAGCTCCGTGATGACCATCCTCACCCTTGGCACTTCTAGTAGGAGCTCGGTTCTTCTCTGATTTTAAGCGTTCCCGTTCTGCCTTCCTGACTGTCAATACAGAGCGTAGTTCTTGCAGCATGCGTTTGGTTTCCTCTGTCTCCCGCCTCTGTTGCATCTGTGTGGATCAAACAAAAGACACGTCGAGTATCGTGCAAAATTAAAGCTAGTACAGTGGAACGCTTCTATAACGAACATCACATGATCCACATATTTTATCCAGTATATCGATAGTTCGGTATAGTAATTTTTTGCCGCCAGTCATCGATCCGATGCCCATTTTTCAAGATAGTGTCTGTCCTTAGTGTCCTGTTGTTGCCTACTTCAAGTGCTTTTATTCATCACACCAAATTCTAAAGCAAAGATTGATTTTTTTCCCCTATTCATTGGGGAAATAATAACCAACCGTCACTACATAGCATTGGATGTACACACCGCCAATCGTGGACGGGGCATTGTCCGACCGTCTTCCCTTCTTTTGTTTATACTCTAACATTTTCGGATGACCTCCATAGGATTTGTACACGATTTGGAATCGTGGACGTTTTGTCAATCGTGGACGTACCCAATTCTTTTGTCTTACGACCGCGATTGGCGGTGAATACATACGCATGTACCCAGTGGATTTCTAAAACAAAATTGACATATTTTTAACAATGTTTGGTATGTTTGGAAACAAAAATCGGAAACCAAGGATGATGTTTGGTATAGCAGTGTTTGGTATAGCGCACACATAAAGTACATGACCCTTGTATGCAAACCTTCCCTATCCTTGACACATAACTTACACCTTGACTGAAGCTCTATAGAGAACGTGCATAGAGCATGAGCAGTGTTAAAGTACAAAGTAACAAAACACCTCAATCCCCCAAAATCCTCATTTGCATAAACACCCAAGTAGAACCTCAATCCTGCAAAATCATCCAGCATTAGTTTAGGCCTTATGATCCTGCATTATAATCCTCCAGTATCAAAAACCCCAAACGCCCTCAATCTTGCAAAATCCTCTGCCTCATCAACTTCCAGGTGCCCTCAAACCTACAAAATCTGGCATTTTGCAAAGATATAATTTTGGAGGATTTGGGTTATAAAAGGTAAAGTGTACAGGATACAATAGAACCATTTTTGAGAGAGCAGTGGCTACAAATATGGTAAATTATCAATTTTTCATAAAATTTGCCTTAAAAATGACAGTTGTTTTGAGCTGGAAGACACAAGGCACAAGTATACCGGCTGTGACCACTATTTTCAGAGGTCCCAAGGTATACTACAATAAAAAGAACATCCAGATTAATCATAAATGTGTGCAATTTAAAGGGTACTACATGTACCGTAATTTCCTGCGGTAAAGCCGCACGGCGATCAAGGCGCAGGTCCCTAAAATCACCTAAAAAAATTTCAAACGTCAACAGATAAAGCGCACTGCTGAATAAGGCGCATGCTTGAACGCACCCAAAAGAACACCAGGCGCCACCCGGTGTAGGTACATCGCCAGAAAGGGGTCATTTTGTTGCCTTAGAACGATCCCACTATTCCAAGCATGAATTAAACCGTAACCCCATGGGCTGGTCCCATGAAGAAAAAATCCAAAGTACCTTTATCCATCGAGCCAAAGCTGTGCATGATTGCGGTTTCTGACCCTACAATGGTGCGTCTTTTTCCAAAAAAAATAAGGTTCAATGAACTAAAACCTTTGAGTGAGCCGACACGAAATGTATCAACAATCCCAAACCCCAGATGTTCCTGACCGCAAAGTTTATACAATGGAAGCCGATACACGTGCCTCTCCCACAGATATCGGGTTTCAAAACCACCTTTAATGTTTTGGTCCGTGGGATTGTAAATTAATTCAGTACCGGTAGTACCGGGTGAATGCGAATTCCAAACGTTTAAGTAATTCTGTTGCAGCATTTTCGGAATGAAAAAACGGCCACAAAGAAAAAGGGGGTCGACACATTGCGGCATTGTTGGAATAAAAGCACGGTCATGGGGGGGGGGGGGGGGGGGGGAATCAACACATCGTGGCATTGTTGGAAGGTAAGCACATTCATAGGGGATCAACACATCACGGCATTGTTAGAATGGAAACACGGTCACAATGTCCGAAGAGTTGAGCTAATTGGTTGACCGCATTATTGAGTAAGATTGCGGCGTTCAAAGAATTCTTCACACAAAGACTCTCACTTTGAACTCAAGCGACATCATATACGGCGCACTGAAAGATAAGGCGCGGCGATGTTTTTGTGGTCTAGAAAGTCAGATAAGCCGCGTCTTTACCGCAGGAAATTACGGTATGCAGTTTGTACAATTATTGCATATTATTGTACTCGATTGCATAATCTGGAATCGGTTCTTGACGTCAATGATTGGGTACTCGAGTACCTGGTTCTGATGCACATATCAGCCCTTGTATACACTAAGCTTGGGCGGTTCCTTCGGTTACCCGGTTCTACCCGGTTCCAAATTGAGAACCGGACCTGCGGGCCAATCTTCTGTATACACAGTACCCGGTTTCGTCGGTTCCAATTTCAAAAAAACCGAGTCCCAATCACCAAGACCGAGTCCCAACTGCTCTGTGGAGCCGGTCTCAGGACCGCTAACCGAAGCCGACTCTGTAAATTGAGTCCCGACGTTGTAAGCATTGACCGCAGACACAGTGAAGACTTAAGATCTGATAAGAAAGTGTATCAAATAACGCGAAAAAATGCAGCCTATTGACAAGGTTGCTCACGAGCCATATTGCACCACTTCGGTGGTGCGCCAACCAATTAACTTGGCTACAGGATCAGCCGCTGAGTGACATTGTATATGTGCCATAAATATTAATGTTGGGGCGCCACTCCGATCGGCTGACGACAGCCATCCCAACAGAGCTGCAAAATCGTAGAAGTAAATTACTAGGGCCCTGCACTATGTGTAAATTGTGTACCAAATCACAAACCCGCTAAAAAATTAGCATCGTGCTAGATGAGCTCTAGCCAGCCAAGGGCTATCCATTGAACTTTAGAGGAATTTGTTTTGTACAGATTAAGATTTCCTTTTTCTTATTTTTGTTCATTTTTGTCAAGCTTATTGCCCCTGTGCCCTAACATCTGGGGATCGTTTTTCTTTCATTTTTGTATACCAATAAACACCTTTCTTTGGGAAACTCTGAGAGCCATATTTGTTCTGCCCTTAAACGTGTAATGGAGTGGTCCAAATGTCTAGGTCGCTGACACCGACCATGTGTGCGTGGTGGCAAGCTAGCTCGCTACTGCATTCTTAATGCATTACATGTACATGTACATGTACAATGTACATGTACATGTACAATGTACAGTTTGCACACTACACACGGGGTATTGTTTGTGTGCAACTGGAGAATTTGCACTCAGTCATAGTCTTAGCCAGCTGGACGTGTGTGGTATTTCCGGTTAAAATAGGTTGGCTCATTTGTGTGTGTACGCTCGGGACCGGAACCAGGACCGCTTACGTAATGTGAAATGGTTAAGACCGAAATTTCATTATGTAAAAAGCTAGGTACAAACCTTCTCTGCGTCTGAGATTTCCTCTCCCCATTCCTTGTCATCCCTCTGCCCCGGGTCGGTGTCTGTGAAGGCTTCGAAAATCTGAGAACCAGGAAAACGGAAATCACACATAATTATAAGAAAAGAATGTTGCAGTCTGGCGCGTTTCTTTTCTTCATATAGCATCAAAAAAATGAAGGTCAATCAGTGCAAAAATGTTATAAAGACATGAATCTGGGACTAAAAAATATTTTCATTTTTGTTAGGAAAAAAATGTAGACATTTGTTTGACTCTCTATAGAGTTGTACACAATCGCTAAAACAGCATCACGATACTACATGATTATTTCCAATATAACCACAATCTAAAATATATAATCATATGTGAGCTTCTTTTAGGGTAAATGCAAATGATCCTATTGTGCTTTAACCCCAACTGACGCCAAATGACCCGGCTGATACCTCAATATTGAACAAACTGTTTGATGGATTCAGGATTGTAAGCCTAGCAATACTACAATTTTTTTGCAATACTGCAAAATGGATTTGGAGGTGATGAATTTGGAAGACTATAATGGAGTAATTAACACTACAAAATAATTTTATTCCAGCATCCTGAATCTGTAAGAATCCGTCAAACATTTGCTAGTGGATTTTTTATGGATTCAGGATCGCCATAATTTAAACTGGTGGATTCGGATGAACTATAATTAGGACAAAAGCAGTTTGGATTTTGGCAGATTCAGTATAATCAAGGAGTTAGGGTTTAACCTTTACAAATCTAAAGCATCACACACACACACATATCACACCTGATCGTCAAATTCTATTTCAGTATCCATCGGTGGCAGTAACAGGATAGGTTCTCTGCTGTCAGCATGGAGATCAGCCTGCTCAATACCAAGACTACCATCTCGCCTAGACTGCTTACAACCTGTGGGGGAAACAATATGAAGAAAACAAAGCTTAGAGGAACGGTTGTTACAGGCATGCAACGAATATTAGTTGATTTCCTTGTTTTGTTTACTTTAATAGGGAATATATCGTCACTGTTTTTACAAAGAGATACACACAGTATAACAAATGTCAATTGTTTTTATTTCAAAGAGACAATTACTGCCCCTTGAACGCGCGCGTACAAAATGTATTGCACGGAAAGGCGTAAAAAGAGGTCAACTGAGATTTTCATTTTAACAAAGAGCCACACATCTTTGTTACATTTTCGCGCGAGCAAACATATGTGCGCCCCTTCCAAATATGGAAAAACACATTGAACAGGGCGTCAATGTAGGAAACTTAAATTTTTGTTTTCACGAAAAGAAGCATCTTTGCTAATTAATTTAGGCTAATTTTCTAAAATGTTTATTCTAATTACTGGGTTCACGTAAACAAAAATTCACCTCTCTTAGAATCATGTGAAAGTTTCCTGAATTACTGCACAAAGTTGTTTCTTTGTATTCCTTTTACAGGTTTTAAAATAGAAGAAACTCCTCTTGCGATTATCTCAAAAAACACTTTTTCCTCAAAACCCACAGTTCTCTTTTTGAAAACAGTGACGAAATAGGCGATTGGCCGGATTTAAAATATGGTTAAAACCGGCTAATGGTGAGGTACTGGATGAGTTCATGATCTGAGCCGAAGGTGAGGGTCATTAACAATGTCAAGATCCATAGTTGGTATTAAAATGTACATTTAAACAGGCATAAACCCTTGTCGGAAAACAGACTTTGTAAATCTCAAAGAAAAAAGTTAAAGGCAAGAATCATTATCCGCCTCCAGGCTTGTTATGAACATTAATACTGGTTGTTACTTCGTGAAATCAACATTTGTTATGTAGCGGTTTGACGATTTGATCTTCCCCCACTTATTGAGTTCTTACTGATTTCTTTGCTGTTCCTCTTCTCAAGTGATGCCACAGCCTCCTGCAGACAGTCCTGGGATGCAGTCAGTTCCCTCCGGACACATCCCAGCATCTCGGAGGTCGCTGCGTTGATGCTGTCGGCGACCTCTCCGGCCAGCCCCTGGTTATGCCCCTCAAGAGCCTCTTCCAGTGATATCACCCTGGGATCATTAGTAAGACCATGGCTTGTTCATTAAAGAATCATGATAGAGTCACTCGAGTCAATGACTCGACTCGAGTCCGACTTGATTTTTGGTGACTCGACGCGTCTCGACTTAACTTGACTAACTGCAGGCCAATGACTCAACTCGAGTCTTCAGCAGAATGACTCGAGTCGAGTGAAGGATAAGACTCGAGTCTCAGAAATTAGAGCAAAATTATTTAAATGACTTACACCGGTTTATGTTTATGTTTATGTTTATGTTTATGTTTATGTTTATGTTTATGTTTATGTTTATGTTTATGTTTATGTTTATGTTTATGTTTATGTTTAATATGTTTATGTTTATGTTTATGTTTACGTTTACGTTTACGTTTACGTTTACGTTTACGTTTATGTTTACGTTTACGTTTACGTTTATGTTTATGTTTATGTTTATGTTTATGTTTATGTAACGTTGATGTTCACGAATAATGGGCATTTCTAAGGTCAGTCGCATTACATTTTTCGGCATCTTTCATTAGTCTTCATACTGTAAGTTTAGTTGGAGTCAGTCTTCTTATCATTTTTTCTAACTCACTTAAACCCAACACCAAAGGATAAAAATCAATGATATTAGAGAAGTTGTGGGTATTTCACTTTTAAAATGGCAACACTGTAAAAAATGGTCAGTCCCATTACAAAGAAAGGACATGGTAAATACATATTAGATAGTGCCGTGGCCTCTTGCTTTGGAGCATTGAATTTGTAATCTGTAGGTAAAGCTGCAGGTTGTGAGTTTGGGTCCGGCCCGAGACTATGGTACGTGTGCCCTTGGGCAAGGCACTTCACTCATTGCTTCTCACCACCCAGGATTAAATGGGTACCTGTGAGTGCACTGATAGTTATTGTGGTTGATTGAGCTGTATACTCCATAGGGAGCTGAGATGGTAAGTAGAATGGTTCATGGGTCCAATGACCGGGGTAATAATGTGACATCCTTCGCTACTCGGCTTCACAACTGCCATTAAGGATGATTACCGCCATTATTATTATTATAGCAGCACAATTTTCCTTTTACCATAATACAATAAACATACACCGTGTCGTGGACTCCCACCTTCTGTCTCTTTAGCGAGTGTTTACAGTTCAAATATTTGTGACTCGACTTGACTCAACACGATGCGATGCGTCACGACACTATGACTCAACTTGACTCGACAATGTGACTGGAATTGACCTTCTTGGCTTAATGACTTGACTCCACTTGACTCACAAAAATCAGTGACTCGTTACAACTTTGGATCATGAGCAGGATTCGAACCACTGACTTCGGCAACACTAAACCGGTGGCTCTACCAACTGAGCAAAAGATTGTCATCACCAGTCGAGGGCTCTCATCAGTAAATCTTTTCCGATATTTGCTGCCTGTGTTTTAGAAACGAGGATGGTTCTTGAACCACGAGTCTCGTCTAATTTCGCAATTACCCTATTTTACAACTTGACCTCAAACGACCTTTGACATGCAAGTTTCCATAATGTTGCAGTTGCGATGCATTTTGCAATTTATTTATAAAAATGTTTGTACGTGCGACACGTCGTCGGTGTATTTACACTAGGAATGAGCATGAGATGTTGCATTCAAAGCGGTCCGTAGCAGAATGTGATTTCAACAAAAGATTTCCAAAATCACATTCAAATGCTCCAAAGTTACATACTCTTCCAAATTCACATCCTGGATAAGGTTGTTAAAATGCAAATTCACTTTAACGACTTAACCCAGGATGTGAATTTGAAAGAGTATGTAATTTTGAAGCATTTGGATGTGATTTTGGAAATCATTCGTTGAAATCACAACCTGCTATGGTCCGTGTCTGCTTTGAATGCAAAATTGCATCATACTAATTCCTATGTCAACAAATCGCAAGTTCCATCAAATGGATTATACGATATGTGACCGGCTCTACAAAAAGGTGTATTAAGTCGCGCTGTGCACTATCATGTAATGGCCCGCTCAACGTTGAGAGGGTAAACATTTCATCAAAAGGTGATTTTCATTTTTTGTCATGAATGACATCTTTAATACCTATAGTTACAGGTTTCATTCAAAGAAATGTTGATTTTGATGAATAAAGTGGAACAAAATACCATTTTGTGTGCATCGTTCTGTTGTAGTACAGAGCCGGCTAATTCAAAGCCAGTGTTTTCTCAGTTGTATAATTAGAACTCCAAGGAAGTAATCAATATGTAAATACGTCATATCTCCAAAACGAGAGGGGCTATGGAGCTATATTTGATACCAAATGACAGCTTATGATGTGGGCGTTTTAACCATGTATACCTGTATAACTCAATTTCTTATTTTGCGACATAATACACCTTTTTGTAGAGCCGGTCACATATGTGTTCAACAAGAACCAATTGAATAGGATTATTCAATGTGTTGTACGTCATATCTACCTCTTAAGAGTCGACTCGAGGTGGAGTCTTAAGCTTCGCACAGCACAGCCGATCCTTTCCATCTCACCCCTACCCTGGGGAGGCCTCTCTGAGGGAGACTGGGCTAGGTTGTAGCTGGGTCTCCGCCTGTGACAGTCGTAACTCCGTTGTAGTTTTTCAAGCGTTTTTCTGCATGTTGCACTGATGTTGCAGACGGTATTACACCATATGTTTAGCGAATCAACTGTCACAAGCAATTCAAATTAAAGTTATCGTAGACCATTTGTCATTTTTGCATTTTGTTTCGTCTGGTTCCACGACCCGACCCACCAAAGTTCAGACAAAACTGAACAATGAATCGTCTAGGGCTGTTCATTTGCGAATAATTTGGTATTCAATATTCAAAACTGCGAATATGACCAAATATTTAAAACTTATAAAAACAAATTACAAAAAATATGTACACAAATAAATTTACTGTATGGCGATAATATTAAACTTTATTCGTAAGTGAATATTGTTGCTTGTACCTGCTGATGAAGTGTGTAATTTTTGGTACAAGATTATTGAGTTTGATTCTCTCAAAAAAATTGCAATACAGTTGGTACAGCACAGAAAACTTTGACTGCAAAGAGCCCTGGTGTGGTTGCATTTGTCAAGCTCTGCAACCAAATAGTTCTCCTCTAAATAGCACAAGGCATTATGTGATGTGTAGTACCGGCCCACGGCATAATTGTCACGGTATAGGAATAAGCATGGTAAGGTTAAAAAAAAATAGCAAAATGCTATTCACAATTTTGATTGACATTCAAATATTTGAATATTCGAAACAGCCCTAGAATCGTCAGGTCACAGAATAAGACTAGATGGCTTGTGCCCCCTTACTAATGCAAACCTAATGGGGACTACATGTATTAAATTTGGCAGCATGCTAGTATTTGAAAAAAATATAATAATTTGAAAAATGGTTCAGCCAAACTATTAATTGAAAATGATACAAAATTCCATTTTTCTGAAAATAGACTGCACACCAGATGCCAAGATTTCAAAGGATGCTTGAGACTGCCATTCACTCACAGTCAAGTACCGGTACATACATGTAAGGTACATGTATTGCAAAGCAATTTGGGTGGTTCAATTTAATTTTGTTCATGTTTGCAAATGTTGTACATTGCCGATACAATTAACCGTAACCCACAGGGTGCGTGCAAAATCACATTAAAATTGGAGGATGTGGGACTGGAATGACCTTGGTGCCACATGTACATGTACCGGTACATGTACATGTAGCATTAGCATTTAATTGCAGTTGTCAGATCTGCTCATTGGAGCAATGTTAAACAGGTTGCCTAGGGAACAGGTGATAGGCTACAATGTTAGTTAGAAACAAACAACTAACCTGTTTATTAGGGATATTCATTTTCGAATAAATTAAGGATTTGATAATTTGAAAATTGGCCGAAATTCGGACCGAATATTTAATTACTAAATACAAAAAACAAGCACGAAATTGTGCAAAAGTCACTTCGTTGTGTACATGTATGCTTGTGTCTTGTTCAAATACACAACAATACTGTCGAAAATTATCTCTAGCATGTTCATTTCATATTGTTTAAAAGGCACTGTTCGACAACAACCAAAACGACACCGTCAACGCGTAGGCTATTTAATAAAATAGTTTGTCCGAATGAACCATTAACAACTACTTGTAAAATTTAGGAGATGATAGGGTTTCTTTAAAAATTTTCAAACTTTTTCATTAGTATGATCCAGTTGGTTATATTTACTAAATTGATGTTACAAGTGAAAAAAAAATAAAAATCTGTGATTTGTTTGAAACAAACAAACCATGTGATTTAAATCAGCGTGATTTAAATCAAGCAACCCTGGCTGCAGCTGCCTTATACTAACTGGTCAAACAGAGCATACAGAGCGTGCCGGTTGAAATGTGCATGAGGCGATGGCTATTACATGTATAGGCCAATAAATGTCAAGGGACTTGACTCAGCTAAAAGAATGGGATCAATACTCCAATAGGTGGTGTCAACAAACAAATTACCATCGACCCAAAAAGTGGCATCCGACAATCAAACAAAACCATTTCAATTGAAAAAACACCTTAAGGTCGTTTGTTCACGAGCATATTTATTTCTTTTTAACTGTTCAAACCAGAGGAAAAAAATCATCAAATGTTATTATCGTCAGATGATCAAATATTTGATTATATAAAGCCCCACCTGTTATGTGTGGCTCTAATCTTGCATCAGGGCACGTGCACAAGACCAGTCTGCGTATGAACTCTGACCTCTGCTCCAGGAACAACTTGTTCATCATCTATCGGGGTTGAAGGGAGTATACAGTATTTGCTTTTGCTGTCATTTTTCAAAACGGATGGGTTGTGGGACTCATATATACAGAGTGTGTAAGTTGACCTCGAGAACGTACAAGATTTTACGAGAAACCTGAACTTCTGGGCATATCGAATAGGTACTTCATTTATGTAAAGCAAGTAGTTTTCTTGAAATACTTTGTTTTGACGCTGTTCTTTTACTAAAAGGTAGATAAAAACGTTAAATAAATATTATTTTTCACATACAAAATGTGAATGATATATCAAATTTGAGAAAAGTTACAGTTACGTCATATAATAATAATAATAATAATAATAATAATAATAATAATAATAATAATTGGGGAGGCTAATCATCCTTACTCGCAGCTGGTGTGCTGAATTGCGAATGACGCGGCTACAACGTGGTCGAGTCGCTGGCACGTAAAGGCGCCTACGGCAGCCGGCCACATCGGCTCATAATGACTACGGAGCACAGCCTGAGATCGAAAGTGTTTTATTTTTCGGGAGGGAGGAAAACCGGATGACCTGGAAAAAAACCTTGTGGCACGGGAGAGAACCAACGCACAACTCTACTCACATATGGCTGGGCCGGGAATCGAACCCGGGCCACATCGGTGAGAGGCAAGTGCTTTACACACAAGCCACCCATGCCATCATTCTATTGTTCTCGTTCACGCGCTTGTTTTTCTAAAAGCGTAGACCACATACAGTATTAGGCGGTCGTTGTTACATGTATATCTACATTCACACACGTCATCAGCGCACAGACATGCAATACAGGGCCATTTTTTCTCTTCTGCAGTGAGCCCATCATGTTGTAACTTGTACGCTCAGGTCAAACATTTTTATGCTCTTCTTCAATTAAATAATTTAGTCAGTTGTGCATGTTTTTATATAATGTAAAATTATGTTGAATTTATCATCCATATTTATGGCCATTTTATGGTCAGAATCTTCGTAAAACACAGTATTCTAGAAACCAAAATCAACCACACGTAAAAGTCCTATAGCCGGCGGCTCGATTGTGCCCGGAAATTCAAGCGTGACCATTGGGCGCGAGACTTACAAGATCTATTTTATAGTAAATAATAGTGATACTGACCTGTTTTGTATACATTAGATGCTGCACTAATTCGCCGTATGTGTGCCCTGTTCATTGAAACGCTATACACAAAAGCACGTCCATATTTAATATACATACGTGTACGTTATCATCCACTGATCTTGTTTGCAATACCTTGGCCAATTAGTCTGTCTACCGTGGTTTGTTCTGTTCATAAGTTGTGAGGTACCGTATGCTCTCGTAAACATGGTAAAAAGATGTCAGATACGCGTTATGAAGAGTGACTGGACGGTAGGAAAAGTGGTCTCTGAAATTCAAAACAACTTCGGTAGAAAAAGCGTGTATGCAATGACGCACCGTTATTCGTATCGCTACGGTGCATATCACACATCGCGAAAAGCATTTAACACCGGCTGGCCGGGCCATGTTTTATCAGCTTTTTAAACATCCCCACATGTCAAAAGTATTTAAATGCTGTTTAGCCATTTCACAACTTGTTTAAAACACACACCTGAGACTGTACTTACTTTGAGAGCAGCGAGAGAGAAACAGCTCGTGAGTTTAGAGATGGAGTCTGGATCATTCTCAATGTCAGTCATCTACAAAATCAACATACAAACCAGTTGATATTTGTAGTGATAGTTTTATGGGGACTTTTGGAAAGACTTTTGTAGACAAATTGTTACAATAAAAAAAATTGTCTGGTTCCATGCCTTTATTGACGTTTTTACTTCATATTCACAAAAACAAATTTATGCAATTTTGAACTTTATTTTCTCTTGGAAGAACAAATCCTTCAGAGCAATGAATCAGAAAAAAAAACATGGTTATTATCTGCATTTAAATTAAAATTTGATTTTAAAAAGTGCTATTTTTTTTAGAAAAAAAGGAGAAAACTGCTATGGGTCAGTGCTGCAGATTATGAGCTAGGAATGTTAACTAGTCGGCCATGTGCTGGCTTGAAAGAATAGGCATTTGTTATTATGTTATTATACCTGTGAATAAGATGGTGCCGGCCTGATATTGTTTCCTATTAAAAGAAATCCAAATACCCACTATCTATATTCTATCAGAAAACAAATTCTCACTTTTGAGTTGAGCAAAATGTACCACCAATGCCACTGTTTTAGTAAACCTTGAATAAGCCAGTTTTCTTTCGGGAATATTTTTTCATCATATGCGTGCAAAAGCATAGCGAGTAACAGCAAATTTAAAGAGATACATGTAGTTGTGTTTAGAAGTAACATTAAAGAAACACGTTTGGACAGCAAATTGTTTCCAGGTGTCAAACACAAATTTTCATCATCTTTGCGATTGCACAGGATGCAGATTCAGTTACCACATCTACAGTAACCTTGTGAGCATTTATCAGCCACATTTGTCTTCATAGAAAAATCATTCTTGCTGTTCATGATAGGCAGTTGGAATACCAAACTGGCCTAATGCTCATAATGAGGATGCCCGATTTGCACCCGCGCCTCGTACCAGAGTTGTAATTATAATAACTCGACTCAAGTCCAACTCAAATCACAATATTTGGTGACGACTCAACTTAAGACCTGATTGGTAAATGACTTGACTCGAGTCACTGCAGCCAAATGACTTGTATCCACATATAGGTCTGGAAGCAGGGAACCGGCAGTCATTGTGCCCTTTGGCCTTGATGAATGATAAACCTAGCCGGCCATGCTCGGTGTGGTGTGGCATGGCATTTACCAACAAAGCGCGCACATAGTCCTGATCTGACCTGATGACTCGGTTACCGGTGTGGTGTGCAATTTGTACTCAATGAACAGACTTGTCATATCGGTTGATATCGCGTGGAGGGAAAATCGACTACAACAAAAATAAATATCGCCAGCCCCAGTATACACACATGCACCGTTTCATGGACTCCAACCTTGTGTTTCAAAATTACGATGCGACACGACGTGACACGCCGCGACGCGCCGCAACTTTCGCTTACCTTAATCCACGGAGCAATGTCCTCCAAACACACCATTGCCAGGTTGACATGGTCAATCTCGGCTGACAGAGGAAGATGTTTCACGACCTCCAGCGTTGCTTCTCGAAGGGCGTTGAACTGAGCTCTTGCAGCTGAAAAGCAGGCCTTTCTGAGTGCCATGCACTGGCGCTGCTGCTTTAAGGATCCTTGGTTCTCCAGACGGACGATGGGTGTGTAGGGGCTCCCCCTTATAGCAATTGGAAATACAACATAACCCATGTATTTCATGTAAACATCTCCTTATATGTGCAGTTCTGGCAAAATAAGACGGAACTAAGCTGAGGTTACTGAAAATGAGGGTTTTCAGGTATTAGAAAAGAGTATAAACATTTCCTTACAATGTTTTTTCTTGCACTTATAAAGGTGGGATACACAATTGGTAATTGTTTGAATCATAAGGAATGGGTAGATTTGGGGGGTTGTTTTTCACGGACCTGTCCGAAGTTTTACAATCATGGATGCTGAGAAAAGCAAGAAAAACAACATTCGCTTTCAACCGGAGTCGGGCAGTTTTTCTATGTTGTTCTTGTTTTTTTCACGACGGCGATTATGAAATTTGGTTTATACAATTCAATTTTCAGAACAATTACAGGATATCTAAGACAATCATTTTGCTGGATGCCTACAATAGTTATTTACATTCAAATAAGTAAGAATTTTTTTGTTCGAAATATGCAAATGGTGTATCCTACCTTTAATTGTTTTGGGACTCTCATACACAGTATTGAGAGTCCCACATTTTTGGACTACATGTACATGTACATGTAGGTGTCAACCAACATATTGATGAATAATTATAAGGGTGCTGATTTACAGAATTGCATTTGTTAACTTACATGGTAAATCCTTTTGATGTAACCTCAACCTCCTGAATGTAGCGGATGCTTTTCTTCAACAACACCCCCTGCCGATTCAACAGCCCCAGACACTGGCCCCAGCATCGGGTGCAGGTTTGGTGCAAACGTCTCATGCCGTAGAGAATCCAGCAGGTCCGCGCCCAGTACAGTGTGTAGACAGTAGATGCCAACAAAACGACGATGTAGAGAACAGCAAATGAGTGGGTTAAGCTACTTTCTGTCGCACTCTGAAAAAGTACAGCAAGGGCAGCAAACAGAACAGCTACGCCACTGCAAAACAGTGTTAACAAAACAAAGACAAAAACAGGTATTTTTTTACACTGGAGTGTGCCACGGTACTAACATTTTTATATTTGTTTTCATTAATTTTGTATTACTGTTATCTGTTCATGAAGACTTGGAATTATAGAGATTATAAAAAAAAGTAGAGAGCGCACTTTTCACTTGATCCCGTTCTAACAAGAATGAATGGAAGCCATTTTGTAAGAGGGCACCATTTTGTTAGAGTGTTTTTTTAGTTGGCAAGACGTATTTGGAAAAATGAAAATACAGTTGTGTGGAGCAAATAATGAAAAGAAGTTTGGCACTACATTATTCTGTCTTCCACTTGCACACGTGATACGACTACAATTATTGTGCCAAAGTTCCATCTCCATTATTCACAAGGCCTGCACAGAGCCCAGACAAATTTCTAAAATTCCCAATCTTGAATCCTCACCAAAGTGCACGACCACACATCCACACTGTACGATGCTGTTGATGAGCAGGTGATTGGCATGTGGTATCTCGACCCTTGGGACAGTATGCATGAACGGTCTCCCTGTCCACATCCAGCAAGAGGTGGCTGTCTAATGCCAGCGATGAGCACTGTGGCACGAATTCTTTTTCCTGAGGGATCGGTGGGGGAAAAAACAACAAAATGTGAGTCTATCAAAATGGTACCGAGTGATTGCCTCTAAAGGTAGAATACACCATTTCTATATAAAAAAAAAAACCAACGAAATGTATCTTAAAATGTATCTAGAAAATATCTTACTTATTAGATATATTGTATAAGTTATCAGTAAAATAAGTAAATAATGATTGTGCATGTAGGCATCCAGTAAAAGGATTGCGCTAGATATCCTGTATTTGTTCGGAAACATTTAATTTTTTAAAAACAAATTCATGATCGCAGGACGACGATCGCAAAAAAAACAAGAACATAATAGACCATGGGATGAACATGAAATAGGCATTCACATTTTAAGAATTGAGACCCCCCTCTAGAAGCTACCTGATATTTTCCAGAAATACATTATTTTTCCAACTCAAATGTACTATTACTTGATAATGCGAATGTTTTAGGCTTGGCGAGTTTTAGGGTGATGAAAGACGGAATTTACACGAATTTTAAGCCAAAAATGTATTAGCTTCTTGAGGGGGGTCACAAAATCAACGAATTTGTGAGACCATCCTGCGGCCTATAAGAATTACTGCCTTACGCCGGTCGAAAACAAACACCGTTTTTCTTGTTTTTCTCGGCATCCATGTTTGTACAACTTTGGGCAGGTCAGTTAAACCCCCCGAATTATTCTTGATAATCCAAGCAACAACCAATAGTGTTCTCTACCTTTAATACTGCGTACAGGTGCAGTGTTATCTTTTAACCAGTTCGCGCCAGGATTATTTTAACATCGCCGAGCCCACGGGCGGGATTATTTTTAACGAAACTCAATCCGAAGCGTGTTCAGGCTGATAGTACCGGGAAGCACACCCACGCATTTCCGGCCTTGCCCGCTGCTGACATACATTTCCGAACTTGAACTTGGCGTGTTTATGCGTCATCCGTTTTGAATCTGGGGAAATATTTGCGTTTATATACGTCATCCGGCGCGAACTGGTTAAAGATCTTATATTTTTGCAGGGCAGGCAGCTCTAATTGCTAGATCATTAATCACGTGCATTGGATTATTCGTTCCACCGAACGGCACGGCCGCACCACAAACAAATTATATTCAATGGTTCTATACAACGGTGAATAGAACTTCCATCGCCTGATTGCGCTCTGACCAATCAGATGGCAAGGATTTATTTATTCAGGCGTTGTGTTGTATAAAACAAATAATGAATGTTTCACGTTCGTGCGATGGTAAGAATAATTTCATGAGATGACAGATGGAATGTTCTATTCCACTCGGCTTCACCTCGTGGAATAGAACATTCCATCTGTCACCTTATGAAATTATTCTTACCATCGAACTCATAAACATTCACTATTTGTCATATTTGTATAATATCGCACTGCAAGTGGGGATGGCCCTTTTGAAGGGTCCAAAGTAGCCTGAGAGCCCCGACATACATGTACATGACGAGCTCCTTCTATACCTGAAGACTGGTCATTGGACATGTAATAATGCAAGTTCTGCTGTCAAGATTGCTGCCCGAATTGGTCCCCTCTATCATGAGTGGACCTGTAGCAGAACTCACTCTGTCTAATGAACCTGTACGTATCTTTTTATATTCCTGCATCTGATGATATGTTTTTCTTACATACATGTTAGTTATTATCATTTAATGATAGACAGCCTATATGTTAAGTATTGCTGGTTATTTACTGCACACTGATTGATATCACGATTGGAACATCTGTATGTTTTACATAGTTTTTAATGATTCAGGGCAGTGAACAATTTAAACTTAATTCAATTTGGCCGACTCGTAAAAAAGGCCCATAGCATATTATAATTAGTGCAAGACAGACTATTAACCCTAACCCTCCCAAATCCTTCTAAATCCTCTTGTACAAAATGAAGGATTTAGAAGGATTGAGGTTATTAGGACATTGCAGTGGAGGAGGATCCAGAAGGATTGAGGGCAGATGGGGTTTTGCTATGGGAGGGATTGAGAAGGATTGAGAAGGATTGAGGTTATCGGGCTGTATTTGACACAAGAGGAAAGAGAAGGATTGAGGTTGTATGCAGCTTGCCCAAAATAGGATCCAGAAGGATCTAGGTTATGTGGGAGGGGGCTTGCATTTGTGTACAGTGTAATGACATGGGGAATGCCTGCTTCTGACTTCGTTATTTTTAGGGCTTGCATTTGTGTGCATGGCAAATGTGTGTACTGGAAGGTAAGTGTATACTGCAAGGTCAGTGGGTCAGTGCTAAAAGGGTCTCTGGACAATGTATGTTTATGTATTATCAATAAGAAACACATGTGCATAGTGTTGTGCATACAATGGAATTTCTGTGGCCCTTGTCCTGGTATGAAAAGGTCATTGTACTGGGCACTTCCATTTGTTTGAGGGTAATTTGTTGGATAAGTACCGGTAATCAGTTTACACAGACCCCCAAAAACATCCCCCAGCAGGCAGGAGGATCTAGAAGGATTCAGGGCAATAGCCATACTAGCAGAATTGAGAAGGATTTAGAAGGATCCAGGTTCCTTGAGCTTTTAACTCTTTACTACAGAAGGATATAGGAGGATTGAGGTTATGTCTTAGCCAAACGAGCCGGGAGGGTTAGGGTTAATACTCAGCACAGAAAGAATAATGCACCCTGACTTCACTGTTTTCTTCACCACATCATCAAAGTCAGGATTGTGGCAAAATTGACGAAAAGACTGAGAAACCGTTTGGCACTGATAAACATTTCACAATTTCTTTTTGAAATTGCACTCAACTCTCCAAAGACTTTGTGACTGCCCGGTGTCATCAGGGGTCAAATTCAGCTTGTTGTACTGTGTGTATATTTTTTGAAACTGATCATGATCAGTTGGTTTTTCCTGAGCATAATAAAAGCAAAATGGTTTTGCTAACCTGTTTCTACTGAGCAAGACTTTGTTGTGCTTTTATTCAATTTAATAAATTGGCCTCAGGATAGTAGGCATTATATTGTCCCTTTTTTTCTTATACTTACCATGTGTTGAATGAAGTCAGAAACTGGGGGGAACATCCATTCTAAAGCCTGGTGTATTGCTGCCTGAAAAAGACAATTCCAAGACTATACTTAGTAAACTACTCCATACAGAGGGTTCCTCGTGTGTTTATAGACAGAACAGGCCAGGCCATCACACATGTCTGCTACACAATAACTGTAGATGTTATGGATACAGCCACGTTCGCCATCAGAACATATAAATGCACACTGAAGATATTAAAAAATGAATTTACTTTTTGCAGCTATCCAACAAGTAACCAACCAAAATAATATTGAAAAGCTTACTTGTCAGTTGTAAGGATCTGGCCAAACAAATAAATTGTGTTTTAACGCCTTAACGGTAACCCGACCAACCTGGAATATTTGCAGCCAAATTACCGAACACAAACTTATATTTTGAAACATACCTGTAATGAAACATGCAAAATTAATAACGAAGTCAACTTGAATCTAGGCCTACAAAAGTAGGTGCGAATCGGTCCGATACATGTACGCTGGAATTGCAGCTTAAAAAGCAGAAACAAAAAATGCACAAAAAGGGTATCAATGTTGGTTTTAACCCTAACCCCCTAGCTCTCGCACTAGAAAGCTTACCAAACGTACCTAACAAACTTCAACAACTGCACACAGGTTTTAGTAATTATTGGTACTGAACCTTGACAGTACTTAACCTGCCAAACTCCAACTTGTTGAAGTTTGATTGACTTGGTACATATTGGTCTCTGCATTGTTCAGTTTTCAGGATCACGGCTGTAATGACCGGCCAATGGTTCTGTGTGTTGGGCTATGTTTGAGTGGGGGCACAAGTACAGGGTGTCCATAGAGCAAGGAACTGTTCCTTGCTCTATGATATATCTTACTTACAGTGACCAGGAACTGTGCTGTGACCAACCTCAGCTCACCCATACACGTGCATTCCCCCAAACTCAAACACTTTTAAAACTCTCATGCCTTTCTGCCCTGAACCTCACATAATTCAACAGGGTCTCCCTGGGCCTTTTGTACTGAGTCAAACCATGGAGGAAGGACTAGACAGGAGTTGGATCGGCCCGCCAAGCCCTGTTGTCCAATGGTCCTTTGTTGTCCTTGGTGCACATCATTTGTTGCAGTTTCAGCCGCTTCAGTAGAGCTAACAATCGTTTGTGTTTTCATGAGTTAATATAATACAAACACACAAACAAAAGTATTTCGCATGCGCAGTAGTCGCCCAGCTCTCTTTTTCATGCGCCATCTTTTTTCATCGAAAGCAGTGAACAATTCTCGATCTGATGGTGTGTAAAAGTTCAAATTCCGATTTTCCTCTAGGGAAATTTGACAATGTTTTTTTGAATGACAGATTTAGGAAAATTATGAAAACATATTTTGATGATATTTATGCTTTTCCGACGGCTGAAACTCGGAAGTTTATATCGGCATTTTGTTTTTTAACCCTTCGTGTGTGTACATTAGGTGTGCAGTCCTTTGCAGAATTTTTAAAAGCGTTTGTTTTCTAACTTCAGATTTAGTTTTGAGAATTATTTTTGCGTGATATTAGGCTGCTTTTAAATACCATAAACATGACAACATCATAATTTCAAATGCTTTATTTTCATTTTTTTGTTTTATTTTGTATTTTGGATCAGGATTTTTAATCCCAAATTGTTAGTTTTATGCTTATCGCTTAAATCGAAGCCCGTTACAAAATCTTAATTCCAACATGGCGCAGACGTAGGCGCATGCGTAGTCTAACCGCAGTATTTTTATGACCGCGGCATTGAAGGCTCAGTTTTTGATCTCATGGTCATTCCAACTCCTGTCCAGTCCTTACTCCATGGTCAAACAAAGTCCAAAGTTGCTAATGTTTCGTACCAAACCTGCTGAAACCTAGCAAAACCTGCAGTTGGAGGTTGATGGGCTTGGGTTATAGTTAGGGTTAATCAGGTACACCCCGGCCTGTTTGTGCCGGGTTAAACAAATCTTATCTTACCTGAAGAACACGTAGTTGAATCAAACAAACATCCTTATTGTTCTTATTGATTACATTTCCCGTTTTCTTATCACCAACTGAAGAAGCAGTCTCAAAGTCTAGATCTGGGCAGGTTGCCTTCAGATATTGGCTCAAAGGAGAAGTCTAAACACCACAAAAAAGAAGAAATTAATTGGATCATTAATGCTAATAATTAGTTATAAAGGAGAGTCAGGTCGGCGCAGTGGTTATTTCCTCGTCTTTTACCGCTGTGACCCAGGTCACTTTGTCCCTGCCTGATTCTGTGGGTTTTCCCCAGGAAATTCTTTTAGAGTTGTCCTCCCACCTCTAAAACTCTACCTTCTTCTCATCGTCTTCTCTCTACAGGTTTCTTCAGGTTTACGAGCTACGTACAGTGCCTATATAGGGCTTTTAAAGGGAACCTGGGTTTCATATTACCAGAAAGAAAATAATAATAATAAATAAATTTAATGATCAATTAGTTATTCATCAATTTAGTCTTTTGTGTTTTGTGGAAATATGAATCTTTAACCTAAACCATTCCAAATCCTCCAAAATCATCTTTGCAAAATACAGGATTTTGCAGGATTGAGGTCACTTGGAAGTTGATGCATCAGAGAATTTGGCAGGATCGAGGGCGTTTGGGGTTGTTAACACTGGAGGATAATGCAGGATCAGGTCATAGGCCTAGAAACTAATGCTGGATAATTTTGCAACATTTAGGTACTTGGGTATCCAAATGAGAAGTAATGAAGGATTGAGGTTATTTGTTACTTTGTACTTTCACGTACACTGCTCATGCTCTATGCATATATTCTTCATAGAGCTTCAGTCAAAGTAGCTATGTGTCAAGGATAGGAAATGTTTGCATTCCAAGGGTCATGTGCAGACCTTACTACATGTAATATGGCACTTAATTAGCAGCTGTTGTTTCCATGTTTGGCTGCCTTATCGCTCAATGGTGCACTGCAGGATTTTGCAGGATTCCGGCAGTGGTTACCAGTGTAAAATATTTGAGGATTTTGCAGGATTCATTTGTAAACAAAATGGGATAAGGTTTAAGGTATACATTATTTATTTTTGCTGTAATTCTCAAAAATGGATGGGTAAGGGGATTCATATTTTATAGTAAATATTGTGATGCGCTGACCTGTTTAACCATGGAGGAATAAGTTCTTATTCCTCCATGGTTTAACCATAGAGAAAGGAACTGTTCCTTTCTCTATGGTTTAACCAATAACCCTCCAGGGTATTTTGGCAGACACGCAGCCAATAACGTGTAGCAGCTGCCTAAAGTAATTGATAGCACAATGCAGAAACATCCATCAGGTATAAAATCTGAAGGTCAAAAATCTCAAGGTCAAACTACAGTTGGGGCAGTTTCAACTGGGATGGAGTATTTGGGAAAATCCCAACTACAGTTGGGACAAAACACTGCAGGCAATGGGCGAGCGCAGATACTGCATGAGGTACAGAGCCCCCAAGAGGACAGCCTGTGGGGAAAAATAGGGCTGGCAAACGTTTGTTCCGACTGAATGTTTGCATCGTAGGAATGAAATTTGTCTTCTTGATGTCATTTCAGGAGAGCCACTAACGCTATTGTTTCTGGGTTTGTTTTTGTTCTACCTAAATTGATTGTATTGTTCATTGTGTGTACATATAAACCAGTATGTTTAGGCTTAACCCGAGAACAAATAAATGAAATAATCAAATATTAAAATGAAAATATTATTTTGTTACCTTGAAATATTTGTTGCATTATCTGAACTAAGCAGTTCATTTTTTTCACAAAGATTTTAATAAATATTGTATGGAAAGAGGAAACAAATTTCAATTGCCTAATTTTCCACAACTAACTATTGTGTCACCTATAGGGCGGCCAAGCAATAACTCACTGCTGATTTATTATATTATTATTATTATTTATTTTCGGCAATGAAACCGAGGATTCCTCAAAAGCGCCCAAGGCACTGTAGCTCGTAAGCCTGAAGAAACGTAGAAGGATGAACGAAATGCCCGAAACCCCTTCTCTTTAGCGATATTGTGACTGGGTTCTTTTACGTCACGAAGGACGACGCAATAGTGGTCGCCCGTAGGCCGGAACTCTGGGTCTCCCGACGCCCGTAGGCCGGAGCCCCATAGATAGAGAGGGTTTTTACAGGTTAACCGCCGTTAAACAATAGAAACCGTGCACAAATTCCGGGCAATAACTCCATGCTGCCGCACGGTCTACCCCAACTAAAAATTTGTATGAGTACTTTATCAACTCACCCAGCTGTGGCCAACCAAAAACCGGTCGAATCTCGGCCAATTTCTGTAAAAAAGGTGAAAACTATGCCCGTTCCGCAAACGCGACTGTTACAAGATGGCGGATAACTCGTGCGTAATTTCAAGCCGCATGCGCATTAGCCGTTTTTGAAACACAAGCTTCATCTTGCGCGGCCTTATCATACAGTTTAGCAATGCGCCAGAGGCACAGCTACAATATACCAAAACCAGGGTTTGGAAAACAGCACCCATTGAACGATGTTATCCGCCATCTTGTAACAGTCGCCTTTGCGGAACGGACATAGTTTTCACTTTTTTACAGAAATTGGCCGAGATTCGACCGGTTTTTTGTTGGCCACAGCTGGGTGAGTTGATAAAGTACTCATACAAATGTTTAGTTGGGGTAGACCGTGCGGCAGTATGGAGTTATTGCCCGGAATTTGTGCACGGTTTCTATTGTTTAACGGCGGTTAACCTGTAAAAACCCTCTCTATCTATGGGGCTCCGCCCTACGGGCGTCGGGAGACCCAGAGTTCTAGGGGTAGGCCATGCCATGTCATGATATTTGTCAACGGGCCATGATACTTGATAGTGTAGTCATGGAGGAATAAGAAGCCCAAATGCATGTTAAGTTATAATCATTTGATTTACCATTAGGATCACTTCCTCGTAATCTTCAGCCATTTTCAAGATCAATTATGCCTATTATTTAGTCAGACTTCCTCCATGGTCTAGCCTCGGTCAAGGCGAGTTCGTCGTTATCCGTTAGTCGCTATCCGTCTAGAAATACACGCCACGCGCGCCCCGCATATATGCACATATGCTGCTCACAGACATATAGGGCCGAGTTCGGGCGGTCTGTTCTTGACACGCGTAACTTGTTCTTGCAAAACCCTGATGGATAGGTGGTGTGTGTTCTTGTTCCGAGTGCAATGTTCACGGGTCGCGTTCCCGCCGTTCGAGCGTAAGAACAGAGTTCGCGTGTCAAGAACAGACCGCCCGAACTCGGCCATAAACACATAGGTTTATATGTCTGTGATGCTGCTACAGCGCGAACAGCGACCTCATACGGCCACTATTTATGCAAATCTACTGAGGCTACTTTTCCTCAGTTAGTTTGCATATAATAGTGGCCGCGTGAGGTCGTTGTTTGAGCTCAGATTACCGCTGCGCTGTACGTCAGTACGGACGGGTAACGATGAACGCCTTGACCAAGGCTATCCATGGTCAGACCACTGACCTCTACACCTGGGCCCAATTTCTTGGCGTCACAGCATTGTTGTTATTAGTTAACTAGTTACAATAAATCACTTTAAAGAACAGCTGTTGTCGAGCTGCTATACGTAGTGTAGTGGATAGTGGGATTGGCTATGGATCAAAGATCCCGGGTTCGAATCCTGCTGTAGTAGGTCACCTCGTTTTTTCCTAGTCAAATTGATATCTTTAGAGTATTTTTAATTTAAGGGGAAAAGGAGACCTAGAACCTAAGTGGGCCAACCTGTTGGGTGTGACGCTCCCGCGTCACCCTCACATGTCAGATGGTCAGATTCGTATGACAACCCCCTCCGAGAAGTCGAAAATAAAAATTCTGTCCCAATAGAACTCATGCCCTTGATCTCCTGATCATTTTCGTTATTGGGTTCTTTTCGATTCCGTGGAGCGATCGCGAGTTATTCCAGTCGGACTGAAGAAAGAATAAAATTAACGCAAAATCGGTGCACTGGCAAAGTAAGGGTGCCGCGGCGCTGCCACTCCCAGCCAGGCGAACCCGTTGGGCGTGACGCTCCCGCGTCACCCTAGATAGATAGGATCGTATTTTTTGATGCATGAACTTTCACAACCACCGAAAAAAATATGTAAAGTGAATGCTTTAACGGTAAGTAGGGCAAAACTTGAAAAAAAATCTGCTTTTTACAGCTAATTTACTAGGTACAATTCGTCACCGTTTTCACGAAGAGGCAAATTGAGCCTTTCACGGTCTGAACAAACTTTCGAGAAAATCGCTTGTAAAGTTCGTCCTTTTTTCGTTTGGCAGTTTGAAACATAAATATTCATAGAATATACAAGATTAAGGTATCATGGGAAAGAAGAGATTTCAATCTTCTTAAATATAGCAAACGTTAAGAAAAATAGGCGATTAGTTTTGCAGAATTAATCAATTAATAGAATTGCCTCTTCGTGAAAACGAAAAAACGATACATTAGCAAATTTGCCCGTGGCTGTGAGAGTCAGAATGTATACATTTTCCCATTGCGCCCCCAATTTGCCTCTTCGTGAAAACGCTAAAAGCCAGTACGCGCCCAATTCGCCCAATTTGCCTCTTCGTGAAAACGCTAAAGTCAATACGCGCACCAAAGTGCCCCTTCATAAACACGTTGAAGTCAACGCGATTTCGAATTTGCCTCTTCGTGAAAACGCAAAAGGGCACTTGAGGACCAATTCGCCCATTCGTTAATTAGGTTAATTAGGATTTTAATGATTTTTGGGATGTATAACTTCAACAGATTGTAGAAATTGCAATATTTAATCGTTTTCATCAACAAAAATAATTTCGATAAAAGACGATTTTTCATGACATTTGCCTCTTCGTGAAAACGGTGACGAATTGTTGAGGCTTTCGGGCCTGCAGCAGAAGTTGAACACAAGTCATGATGACTGCACCGCTGCACGGTAAACTTTGTTGGTCGCCCTCTGTCGTCAGTACTGTTGTTGTTGTTGGTGTAAGTTACATGTAGGTTGGCACTTCCAGCATACTACGTGCCCTTTGTGCCATCAACAACAAAATACAAACGGAGCCTGATATGATAGAGAATCTACGAAGCTGTCTAAGGGACACGGTGAAAATAATTATTTTCTCTCACTTCAGCTAACTCGTACGTACGACTTATATGTCGTACGTACGCATTATATGTCGTACGTACGCCTTATATGTCGTACGTACGCCTTATATGTCGTAAGTACGCCTTATATGTCGTACGTACGACTTATATGTCGTACGTACGACTTATGAAATGTAACTCGTACGTACGAGTTATATGTCGTACGTACGACTTAAATGTCAGACTTATGTCGTACGTACGACTTAAATATCAGCCTTATGTCGTACGTACGACTTAAATGTCAGACTTATGTCGTACGTACGACTTAAATGTAAGACTTATGTCGTACGTACGACATAAGTAGGCCTACTTATATGTCGTACGTACGAGTTAAATGTCAGACTTATGTCGTACCTACGACTTAAATGTCAGATTTATGTCGTACGTACGACATAAGTAGGCCTACGTATATGTCCTTTCTTACGACTTAAATGTCAGACCTATGTCGTACTTACGACTTAAATGTCAGACCTATGTCGTACGTACGACTTAAATGTCAGACTTATGTCGTACGTACGACATAAGTAGGCCTACGCCGCGCGCACCTCATTCGGTAGGGCGACCGTGGAGCTACTCCAATGCTACTAGGTACTGGTATACCTAGTCTGACATTTAAGTCGTACGTACGACATAGGTCTGACATTTAACTCGTACGTACGACATAAGTAGGCCTACGTATGTCGTACGTACGACATAAGTCTGACATTTAAGTCGTACGTACGACATAAGTCTGACATTTAAGTCGTACGTACGACATATACATAGGCCTACTTATGTCGTACGTACGACATATACATAGGCCTACTTATGTCGTACGTACGACATAAATCTGACATTTAAGTCGTACGTACGACATTATTTAAGTCGTACGTACGACATAAGTCTGACATTTAAGTCGTACGTACGACATAAGTCTGACATTTAAGTCGTACGTACGACATATAACTCGTACGTACGAGTTACATTTCATAAGTCGTACGTACGACATATAAGTCGTACGTACGACATATAAGTCGTACGTACGAGTTAGCTGAAGTGAGAGAAAATAATTATTTTCATCATGTCCCTAATACAGCTTCGTAAGAATCAACGGGGAAAAAAAAAAAAAAAACGGATGCAAGCTGGGAGGAGGCTGTGATTCACCAAGCACAATGCAACTTTTGAAGAATACCCTGCAGGGCCGGATCGTGTGCCAGCAATTTAAGTGCCCGGGCACTGCCGGGTTATTTGCAGAGTCCGCAACACCCCCAGGGGGAAGACCAAGTTGCAAAGATGTCTGGTGAATCACTACCTACCCCCCAATAGATAGGCAATAACTCAAACAATCCCAGAGATCAAAAGGAAAGACAGAACATATGTATGAAAGAAAGAGGAAAAAAGGGAGCTGTAAATTATATGTTGATATTACATTTTTTGATGAAATTAATTTTTTTGTGCACATTTAGATTTTCTCCTATGGTCATTTGAGCATTTAAAAGTCTAAGTTTTTTTGGTAGATTGTCCCTTTGTTTTTTGTATTTTTTGCACTTAATGAGAAAGTGCCTGACGTCGTCATATAGGTTACAGGTGTCACATTTTCCATCTGGATGTTTCCTCATCTTATAGAGAAAGCCATTTAAGTTTCTGCAAACTCCAAGCCTCAGTCTGTGAAGAATGACTTCTTTCCATCATGGAAGGTCCCAAGATTTTAAATGTAGCTTGGCCTTTTTTGAACTATTTTAAGGTTAGACGATTTAGTATCTGTCCAAGATTTTTCTCATTTTTCTTCAAGTTCAAGTTTGAGTGTACGTTTTATCTCTGTATCTGACAGAGGGATATTAACTTCAATTATATGTTTACGAGTAGCCATTTTTGCTTGGCTTGTCTGATTCCTCATTCCCTTTAATTTCACAGTGTCCTGGGACCCATTCAAAGATGACCATAATTGGCTTGATGTTGAATATTCAGTAGAGTATGACGAATATCGTCGTCAGTACTAAGCTACTGTGTCCTATATAATTCATTATTTTTTTTAAGTGGGTTTAAAAAACTTGCGGTACAACAAAGAAGACATGTTTCTGTAAATTTCTCATAACTATTTGCATTGCGGAGCGAGTGAAGGGGCGCAAGATAAGATACTGTCATGGCCCGGGTACGTGCTCGTCTTCGCGGCCGGACCCGCGCCGATAGCCAGCCTCGGGGCGGTGTTTTACACCGCGGCATGGCAGCAACCTAGGATTCAAGAGGGGTCATTTTTTGGGAAGGTTTTGCCATCCCAGTAAAAAGTTCAATCGCACTTGTGTTTTGCGAGTTTGGACATTTGTGCTAGTTTGAAGACCCTTTCTTGAATTGTTTGGAGAAATGAGGTAGGATCAAACCACTTTTTAATTTATTTTGTTGGTGCAGCTCAAAACTAAAGGAGGCCCCCCTTGAAAAGGGGCGTGTCGATTTGGTTTAGGGAGCCGTGCTCTGAGACAATTGTATTCTTATAGATAGTGCAGGTATTCTTGTTTTACCTCACGTTTTGAGTTTGCTTCGGCAGAGTTTAGAAAATGACTCCAGGGTGCGCCAGCATATAGGTTTGAATGTTTTGAGAATCTACGTCAGTGGGGTGC
>JBAIAA010000832.1:600000-937206 GCA_037893245.1 Crossaster papposus | reverse complement strand
CAGCAGAGGTAGAAGACAGAGATAGAGTATATCCACGTGTCTGATCTAAACCTCACTCAGCCTACTCAGAAGGAACATCAGAGGTATAATACAGTGATAGAGTATATCCACGTGTCTCACTCAGCCTGCTCAGAAGGAACAGCAGAGGTAGAAGACAGAGATAGAGTATATCCACGTGTCTGATCTAAACCTCACTCAGCCTACTCAGAAGGAACAGCAGAGGTAGAAGACAGTGATAGAGTATATCCACGTGTCTCACTCAGCCTGCTCAGAAGGAACAGCAGAGGTAGAAGACAGAGATAGAGTATATCCACGTGTCTCACTCAGGCTGCTCATAAGGAACAGCAGAGGTAGAAGACAGAGATATAGTATATCCACGTGTCTGATCTAAACCTCACTCAGCCTACTCAGAAGGAACAGCAGAGGTAGAAGACAGTGATAGAGTATATCCACGTGTCTCACTCAGCCTGCTCAGAAGGAACAGCAGAGGTAGAAGACAGAGATAGAGTATATTCACGTGTCTGATCTAAACCTCACTCAGCCTACTCAGAAGGAACAGCAGAGGTAGAAGACAGAGATAGAGTATATCCACTTGTCTCACTCAGCCTGCTCAGAAGGAACAGCAGAGGTAGAAGACAGAGATAGAGTATATCCACGTGTCTCACTCAGCCTGCTCAGAAGGAACAGCAGAGGTAGAAGACAGAGATAGAGTATATCCACGTGTCTCACTCAGCCTGCTCAGAAGGAACAGCAGAGGTAGAAGACAGAGATAGAGTATATCCACGTGTCTCGCTCAGCCTGCTCAGAAGGAACAGCAGAGGTAGAAGACGGAGATAGAGTATATCCACGTGTCTGATCTACACCTCACTCAGCCTGCTCAGAAGGAACAGCAGAGGTAGAAGACAGTGATAGAGTATATCCACGTGTCTCACTCAGCCTGCTCAGAAGGAACAGCAGAGGTAGAAGACAGAGATAGAGTATATCCACGTGTCTCACTCAGCCTGCTCAGAAGGAACAGCAGAGGTAGAAGACAGAGATAGAGTATATCCACGTGTCTGATCTAAACCTCACTCAGCCTACTCAGAAGGAACAGCAGAGGTAGAAGACAGAGATAGAGTATATCCACGTGTCTCACTCAGCCTGCTCAGAAGGAACAGCAGAGGTAGAAGACAGTGATAGAGTATATCCACGTGTCTCACTCAGCCTGCTCAGAAGGAACAGCAGAGGTAGAAGACAGAGATAGAGTATATCCACGTGTCTGATCTAAACCTCACTCAGCCTACTCAGAAGGAACATCAGAGGTAGAAGACAGTGATAGAGTATATCCACGTGTCTCACTCAGCCTGCTCAGAAGGAACAGCAGAGGTAGAAGACAGAGATAGAGTATATCCACGTGTCTGATCTAAACCTCACTCAGCCTACTCAGAAGGAACAGCAGAGGTAGAAGACAGTGATAGAGTATATCCACGTGTCTCACTCAGCCTGCTCAGAAGGAACAGCAGAGGTAGAAGACAGAGATAGAGTATATCCACGTGTCTGATCTAAACCTCACTCAGCCTACTCAGAAGGAACAGCAGAGGTAGAAGACAGTGATAGAGTATATCCACGTGTCTCACTCAGCCTGCTCAGAAGGAACAGCAGAGGTAGAAGACAGAGATAGAGTATATTCACGTGTCTGATCTAAACCTCACTCAGCCTACTCAGAAGGAACAGCAGAGGTAGAAGACAGAGATAGAGTATATCCACGTGTCTCACTCAGCCTGCTCAGAAGGAACAGCAGAGGTAGAAGACAGAGATAGAGTATATCCACGTGTCTCACTCAGCCTGCTCAGAAGGAACAGCAGAGGTAGAAGACAGAGATAGAGTATATCCACGTGTCTCACTCAGCCTGCTCAGAAGGAACAGCAGAGGTAGAAGACAGAGATAGAGTATATCCACGTGTCTCGCTCAGCCTGCTCAGAAGGAACAGCAGAGGTAGAAGACGGAGATAGAGTATATCCACGTGTCTGATCTACACCTCACTCAGCCTGCTCAGAAGGAACAGCAGAGGTAGAAGACAGTGATAGAGTATATCCACGTGTCTCACTCAGCCTGCTCAGAAGGAACAGCAGAGGTAGAAGACAGAGATAGAGTATATCCACGTGTCTGATCTAAACCTCACTCAGCCTACTCAGAAGGAACATCAGAGGTAGAAGACAGTGATAGAGTATATCCACGTGTCTCACTCAGCCTGCTCAGAAGGAACAGCAGAGGTAGAAGACAGAGATAGAGTATATCCACGTGTCTGATCTAAACCTCACTCAGCCTACTCAGAAGGAACAGCAGAGGTAGAAGACAGTGATATAGTATATCCACGTGTCTCACTCAGCCTGCTCAGAAGGAACAGCAGAGGTAGAAGACAGAGATAGAGTATATCCACGTGTCTGATCTAAACCTCACTCAGCCTACTCAGAAGGAACAGCAGAGGTAGAAGACAGTGATAGAGTATATCCACGTGTCTCACTCAGCCTGTTCAGAAGGAACAGCAGAGTTAGAAGACAGAGATAGAGTATATCCACGTGTCTGATCTAAACCTCACTCAGCCTACTCAGAAGGAACAGCAGAGGTAGAAGACAGTGATAGAGTATATCCACGTGTCTCACTCAGCCTGCTCAGAAGGAACAGCAGAGGTAGAAGACAGAGATAGAGTATATTCACGTGTCTGATTTAAACCTCACTCAGCCTACTCAGAAGGAACAGCAGAGGTAGAAGACAGAGATAGAGTATATCCACGTGTCTCACTCAGCCTGCTCAGAAGGAACAGCAGAGGTAGAAGACAGAGATAGAGTATATCCACGTGTCTCACTCAGCCTGCTCAGAAGGAACAGCAGAGGTAGAAGACAGAGATAGAGTATATCCACGTGTCTCACTCAGCCTGCTCAGAAGGAACAGCAGAGGTAGAAGACAGAGATAGAGTATATCCACGTGTCTCGCTCAGCCTGCTCAGAAGGAACAGCAGAGGTAGAAGACGGAGATAGAGTATATCCACGTGTCTGATCTACACCTCACTCAGCCTGCTCAGAAGGAACAGCAGAGGTAGAAGACAGTGATAGAGTATATCCACGTGTCTCACTCAGCCTGCTCAGAAGGAACAGCAGAGGTAGAAGACAGAGATAGAGTATATCCACGTGTCTCACTCAGCCTGCTCAGAAGGAACAGCAGAGGTAGAAGACAGAGATAGAGTATATCCACGTGTCTGATCTAAACCTCACTCAGCCTACTCAGAAGGAACAGCAGAGGTAGAAGACAGAGATAGAGTATATCCACGTGTCTCACTCAGCCTGCTCAGAAGGAACAGCAGAGGTAGAAGACAGAGAAAGAGTATATCCACGTGTCTCGCTCAGCCTGCTCAGAAGGAACAGCAGAGGTAGAAGACGGAGATAGAGTATATCCACGTGTCTGATCTACACCTCACTCAGCCTGCTCAGAAGGAACAGCAGAGGTAGAAGACAGTGATAGAGTATATCCACGTGTCTCACTCAGCCTGCTCAGAAGGAACAGCAGAGGTAGAAGACAGAGATAGAGTATATCCACGTGTCTGATCTAAACCTCACTCAGCCTACTCAGAAGGAACATCAGAGGTAGAAGACAGTGATAGAGTATATCCACGTGTCTCACTCAGCCTGCTCAGAAGGAACAGCAGAGGTAGAAGACAGAGATAGAGTATATCCACGTGTCTGATCTAAACCTCACTCAGCCTACTCAGAAGGAACAGCAGAGGTAGAAGACAGTGATAGAGTATATCCACGTGTCTCACTCAGCCTGCTCAGAAGGAACAGCAGAGGTAGAAGACAGAGATAGAGTATATCCACGTGTCTGATCTAAACCTCACTCAGCCTACTCAGAAGGAACAGCAGAGGTAGAAGACAGTGATAGAGTATATCCACGTGTCTCACTCAGCCTGCTCAGAAGGAACAGCAGAGGTAGAAGACAGAGATAGAGTATATTCACGTGTCTGATCTAAACCTCACTCAGCCTACTCAGAAGGAACAGCAGAGGTAGAAGACAGAGATAGAGTATATCCACGTGTCTCACTCAGCCTGCTCAGAAGGAACAGCAGAGGTAGAAGACAGAGATAGAGTATATCCACGTGTCTCACTCAGCCTGCTCAGAAGGAACAGCAGAGGTAGAAGACAGAGATAGAGTATATCCACGTGTCTCACTCAGCCTGCTCAGAAGGAACAGCAGAGGTAGAAGACAGAGATAGAGTATATCCACGTGTCTCGCTCAGCCTGCTCAGAAGGAACAGCAGAGGTAGAAGACGGAGATAGAGTATATCCACGTGTCTGATCTACACCTCACTCAGCCTGCTCAGAAGGAACAGCAGAGGTAGAAGACAGTGATAGAGTATATCCACGTGTCTCACTCAGCCTGCTCAGAAGGAACAGCAGAGATAGAAGACAGAGATAGAGTATATCCACGTGTCTGATCTAAACCTCACTCAGCCTACTCAGAAGGAACATCAGAGGTAGAAGACAGTGATAGAGTATATCCACGTGTCTCACTCAGCCTGCTCAGAAGGAACAGCAGAGGTAGAAGACAGAGATAGAGTATATCCACGTGTCTGATCTAAACCTCACTCAGCCTACTCAGAAGGAACAGCAGAGGTAGAAGACAGTGATAGAGTATATCCACGTGTCTCACTCAGCCTGCTCAGAAGGAACAGCAGAGGTAGAAGACAGAGATAGAGTATATCCACGTGTCTGATCTAAACCTCACTCAGCCTACTCAGAAGGAACAGCAGAGGTAGAAGACAGTGATAGAGTATATCCACGTGTCTCACTCAGCCTGCTCAGAAGGAACAGCAGAGGTAGAAGACAGAGATAGAGTATATTCACGTGTCTGATCTAAACCTCACTCAGCCTACTCAGAAGGAACAGCAGAGGTAGAAGACAGAGATAGAGTATATCCACGTGTCTCACTCAGCCTGCTCAGAAGGAACAGCAGAGGTAGAAGACAGAGATAGAGTATATCCACGTGTCTCACTCAGCCTGCTCAGAAGGAACAGCAGAGGTAGAAGACAGAGATAGAGTATATCCACGTGTCTGATCTAAACCTCACTCAGCCTACTCAGAAGGAACAGCAGAGGTAGAAGACAGATATAGAGTATATCCACGTGTCTCACTCAGCCTGCTCAGAAGGAACAGCAGAGGTAGAAGACAGAGATAGAGTATATCCACGTGTCTCACTCAGCCTGCTCAGAAGGAACAGCAGAGGTAGAAGACAGAGATAGAGTATATCCACGTGTCTGATATACACCTCACTCAGCCTGCTCAGAAGGAACAGCAGAGGTAGAAGACAGAGATAGAGTATATCCACGTGTCTGATCTACACCTCACTCAGCCTGCTCAGAAGGAACAGCAAAGGTAGAAGACAGAGATAGAGTATATCCACGTGTCTCACTCAGCCTGCACAGAAGGAACAGCAGAGGTAGAAGACAGAGATAGAGTATATCCACGTGTCTCACTCAGCCTGCTCAGAAGGAACAGCAGAGGTAGAAGACAAAGATAGAGTATATCCACGGGTCTCACTCAGCCTGCTCAGAAGGAACAGCTGAGGTAGAAGACAGAGATAGAGTATATCCACGTGTCTGATCTAAACCTCACTCAGCCTACTCAGAAGGAACAGCAGAGGTAGAAGACAGTGATAGAGTATATCCACGTGTCTCACTCAGCCTGCTCAGAAGGAACAGCAGAGGTAGAAGACAGAGATAGAGTATATCCACGTGTCTGATCTAAACCTCACTCAGCCTACTCAGAAGGAACATCAGAGGTAGAAGACAGTGATAGAGTATATCCACGTGTCTCACTCAGCCTGCTCAGAAGGAACAGCAGAGGTAGAAGACAGAGATAGAGTATATCCACGTGTCTGATCTAAACCTCACTCAGCCTACTCAGAAGGAACAGCAGAGGTAGAAGACAGTGATAGAGTATATCCACGTGTCTCACTCAGCCTGCTCAGAAGGAACAGCAGAGGTAGAAGACAGAGATAGAGTATATCCACGTGTCTGATCTAAACCTCACTCAGCCTACTCAGAAGGAACAGCAGAGGTAGAAGACAGTGATAGAGTATATCCACGTGTCTCACTCAGCCTGCTCAGAAGGAACAGCAGAGGTAGAAGACAGAGATAGAGTATATCCACGTGTCTGATCTAAACCTCACTCAGCCTACTCAGAAGGAACAGCAGAGGTAGAAGACAGAGATAGAGTATATCCACGTGTCTCACTCAGCCTGCTCAGAAGGAACAGCAGAGGTAGAAGACAGAGATAGAGTATACCCACGTGTCTCACTCAGCCTGCTCAGAAGGAACAGCAGAGGTAGAAGACAGAGATAGAGTATATCCACGTGTCTGATCTAAACCTCACTCAGCCTGCTCAGAAGGAACAGCAGAGGTAGAAGACAGAGATAGAGTATATCCACGTGTCTCACTCAGCCTGCTCAGAAGGAACAGCAGAGGTAGAAGACAGAGATAGAGTATATCCACGTGTCTCGCTCAGCCTGCTCAGAAGGAACAGCAGAGGTAGAAGACGGAGATAGAGTATATCCACGTGTCTGATCTACACCTCACTCAGCCTGCTCAGAAGGAACAGCAGAGGTAGAAGACAGTGATAGAGTATATCCACGTGTCTCACTCAGCCTGCTCAGAAGGAACAGCAGAGGTAGAAGACAGAGATAGAGTATATCCACGTGTCTGATCTAAACCTCACTCAGCCTACTCAGAAGGAACAGCAGAGGTAGAAGACAGTGATAGAGTATATCCACGTGTCTCACTCAGCCTGCTCAGAAGGAACAGCAGAGGTAGAAGACAGAGATAGAGTATATCCACGTGTCTGATCTAAACCTCACTCAGCCTACTCAGAAGGAACAGCAGAGGTAGAAGACAGTGATAGAGTATATCCACGTGTCTCACTCAGCCTGCTCAGAAGGAACAGCAGAGGTAGAAGACAGAGATAGAGTATATCCACGTGTCTGATCTAAACCTCACTCAGCCTACTCAGAAGGAACAGCAGAGGTAGAAGACAGTGATAGAGTGTATCCACGTGTCTCACTCAGCCTGCTCAGAAGGAACAGCAGAGGTAGAAGACAGAGATAGAGTATATCCACGTGTCTGATCTAAACCTCACTCAGCCTACTCAGAAGGAACAGCAGAGGTAGAAGACAGAGATAGAGTATATCCACGTGTCTCACTCAGCCTGCTCAGAAGGAACAGCAGAGGTAGAAGACAGAGATAGAGTATACCCACGTGTCTCACTCAGCCTGCTCAGAAGGAACAGCAGAGGTAGAAGACAGAGATAGAGTATATCCACGTGTCTGATCTAAACCTCACTCAGCCTGCTCAGAAGGAACAGCAGAGGTAGAAGACAGAGATAGAGTATATCCACGTGTCTCACTCAGCCTGCTCAGAAGGAACAGCAGAGGTAGAAGACAGAGATAGAGTATATCCACGTGTCTCGCTCAGCCTGCTCAGAAGGAACAGCAGAGGTAGAAGACGGAGATAGAGTATATCCACGTGTCTGATCTACACCTCACTCAGCCTGCTCAGAAGGAACAGCAGAGGTAGAAGACAGTGATAGAGTATATCCACGTGTCTCACTCAGCCTGCTCAGAAGGAACAGCAGAGGTAGAAGACAGAGATAGAGTATATCCACGTGTCTGATCTAAACCTCACTCAGCCTACTCAGAAGGAACAGCAGAGGTAGAAGACAGTGATAGAGTATATCCACGTGTCTCACTCAGCCTGCTCAGAAGGAACAGCAGAGGTAGAAGACAGAGATAGAGTATATCCACGTGTCTGATCTAAACCTCACTCAGCCTACTCAGAAGGAACAGCAGAGGTAGAAGACAGAGATAGAGTATATCCACGTGTCTCACTCAGCCTGCTCAGAAGGAACAGCAGAGGTAGAAGACAGAGATAGAGTATACCCACGTGTCTCACTCAGCCTGCTCAGAAGGAACAGCAGAGGTAGAAGACAGAGATAGAGTATATCCACGTGTCTGATCTAAACCTCACTCAGCCTGCTCAGAAGGAACAGCAGAGGTAGAAGACAGAGATAGAGTATATCCACGTGTCTCACTCAGCCTGCTCAGAAGGAACAGCAGAGGTAGAAGACAGAGATAGAGTATATCCACGTGTCTCGCTCAGCCTGCTCAGAAGGAACAGCAGAGGTAGAAGACGGAGATAGAGTATATCCACGTGTCTGATCTACACCTCACTCAGCCTGCTCAGAAGGAACAGCAGAGGTAGAAGACAGTGATAGAGTATATCCACGTGTCTCACTCAGCCTGCTCAGAAGGAACAGCAGAGGTAGAAGACAGAGATAGAGTATATCCACGTGTCTGATCTAAACCTCACTCAGCCTACTCAGAAGGAACAGCAGAGGTAGAAGACAGTGATAGAGTATATCCACGTGTCTCACTCAGCCTGCTCAGAAGGAACAGCAGAGGTAGAAGACAGAGATAGAGTATATCCACGTGTCTGATCTAAACCTCACTCAGCCTACTCAGAAGGAACAGCAGAGGTAGAAGACAGTGATAGAGTATATCCACGTGTCTCACTCAGCCTGCTCAGAAGGAACAGCAGAGGTAGAAGACAGAGATAGAGTATATCCACGTGTCTGATCTAAACCTCACTCAGCCTACTCAGAAGGAACAGCAGAGGTAGAAGACAGTGATAGAGTGTATCCACGTGTCTCACTCAGCCTGCTCAGAAGGAACAGCAGAGGTAGAAGACAGAGATAGAGTATATCCACGTGTCTGATCTAAACCTCACTCAGCCTACTCAGAAGGAACAGCAGAGGTAGAAGACAGAGATAGAGTATATCCACGTGTCTCACTCAGCCTGCTCAGAAGGAACAGCAGAGGTAGAAGACAGAGATAGAGTATACCCACGTGTCTCACTCAGCCTGCTCAGAAGGAACAGCAGAGGTAGAAGACAGAGATAGAGTATATCCACGTGTCTGATCTAAACCTCACTCAGCCTGCTCAGAAGGAACAGCAGAGGTAGAAGACAGAGATAGAGTATATCCACGTGTCTCACTCAGCCTGCTCAGAAGGAACAGCAGAGGTAGAAGACAGAGATAGAGTATATCCACGTGTCTCGCTCAGCCTGCTCAGAAGGAACAGCAGAGGTAGAAGACGGAGATAGAGTATATCCACGTGTCTGATCTACACCTCACTCAGCCTGCTCAGAAGGAACAGCAGAGGTAGAAGACAGTGATAGAGTATATCCACGTGTCTCACTCAGCCTTCTCAGAAGGAACAGCAGAGGTAGAAGACAGAGATAGAGTATATCCACGTGTCTGATCTAAACCTCACTCAGCCTACTCAGAAGGAACAGCAGAGGTAGAAGACAGTGATAGAGTATATCCACGTGTCTCACTCAGCCTGCTCAGAAGGAACAGCAGAGGTAGAAGACAGAGATAGAGTATATCCACGTTTCTGATCTAAACCTCACTCAGCCTACTCAGAAGGAACAGCAGAGGTAGAAGACAGAGATAGAGTATATCCACGTGTCTCACTCAGCCTGCTCAGAAGGAACAGCAGAGGTAGAATACAGAGATAGAGTATATCCACGTGTCTGATCTAAACCTCACTCAGCCTACTCAGAAGGAACAGCAGAGGTAGAAGACAGTGATAGAGTATATCCACGTGTCTCACTCAGCCTGCTCAGAAGGAACAGCAGAGGTAGAAGACAGAGATAGAGTATATCCACGTGTCTGATCTAAACCTCACTCAGCCTACTCAGAAAGAACAGCAGGGGTAGAAGACAGAGATAGAGTATATCCACGTGTCTCACTCAGCCTGCTCAGAAGGAACAGCAGAGGTAGAAGACAGAGATAGAGTATATCCACGTGTCTCATTCAGCCTGCTCAGAAGGAACAGCAGAGGTAGAAGACAGAGATAGAGTATATCCACGTGTCTGATCTAAACCTCACTCAGCCTACTCAGAAGGAACAGCAGAGGTAGAAGACAGAGATAGAGTATATCCACGTGTCTCACTCAGCTTGCTCAGAAGGAACAACATAGGTAGAAGACAGAGATAGAGTATATCCACGTGTCTCGCTCAGCCTGCTCAGAAGGAACAGCAGAGGTAGAAGACGGAGATAGAGTATATCCACGTGTCTGATCTACACCTCACTCAGCCTGCTCAGAAGGAACAGCAGAGGTAGAAGACAGTGATAGCGTATATCCACGTGTCTCACTCAGCCTGCTCAGAAGGAACAGCAGAGGTAGAAGACAGAGATAGAGTATATCCACGTGTCTGATCTACACCTCACTCAGCCTGCTCAGAAGGAACAGCAGAGGTAGACGACAGATATAGAGTATATCGACGTGTCTCACTCAGCCTGCTCAGAAGGAACAGCAGAGGTAGAAGACAGAGATAGAGTATATCCACGTGTCTCACTCAGCCTGCTCAGAAGGAACAGCAGAGGTAGAAGACAGATATAGAGTATATCCACGTGTCTCACTCAGCCTGCTCAGAAGGAACAGCAGAGGTAGAAGACAGAGATAGAGTATATCCACGTGTCTCACTCAGCCTGCTCAGAAGGAACAGCAGAGGTAGAAGACAGAGATAGAGTATATCCACGTGTCTGATATACACCTCACTCAGCCTGCTCAGAAGGAACAGCAGAGGTAGAAGACAGAGATAGAGTATATCCACGTGTCTGATCTAAACCTCACTCAGCCTACTCAGAAGGAACAGCAGAGGTAGAAGACAGTGATAGAGTATATCCACGTGTCTCACTCAGCCTGCTCAGAAGGAACAGCAGAGGTAGAAGACAGAGATAGAGTATATCCACGTGTCTGATCTAAACCTCACTCAGCCTACTCAGAAGGAACAGCAGAGGTAGAAGACAGAGATAGAGTATATCCACGTGTCTCACTCAGCCTGCTCAGAAGGAACAGCAGAGGTAGAAGACAGAGATAGAGTATATCCACGTGTCTGATCTAAACCTCACTCAGCCTACTCAGAAGGAACAGCAGAGGTAGAAGACAGTGATAGAGTATATCCACGTGTCTCACTCAGCCTGCTCAGAAGGAACAGCAGAGGTAGAAGACAGAGATAGAGTATATCCACGTTTCTGATCTAAACCTCACTCAGCCTACTCAGAAGGAACAGCAGAGGTAGAAGACAGTGATAGAGTATATCCACGTGTCTCACTCAGCCTGCTCAGAAGGAACAGCAGAGGTAGAATACAGAGATAGAGTATATCCACGTGTCTGATCTAAACCTCACTCAGCCTACTCAGAAGGAACAGCAGAGGTAGAAGACAGTGATAGAGTATATCCACGTGTCTCACTCAGCCTGCTCAGAAGGAACAGCAGAGGTAGAAGACAGAGATAGAGTATATCCACGTGTCTGATCTAAACCTCACTCAGCCTACTCAGAAAGAACAGCAGGGGTAGAAGACAGAGATAGAGTATATCCACGTGTCTCACTCAGCCTGCTCAGAAGGAACAGCAGAGGTAGAAGACAGAGATAGAGTATATCCACGTGTCTCATTCAGCCTGCTCAGAAGGAACAGCAGAGGTAGAAGACAGAGATAGAGTATATCCACGTGTCTGATCTAAACCTCACTCAGCCTACTCAGAAGGAACAGCAGAGGTAGAAGACAGAGATAGAGTATATCCACGTGTCTCACTCAGCTTGCTCAGAAGGAACAGCATAGGTAGAAGACAGAGTTAGAGTATATCCACGTGTCTCGCTCAGCCTGCTCAGAAGGAACAGCAGAGGTAGAAGACGGAGATAGAGTATATCCACGTGTCTGATCTACACCTCACTCAGCCTGCTCAGAAGGAACAGCAGAGGTAGAAGACAGTGATAGCGTATATCCACGTGTCTCACTCAGCCTGCTCAGAAGGAACAGCAGAGGTAGAAGACAGAGATAGAGTATATCCACGTGTCTCACTCAGCCTGCTCAGAAGGAACAGCAGAGGTAGAAGACAGATATAGAGTATATACACTTGTCTCACTCAGCCTGCTCAGAAGGAACAGCAGAGGTAGAAGACAGAGATAGAGTATATCCACGTGTCTCACTCAGCCTGCTCAGAAGGAACAGCAGAGGTAGAAGACAGAGATAGAGTATATCCACGTGTCTGATCTAAACCTCACTCAGCCTACTCAGAAGGAACAGCAGAGGTAGAAGACAGTGATAGAGTATATCCACGTGTCTCACTCAGCCTGCTCAGAAGGAACAGCAGAGGTAGAAGACAGAGATAGAGTATATCCACGTTTCTGATCTAAACCTCACTCAGCCTACTCAGAAGGAACAGCAGAGGTAGAAGACAGTGATAGAGTATATCCACGTGTCTCACTCAGCCTGCTCAGAAGGAACAGCAGAGGTAGAATACAGAGATAGAGTATATCCACGTGTCTGATCTAAACCTCACTCAGCCTACTCAGAAGGAACAGCAGAGGTAGAAGACAGTGATAGAGTATATCCACGTGTCTCACTCAGCCTGCTCAGAAGGAACAGCAGAGGTAGAAGACAGAGATAGAGTATATCCACGTGTCTGATCTAAACCTCACTCAGCCTACTCAGAAAGAACAGCAGGGGTAGAAGACAGAGATAGAGTATATCCACGTGTCTCACTCAGCCTGCTCAGAAGGAACAGCAGAGGTAGAAGACAGAGATAGAGTATATCCACGTGTCTCATTCAGCCTGCTCAGAAGGAACAGCAGAGGTAGAAGACAGAGATAGAGTATATCCACGTGTCTGATCTAAACCTCACTCAGCCTACTCAGAAGGAACAGCAGAGGTAGAAGACAGAGATAGAGTATATCCACGTGTCTCACTCAGCTTGCTCAGAAGGAACAGCATAGGTAGAAGACAGAGTTAGAGTATATCCACGTGTCTCGCTCAGCCTGCTCAGAAGGAACAGCAGAGGTAGAAGACGGAGATAGAGTATATCCACGTGTCTGATCTACACCTCACTCAGCCTGCTCAGAAGGAACAGCAGAGGTAGAAGACAGTGATAGCGTATATCCACGTGTCTCACTCAGCCTGCTCAGAAGGAACAGCAGAGGTAGAAGACAGAGATAGAGTATATCCACGTGTCTCACTCAGCCTGCTCAGAAGGAACAGCAGAGGTAGAAGACAGATATAGAGTATATACACGTGTCTCACTCAGCCTGCTCAGAAGGAACAGCAGAGGTAGAAGACAGAGATAGAGTATATCCACGTGTCTCACTCAGCCTGCTCAGAAGGAACAGCAGAGGTAGAAGACAGATATAGAGTATATCCACGTGTCTCACTCAGCCTGCTCAGAAGGAACAGCAGAGGTAGAAGACAGAGATAGAGTATATCCACGTGTCTCACTCAGCCTGCTCAGAAGGAACAGCAGAGGTAGAAGACAGAGATAGAGTATATCCACGTGTCTGATATACACCTCACTCAGCCTGCTCAGAAGGAACAGCAGAGGTAGAAGACAGAGATAGAGTATATCCACGTGTCTGATCTAAACCTCACTCAGCCTACTCAGAAGGAACAGCAGAGGTAGAAGACAGTGATAGAGTATATCCACGTGTCTCACTCAGCCTGCTCAGAAGGAACAGCAGAGGTAGAAGACAGAGATAGAGTATATCCACGTGTCTGATCTAAACCTCACTCAGCCTACTCAGAAGGAACAGCAGAGGTAGAAGACAGAGATAGAGTATATCCACGTGTCTCACTCAGCCTGCTCAGAAGGAACAGCAGAGGTAGAAGACAGAGATAGAGTATACCCACGTGTCTCACTCAGCCTGCTCAGAAGGAACAGCAGAGGTAGAAGACAGAGATAGAGTATATCCACGTGTCTGATCTAAACCTCACTCAGCCTGCTCAGAAGGAACAGCAGAGGTAGAAGACAGAGATAGAGTATATCCACGTGTCTCACTCAGCCTGCTCAGAAGGAACAGCAGAGGTAGAAGACGGAGATAGAGTATATCCACGTGTCTGATCTACACCTCACTCAGCCTGCTCAGAAGGAACAGCAGAGGTAGAAGACAGTGATAGAGTATATCCACGTGTCTCACTCAGCCTGCTCAGAAGGAACAACAGAGGTAGAAGACAGAGATAGAGTATATCCACGTGTCTGATCTAAACCTCACTCAGCCTACTCAGAAGGAACAGCAGAGGTAGAAGACAGTGATAGAGTATATCCACGTGTCTCACTCAGCCTGCTCAGAAGGAACAGCAGAGGTAGAAGACAGAGATAGAGTATATCCACGTTTCTGATCTAAACCTCACTCAGCCTACTCAGAAGGAACAGCAGAGGTAGAAGACAGTGATAGAGTATATCCACGTGTCTCACTCAGCCTGCTCAGAAGGAACAGCAGAGGTAGAATACAGAGATAGAGTATATCCACGTGTCTGATCTAAACCTCACTCAGCCTACTCAGAAGGAACAGCAGAGGTAGAAGACAGTGATAGAGTATATCCACGTGTCTCACTCAGCCTGCTCAGAAGGAACAGCAGAGGTAGAAGACAGAGATAGAGTATATCCACGTGTCTGATCTAAACCTCACTCAGCCTACTCAGAAAGAACAGCAGGGGTAGAAGACAGAGATAGAGTATATCCACGTGTCTCACTCAGCCTGCTCAGAAGGAACAGCAGAGGTAGAAGACAGAGATAGAGTATATCCACGTGTCTCATTCAGCCTGCTCAGAAGGAACAGCAGAGGTAGAAGACAGAGATAGAGTATATCCACGTGTCTGATCTAAACCTCACTCAGCCTACTCAGAAGGAACAGCAGAGGTAGAAGACAGAGATAGAGTATATCCACGTGTCTCACTCAGCTTGCTCAGAAGGAACAGCATAGGTAGAAGACAGAGATAGAGTATATCCACGTGTCTCGCTCAGCCTGCTCAGAAGGAACAGCAGAGGTAGAAGACGGAGATAGAGTATATCCACGTGTCTGATCTACACCTCACTCAGCCTGCTCAGAAGGAACAGCAGAGGTAGAAGACAGTGATAGCGTATATCCACGTGTCTCACTCAGCCTGCTCAGAAGGAACAGCAGAGGTAGAAGACAGAGATAGAGTATATCCACGTGTCTGATCTACACCTCACTCAGCCTGCTCAGAAGGAACAGCAGAGGTAGACGACAGATATAGAGTATATCGACGTGTCTCACTCAGCCTGCTCAGAAGGAACAGCAGAGGTAGAAGACAGAGATAGAGTATATCCACGTGTCTCACTCAGCCTGCTCAGAAGGAACAGCAGAGGTAGAAGACAGATATAGAGTATATCCACGTGTCTCACTCAGCCTGCTCAGAAGGAACAGCAGAGGTAGAAGACAGAGATAGAGTATATCCACGTGTCTCACTCAGCCTGCTCAGAAGGAACAGCAGAGGTAGAAGACAGAGATAGAGTATATCCACGTGTCTGATATACACCTCACTCAGCCTGCTCAGAAGGAACAGCAGAGGTAGAAGACAGAGATAGAGTATATCCACGTGTCTGATCTACACCTCACTCAGCCTGCTCAGAAGGAACAGCAAAGGTAGAATACAGAGATAGAGTATATCCACGTGTCTCACTCAGCCTGCACAGAAGGAACAGCAGAGGTAGAAGACAGAGATAGAGTATATCCACGTGTCTCACTCAGCCTGCTCAGAAGGAACAGCAGAGGTAGAAGACAAAGATAGAGTATATCCACGGGTGTCACTCAGCCTGCTCAGAAGGAACAGCTGAGGTAGAAGACAGATATAGGGTATATCCACGTGTCTCACTCAGCCTGCTCAGAAGGAACAGCAGAGGTAGAAGACAGAGATAGAGTATATCCACGTGTCTCACTTAGGCTGCTCAGAAGGAACAGCAGAGGTAGAAGACAGCGATAGAGTACATTCACGTGTCTGATCTACACCTCACTCAGCCTGCTCAGAAGGAACAACATAGGTAGAAGACAGAGATAGAGTATATCCACGTGTCTCACTCAGCCTGCTCAGAAGGAACAGCATAGGTAGAAGACAGAGATAGAGTATATCCACGTGTCTGATCTACACCTCACTCAGCCTGCTCAGAAGGAACAGCAGAGGTAAAAGACAGAGATAGAGTATATCCACGTGTCTCACTCAGCCTGCTCAGAAAGAACAGCAGAGGTAGAAGACAGAGATAGAGTATATCCACGTGTCTAATCTACACCTCACTCAGCCTGCTCAGAAGGAACAGCAGAGGTAGGAGACAGAGATAGAGTATATCCACGTGTCTCACTCAGCCTGCTCAGAAGGAACAGCAGAGGTAGAAGACAGAGATAGTGTATATCCACGTGTCTGATCTACACCTCACTCAGCCTGCTCAGAAGGAACAGCAGAGGTAGAAGACAGAGATAGAGTATATCCACGTGTCTAATCTACACCTCACTCAGCCTGCGCAGAAGGAACAGCAGAGGTAGAAGACAGATATAGAGTATATCCACGTGTCTCACTCAGCCTGCTCAGAAGAAACAGCAGAGGTAGAAGACAGATATAGAGTATATCCACGTGTCTCACTCAGCCTGCTCAGAAGGAACAGCAGAGTTAGAAGACAGATATAGAGTATATTCACGTGTCTCACTCAGCCTGCTCAGAAGGAACAGTAGAGGTAGAATACAGAGATAGAGTATATCCACGTGTCTCACTCAGCCTGCTCAGAAGGAACAGCAGAGGTAGAAGACAGAGATAGAGTATATCCACGTGTCTCACTCAGCCTGCTCAGAAGGAACAGCAGAGGTAGAAGACAGAGATAGTGTATATCCACGTGTCTGATCTACACCTCACTCAGCCTGCTCAGAAGGAACAGCAGAGGTAGAAGACAGAGATAGAGTATATCCACGTGTCTAATCTACACCTCACTCAGCCTGCGCAGAAGGAACAGCAGAGGTAGAAGACAGATATAGAGTATATCCACGTGTCTCACTCAGCCTGCTCAGAAGAAACAGCAGAGGTAGAAGACAGATATAGAGTATATCCACGTGTCTCACTCAGCCTGCTCAGAAGGAACAGCAGAGTTAGAAGACAGATATAGAGTATATTCACGTGTCTCACTCAGCCTGCTCAGAAGGAACAGTAGAGGTAGAATACAGAGATAGAGTATATCCACGTGTCTCACTCAGCCTGCTCAGAAGGAACAGCAGAGGTAGAAGACAGAGATAGAGTATATCCACGTGTCTCACTCAGCCTGATCAGAAGGAACAGCAGAGGTAGAAGACAGAGATAGAGTATATCCACGTGTGTGATCTACACCTCACTCAGCCTGCTCAGAAGGAACAGCAGAGGTAGAAGACAGAGATATAGTATATCCACGTGTGTGATCTACACCTCACTCAGCCTGCTCAGAAGGAACAGCAGAGGTAGAAGACAGAGATAGAGTATATCCACGTGTCTGATCTAAACCTCACTCAGCCTACTCAGAAGAAACAGCAGAGGTAGAAGACAGAGATAGAGTATATCCACGTGTCTCACTCAGCCTGCTCAGAAAGAACACCAGAGGTAGAAGACAGAGATAGAGTATATCCACGTGTCTAATCTACACCTCACTCAGCCTGCGCAGAAGGAACAGCAGAGGTAGAAGACAGATATAGAGTATATCCACGTGTCTCACTCAGCCTGCTCAGAAGAAACAGCAGAGGTAGAAGACAGATATAGAGTATATCCACGTGTCTCACTCAGCCTGCTCAGAAGGAACAGCAGAGTTAGAAGACAGATATAGAGTATATCCACGTGTCTCACTCAGCCTGCTCAGAAGGAACAGCAGAGGTAGAAGACAGAGATAGAGTTTATCCACGTGTCTCACTCAGCCTGCTCAGAAGGAACAGCAGAGGTAGAAGACAGAGATAGAGTATATCCACGTGTCTCACTCAGCCTGCTCAGAAGGAACAGCAGAGTTAGAAGACAGATATAGAGTATATTCACGTGTCTCACTCAGCCTGCTCAGAAGGAACAGTAGAGGTAGAATACAGAAATAGAGTATATCCACGTGTCTCACTCAGCCTGCTCAGAAGGAACAGCAGAGGTAGAAGACAGAGATAGAGTATATCCACGTGTCTCACTCAGCCTGCTCAGAATGAACAGCAGAGGTAGAAGACAGAGATAGAGTATATCCACGTGTCTGATCTAAACCTCACTCAGCCTACTCAGAAGAAACAGCAGAGGTAGAAGACAGAGATAGAGTATATCCACGTGTCTCACTCAGCCTGCTCAGAAGGAACAGCAGAGGTAGAAGACAGAGATAGGGTATATCCACGTGTCTCGCTCAGCTTGCTCAGAAGGAACAGCAGAGGTAGAAGACGGAGATAGAGTATATCCACGTGTCTGATCTACACCTCACTCAGCCTGCTCAGAAGGAACAGCAGAGGTAGAAGACAGTGATAGAGTATATCCACGTGTCTCACTCAGCCTGCTCAGAAGGAACAGCAGAGGTAGAAGACAGAGATAGAGTATATCCACGTGTCTGATCTAAACCTCACTCAGCCTACTCAGAAGGAACAGCAGAGGTAGAAGAAAAGAAATAGAGTATATCCACGTGTCTCACTCAACCTGCTCAGAAGGAACAGCAGAGGTAGAAGACAGAGATAGAGTATATCCACGTGTCTCACTCAGCCTGCTCAGAAGGAACAGCAGAGGTAGAAGACAGAGATAGAGTATATCCACGTGTCTGATCTAAACCTCACTCAGCCTACTCAGAAGGAACAGCAGAGGTAGAAGACAGAGATAGAGTATATCCACGTGTCTCACTCAGCCTGCTCAGAAGGAACAGCAGAGGTAGAAGACAGAGATAGAGTATCTCCACGTGTCTCGCTCAGCCTGCTCAGAAGGAACAGCAGAGGTAGAAGACGGAGATAGAGTATATCCACGTGTCTGATCTACACCTCACTCAGCCTGCTCAGAAGGAACAGCAAAGGTAGAAGACAGTGATAGAGTATATCCACGTGTCTCACTCAGCCCGCTCAGAAGGAACAGCAGAGGTAGAAGACAGAGATAGAGTATATCCACGTGTCTCACTCAGCCTGCTCAGAAGGAACAGCAGAGGTAGAAGACAGAGATAGAGTATATCCACGTGTCTGATCTAAACCTCACTCAGCCTACTCAGAAGAAACAGCAGAGGTAGAAGACAGAGATAGAGTATATCCACGTGTCTCACTCAGCCTGCTCAGAAGGAACAGCAGAGGTAGAAGACAGAGATAGAGTATATCCACGTGTCTAACTCAGCCTGATCAGAAGGAACAGCAGAGGTAGAAGACAGAGATAGAGTATATCCACGTGTGTGATCTACACCTCACTCAGCCTGCTCAGAAGGAACAGCAGAGGTAGAAGACAGAGATATAGTATATCCACGTGTGTGATCTACACCTCACTCAGCCTGCTCAGAAGGAACAGCATAGGTAGAAGACAGAGATATAGTATATCCACGTGTCTCACTCAGCCTGCTCAGAAGGAACAGCAGAGTTAGAAGACAGAGATAGAGTATATCCACGTGTCTCACTCAGCCTGCTCAGAAGGAACAGCAGAGGTAGAAGACAGAGATAGAGTATATACACGTGTCTCACTCAGCCTGCTCAGAAGGAACAGCAGAGGTAGAAGACAGAGATAGAGTATATCCACGTGTCTGATCTAAACCTCACTCAGCCTACTCAGAAGAAACAGCAGAGGTAGAAGACAGATATAGAGTATATCCACGTGTCTCACTCAGCCTGCTCAGAAGAAACAGCAGAGGTAGAAGACAGATATAGAGTATATCCACGTGTCTCACTCAGCCTGCTCAGAAGGAACAGCAGAGTTAGAAGACAGATATAGAGTATATCCACGTGTCTCACTCAGCCTGCTCAGAAGGAACAGCAGAGGTAGAAGACAGAGATAGAGTATATCCACGTGTCTCACTCAGCCTGCTCAGAAGGAACAGCAGAGGTAGAAGACAGAGATAGAGTATATCCACGTGTCTCACTCAGCCTGCTCAGAAGGAACAGCAGAGTTAGAAGACAGATATAGAGTATATTCACGTGTCTCACTCAGCCTGCTCAGAAGGAACAGTAGAGGTAGAATACAGAAATAGAGTATATCCACGTGTCTCACTCAGCCTGCTCAGAAGGAACAGCAGAGGTAGAAGACAGAGATAGAGTATATCCACGTGTCTCACTCAGCCTGCTCAGAATGAACAGCAGAGGTAGAAGACAGAGATAGAGTATATCCACGTGTCTGATCTAAACCTCACTCAGCCTACTCAGAAGAAACAGCAGAGGTAGAAGACAGAGATAGAGTATATCCACGTGTCTCACTCAGCCTGCTCAGAAGGAACAGCAGAGGTAGAAGACAGAGATAGGGTATATCCACGTGTCTCGCTCAGCTTGCTCAGAAGGAACAGCAGAGGTAGAAGACGGAGATAGAGTATATCCACGTGTCTGATCTACACCTCACTCAGCCTGCTCAGAAGGAACAGCAGAGGTAGAAGACAGTGATAGAGTATATCCACGTGTCTCACTCAGCCTGCTCAGAAGGAACAGCAGAGGTAGAAGACAGAGATAGAGTATATCCACGTGTCTGATCTAAACCTCACTCAGCCTACTCAGAAGGAACAGCAGAGGTAGAAGACAGAATAGAGTATATCCACGTATCTCACTCAACCTGCTCAGAAGGAACAGCAGAGGTAGAAGACAGAGATAGAGTATATCCACGTGTCTCACTCAGCCTGCTCAGAAGGAACAGCAGAGGTAGAAGACAGAGATAGAGTATATCCACGTGTCTGATCTAAACCTCACTCAGCCTACTCAGAAGGAACAGCAGAGGTAGAAGACAGAGATAGAGTATATCCACGTGTCTCACTCAGCCTGCTCAGAAGGAACAGCAGAGGTAGAAGACAGAGATAGAGTATCTCCACGTGTCTCGCTCAGCCTGCTCAGAAGGAACAGCAGAGGTAGAAGACGGAGATAGAGTATATCCACGTGTCTGATCTACACCTCACTCAGCCTGCTCAGAAGGAACAGCAAAGGTAGAAGACAGTGATAGAGTATATCCACGTGTCTCACTCAGCCCGCTCAGAAGGAACAGCAGAGGTATAAGACAGAGATAGAGTATATCCACGTGTCTCACTCAGCCTGCTCAGAAGGAACAGCAGAGGTAGAAGACAGAGATAGAGTATATCCACGTGTCTGATCTAAACCTCACTCAGCCTACTCAGAAGAAACAGCAGAGGTAGAAGACAGAGATAGAGTATATCCACGTGTCTCACTCAGCCTGCTCAGAAGGAACAGCAGAGGTAGAAGACAGAGATAGAGTATATCCACGTGTCTCGCTCAGCTTGCTCAGAAGGAACAGCAGAGGTAGAAGACGGAGATAGAGTATATCCACGTGTCTGATCTACACCTCACTCAGCCTGCTCAGAAGGAACAGCAGAGGTAGAAGACAGTGATAGAGTATATCCACGTGTCTCACTCAGCCTGCTCAGAAGGAACAGCAGAGGTAGAAGACAGAGATAGAGTATATCCACGTGTCTGATCTAAACCTCACTCAGCCTACTCAGAAGGAACAGCAGAGGTAGAAGACAGAAATAGAGTATATCCACGTGTCTCACTCAACCTGCTCAGAAGGAACAGCAGAGGTAGAAGACAGAGATAGAGTATATCCACGTGTCTCACTCAGCCTGCTCAGAAGGAACAGCAGAGGTAGAAGACAGAGATAGAGTATATCCACGTGTCTGATCTAAACCTCACTCAGCCTACTCAGAAGGAACAGCAGAGGTAGAAGACACAGATAGAGTATATCCACGTGTCTCACTCAGCCTGCTCAGAAGGAACAGCAGAGGTAGAAGACAGAGATAGAGTATATCCACGTGTCTCGCTCAGCCTGCTCAGAAGGAACAGCAGAGGTAGAAGACGGAGATAGAGTATATCCACGTGTCTGATCTACACCTCACTCAGCCTGCTCAGAAGGAACAGCAAAGGTAGAAGACAGTGATAGAGTATATCCACGTGTCTCACTCAGCCTGCTCAGAAGGAACAGCAGAGGTAGAAGACAGAGATAGAGTATATCCACGTGTCTCACTCAGCCTGCTCAGAAGGAACAGCAGAGGTAGAAGACAGTGATAGAGTATATCCACGTGTCTCACTCAGCCTGCTCAGAAGGAACATCAGAGGTAGAAGACAGATATAGAGTATATCCACGTGTCTCACTCAGCCTGCTCAGAAGGAACAGCAGAGGTAGAAGACAGATATAGAGTATATCCACGTGTCTCACTCAGCCTGCTCAGAAGGAACAGCAGAGGTAGAAGACAGAGATAGAGTATATCCACGTGTCTCACTCAGCCTGCTCAGAAGGAACAGCAGAGGTAGAAGACAGAGATAGAGTATATCCACGTGTCTGATATACACCTCACTCAGCCTGCTCAGAAGGAACAGCAGCGGTAGAAGACAGAGATAGAGTATATCCACGTGTCTCACTCAGCCTGCTCAGAAGAAACAGCAGAGGTAGAAGACAGATATAGAGTATATCCACGTGTCTCACTCAGCCTGCTCAGAAGGAACAGCATAGTTAGAAGACAGATATAGAGTATATTCACGTGTCTCACTCAGCCTGCTCAGAAGGAACAGTAGAGGTAGAATACAGAGATAGAGTATATCCACGTGTCTCACTCAGCCTGCTCAGAAGGAACAGCAGAGGTAGAAGACAGAGATAGAGTATATCCACGTGTCTCACTCAGCCTGCTCAGAAGGAACAGCAGAGGTAGAAGACAGAGATAGAGTATATCCACGTGTCTGATCTAAACCTCACTCAGCCTACTCAGAAGGAACAGCAGAGGTAGAAGACAGTGATAGAGTATATCCACGTGTCTCACTCAGCCTGCTCAGAAGGAACAGCAGAGGTAGAAGACAGAGATAGAGTATATCCACGTGTCTCGCTCAGCTTGCTCAGAAGGAACAGCAGAGGTAGAAGACGGAGATAGAGTATATCCACGTGTCTGATCTACACCTCACTCAGCCTGCTCAGAAGGAACAGCAGAGGTAGAAGACAGTGATAGAGTATATCCACGTGTCTCACTCAGACTGCTCAGAAGGAACAGCAGAGGTAGAAGACAGAGATAGAGTATATCCACGTGTCTGATCTAAACCTCACTCAGCCTACTCAGAAGGAACAGCAGAGGTAGAAGACAGAAATAGAGTATATCCACGTGTCTCACTCAACCTGCTCAGAAGGAACAGCAGAGGTAGAAGACAGAGATAGAGTATCTCCACGTGTCTCGCTCAGCCTGCTCTGAAGGAACAGCAGAGGTAGAAGACAGAGATAGAGTATATCCACGTGTCTCACTCAGCCTGCTCAGAAGGAACAGCAGAGGTAGAAGACAGAGATAGAGTATCTCCACGTGTCTCGCTCAGCCTGCTCAGAAGGAACAGCAGAGGTAGAAGACGGAGATAGAGTATATCCACGTGTCTGATCTACACCTCACTCAGCCTGCTCAGAAGGAACAGCAAAGGTAGAAGACAGTGATAGAGTATATCCACGTGTCTCACTCAGCCTGCTCAGAAGGAACAGCAGAGGTAGAAGACAGAGATAGAGTATATCCACGTGTCTGATCTACACCTCACTCAGCCTGCTCAGAAGGAACAGCAGAGGTAGAAGACAGAGATAGAGTATATCCACGTGTCTCACTCAGCCTGCTCAGAAGAAACAGCAGAGGTATAAGACAGATATAGAGTATATCCACGTGTCTCACTCAGCCTGCTCTGAAGGAACAGCAGAGTTAGAAGACAGATATAGAGTATATTCACGTGTCTCACTCAGCCTGCTCAGAAGGAACAGTAGAGGTAGAATACAGAGATAGAGTATATCCACGTGTCTCACTCAGCCTGCTCAGAAGGAACAGCAGAGGTAGAAGACAGAGATAGAGTATATCCACGTGTCTCACTCAGCCTGCTCAGAAGGAACAGCAGAGGTAGAAGACAGAGATAGAGTATATCCACGTGTCTGATATAAACCTCACTCAGCCTACTCAGAAGAAATAGCAGAGGTAGAAGACAGAGATAGAGTATATCCACGTGTCTCACTCAGCCTGCTCAGAAGGAACAGCAGAGGTAGAAGACAGAGATAGAGTATATCCACGTGTCTCGCTCAGCTTGCTCAGAAGGAACAGCAGAGGTAGAAGACGGAGATAGAGTATATCCACGTGTCTGATCTACACCTCACTCAGCCTGCTCAGAAGGAACAGCAGAGTTAGAAGACAGTGATAGAGTATATCCACGTGTCTCACTCAGCCTGCTCAGAAGGAACAGCATAGGTAGAAGACAGAGATAGAGTATATCCACGTGTCTGATCTAAACCTCACTCAGCCTACTCAGAAGGAACAGCAGAGGTAGAAGACAGAAATAGAGTATATCCACGTGTCTCACTCAACCTGCTCAGAAGGAACAGCAGAGGTAGAAGACAGAGATAGAGTATATCCACGTGTCTCACTCAGCCTGCTCAGAAGGAACAGCAGAGGTAGAAGACAGAGATAGAGTATATCCACGTGTCTGATCTAAACCTCACTCAGCCTACTCAGAAGGAACAGCAGAGGTAGAAGACAGAGATAGAGTATATCCACGTGTCTCACTCAGCCTGCTCAGAAGGAACAGCAGAGGTAGAAGACAGAGATAGAGTATATCCACGTGTCTCGCTCAGCCTGCTCAGAAGGAACAGCAGAGGTAGAAGACGGAGATAGAGTATATCCACGTGTCTGATCTACACCTCACTCAGCCTGCTCAGAAGGAACAGCAAAGGTAGAAGACAGTGATAGAGTATATCCACGTGTCTCACTCAGCCTGCTCAGAAGGAACAGCAGAGGTAGAAGACAGAGATAGAGTATATCCACGTGTCTGATCTACACCTCACTCAGCCTGCTCAGAAGGAACAGCAGAGGTAGAAGACAGATATAGAGTATATCCACGTGTCTCACTCAGCCTGCTCAGAAGGAACAGCAGAGGTAGAAGACAGATATAGAGTATATCCACGTGTCTCACTCAGCCTGCTCAGAAGGAACAGCAGAGGTAGAAGACAGAGATAGAGTATATCCACGTGTCTCACTCAGCCTGCTCAGAAGGAACAGCAGAGGTAGAAGACAGAGATAGAGTATATCCACGTGTCTGATATACACCTCACTCAGCCTGCTCAGAAGGAACAGCAGAGGTAGAAGACAGAGATAGAGTATATCCACGTGTCTCACTCAGCCTGCTCAGAAAGAACAGCAGAGGTAGAAGACAGAGATAGAGTATATCCACGTGTCTGATCTACACCTCACTCAGCCTGCTCAGAAGGAACAGCAGAGGTAGAAGACAGAGATAGAGTATATCCACGTGTCTGATCTACACCTCACTCAGCCTGCTCAGAAGGAACATCAAAGGTAGAAGACAGAGATAGAGTATATCCACGTGTCTCACTCAGCCTGCTCAGAAGGAACAGCAGAGGTAGAAGACAGAGATAGAGTATATCCACGTGTCTCACTCAGCCTGCTCAAAAGGAACAGCAGAGGTAGAAGACAAAGATAGAGTATATCCACGGGTCTCACTCAGCCTGCTCAGAAGGAACAGCAGAGGTAGAAGACAGAGATAGAGTATATCCACGTGTCTCACTCAGCCTGATCAGAAGGAACAGCAGAGGTAGAAGACAGAGATATAGTATATCCACGTGTGTGATCTACACCTCACTCAGCCTGCTCAGAAGGAACAGCATAGGTAGAAGACAGAGATATAGTATATCCACGTGTCTCACTCAGCCTGCTCAGAAGGAACAGCAGAGTTAGAAGACAGAGATAGAGTATATCCACGTGTCTCACTCAGCCTGCTCAGAAGGAACAGCAGAGGTAGAAGACAGAGATAGAGTATATACACGTGTCTCACTCAGCCTGCTCAGAAGGAACAGCAGAGGTAGAAGACAGAGATAGAGTATATCCACGTGTCTCACTCAGCCTGCTCAGAAGGAACAGCAGAGGTAGAAGACAGAGATAGAGTATATCCACGTGTCTGATCTAAACCTCACTCAGCCTACTCAGAAGAAACAGCAGAGGTAGAAGACAGAGATAGAGTATATCCACGTGTCTCACTCAGCCTGCTCAGAAAGAACAGCAGAGGTAGAAGACAGAGATAGAGTATATCCACGTGTCTAATCTACACCTCACTCAGCCTGCGCAGAAGGAACAGCAGAGGTAGAAGACAGATATAGAGTATATCCACGTGTCTCACTCAGCCTGCTCAGAAGAAACAGCAGAGGTAGAAGACAGATATAGAGTATATCCACGTGTCTCACTCAGCCTGCTCAGAAGGAACAGCAGAGTTAGAAGACAGATATAGAGTATATTCACGTGTCTCACTCAGCCTGCTCAGAAGGAACAGTAGAGGTAGAATACAGAGATAGAGTATATCCACGTGTCTCACTCAGCCTGCTCAGAAGGAACAGCAGAGGTAGAAGACAGAGATAGAGTATATCCACGTGTCTCACTCAGCCTGATCAGAAGGAACAGCAGAGGTAAAAGACAGAGATAGAGTATATCCACGTGTGTGATCTACACCTCACTCAGCCTGCTCAGAAGGAACAGCAGAGGTAGAAGACAGAGATATAGTATATCCACGTGTGTGATCTACACCTCACTCAGCCTGCTCAGAAGGAACAGCATAGGTAGAAGACAGAGATATAGTATATCCACGTGTCTCACTCAGCCTGCTCAGAAGGAACAGCATAGTTAGAAGACAGAGATAGAGTATATCCACGTGTCTCACTCAGCCTGCTCAGAAGGAACAGCAGAGGTAGAAGACAGAGATAGAGTATATACACGTGTCTCACTCAGCCTGCTCAGAAGGAACAGCAGAGGTAGAAGACAGAGATAGAGTATATCCACGTGTCTCACTCAGCCTGCTCAGAAGGAACAGCAGAGGTAGAAGACAGAGATAGAGTATATCCACGTGTCTGATCTAAACCTCACTCAGCCTACTCAGAAGAAACAGCAGAGGTAGAAGACAGAGATAGAGTATATCCACGTGTCTCACTCAGCCTGCTCAGAAGGAACAGCAGAGGTAGAAGACAGAGATAGAGTATATCCACGTGTCTCGCTCAGCTTGCTCAGAAGGAACAGCAGAGGTAGAAGACGGAGATAGAGTACATCCACGTGTCTGATCTACACCTCACTCAGCCTGCTCAGAAGGAACAGCAGAGGTAGAAGACAGTGATAGAGTATATCCACGTGTCTCACTCAGCCTGCTCAGAAGGAACAGCAGAGGTAGAAGACAGAGATAGAGTATATCCACGTGTCTGATCTAAACCTCACTCAGCCTACTCAGAAGAAACAGCAGAGGTAGAAGACAGAGATAGAGTATATCCACGTGTCTCACTCAGCCTGCTCAAAAGGAACAGCAGAGGTAGAAGACAAAGATAGAGTATATCCACGGGTCTCACTCAGCCTGCTCAGAAGGAACAGCAGAGGTAGAAGACAGAGATAGAGTATATCCACGTGTCTCACTCAGCCTGATCAGAAGGAACAGCAGAGGTAGAAGACAGAGATAGAGTATATCCACGTGTGTGATCTACACCTCACTCAGCCTGCTCAGAAGGAACAGCAGAGGTAGAAGACAGAGATATAGTATATCCACGTGTGTGATCTACACCTCACTCAGCCTGCTCAGAAGGAACAGCATAGGTAGAAGACAGAGATATAGTATATCCACGTGTCTCACTCAGCCTGCTCAGAAGGAACAGCAGAGTTAGAAGACAGAGATAGAGTATATCCACGTGTCTCACTCAGCCTGCTCAGAAGGAACAGCAGAGGTAGAAGACAGAGATAGAGTATATCCACGTGTCTGATCTAAACCTCACTCAGCCTACTCAGAAGAAACAGCAGAGGTAGAAGACAGAGATAGAGTATATCCACGTGTCTCACTCAGCCTGCTCAGAAGGAACAGCAGAGGTAGAAGACAGAGATAGAGTATATCCACGTGTCTCGCTCAGCTTGCTCAGAAGGAACAGCAGAGGTAGAAGACGGAGATAGAGTACATCCACGTGTCTGATCTACACCTCACTCAGCCTGCTCAGAAGGAACAGCAGAGGTAGAAGACAGTGATAGAGTATATCCACGTGTCTCACTCAGCCTGCTCAGAAGGAACAGCAGAGGTAGAAGACAGAGATAGAGTATATCCACGTGTCTGATCTAAACCTCACTCAGCCTACTCAGAAGGAACAGCAGAGGTAGAAGACAGAGATAGAGTATATCCACGTGTCTCACTCAACCTGCTCAGAAGGAACAGCAGAGGTAGAAGACAGAGATAGAGTATATCCACGTGTCTCACTCAGCCTGCTCAGAAGGAACAGCAGAGGTAGAAGACAGAGATAGAGTATATCCACGTGTCTGATCTAAACCTCACTCAGCCTACTCAGAAGGAACAGCAGAGGTAGAAGACAGAGATAGAGTATATCCACGTGTCTCACTCAGCCTGCTCAGAAGGAACAGCAGAGGTAGAAGACAGAGATAGAGTATATCCACGTGTCTCACTCAGCCTGCTCAGAAGGAACAGCAGAGGTAGAAGACAGAGATAGAGTATATACACGTGTCTCACTCAGCCTGCTCAGAAGGAACAGCAGAGGTAGAAGACAGAGATAGAGTATATCCACGTGTCTCACTCAGCCTGCTCAGAAGGAACAGCAGAGGTAGAAGACAGAGATAGTGTATATCCACGTGTCTGATCTAAACCTCACTCAGCCTACTCAGAAGGAACAGCAGAGGTAGAAGACAGAGATAGAGTATATCCACGTGTCTCACTCAGCCTGCTCAGAAGGAACAGCAGAGGTAGAAGACAGAGATAGAGTATATCCACGTGTCTGATCTAAACCTCACTCAGCCTACTCAGAAGGAACAGCAGAGGTAGAAGACAGAGATAGAGTATATCCACGTGTCTCACTCAGCCTGCTCAGAAGGAACAGCAGAGGTAGAAAACAGAGATAGAGTATATCCACGTGTCTCGCTCAGCCTGCTCAGAAGGAACAGCAGAGGTAGAAGACGGAGATAGAGTATATCCACGTGTCTGATCTACACCTCACTCAGCCTGCTCAGAAGGAACAGCAGAGGTAGAAGACAGTGATAGAGTATATCCACGTGTCTCACTCAGCCTGCTCAGAAGGAACAGCAGAGGTAGAAGACAGAGATAGAGTATATCCACGTGTCTGATCTACACCTCACTCAGCCTGTTCAGAAGGAACAGCAGAGGTAGAAGACAGATATAGAGTATATCCACGTGTCTCACTCAGCCTGCTCAGAAGGAACAGCAGAGGTAGAAGACAGATATAGAGTATATCCACGTGTCTCACTCAGCCTGCTCAGAAGGAACAGCAGAGGTAGAAGACAGAGATAGAGTATATCCACGTGTCTCACTCAGCCTGCTCAGAAGGAACAGCAGAGGTAGAAGACAGAGATAGAGTATATCCACGTGTCTGATATACACCTCACTCAGCCTGCTCAGAAGGAACAGCAGAGGTAGAAGACAGAGATAGAGTATATCCACGTGTCTCACTCAGCCTGCTCAGAAAGAACAGCAGATGTAGAAGACAGAGATAGAGTATATCCACGTGTCTGATCTACACCTCACTCAGCCTGCTCAGAAAGAACAGCAGAGGTAGAAGACAGAGATAGAGTATATCCACGTGTCTGATCTACACCTCACTCAGCCTGCTCAGAAGGAACAGCAAAGGTAGAAGACAGAGATAGAGTATATCCACGTGTCTCACTCAGCCTGCTCAGAAGGAACAGCATAGGTAGAAGACAGAGATAGAGTATATCCACGTGTCTCACTCAGCCTGCTCAAAAGGAACAGCAGAGGTAGAAGACAAAGATAGAGTATATCCACGGGTCTCACTCAGCCTGCTCAGAAGGAACAGCAGAGGTAGAAGACAGAGATAGAGTATATCCACGTGTCTGATCTACACCTCACTCAGCCTGCTCAGAAGGAACAGCAGAGGTAGAAGACAGAGATAGAGTATATCCACGTGTCTCACTCAGCCTGCTCAGAAAGAACATCAGAGGTAGAAGACAGAGATAGAGTATATCCACGTGTCTAATCTACACCTCACTCAGCCTGCGCAGAAGGAACAGCAGAGGTAGAAGACAGATATAGAGTATATCCACGTGTCTCACTCAGCCTGCTCAGAAGAAACAGCAGAGGTAGAAGACAGATATAGAGTATATCCACGTGTCTCACTCAGCCTGCTCAGAAGGAACAGCAGAGTTAGAAGACAGATATAGAGTATATTCACGTGTCTCACTCAGCCTGCTCAGAAGGAACAGTAGAGGTAGAATACAGAGATAGAGTATATCCACGTGTCTCACTCAGCCTGCTCAGAAGGAACAGCAGAGGTAGAAGACAGAGATAGAGTATATCCACGTGTCTCACTCAGCCTGATCAGAAGGAACAGCAGAGGTAGAAGACAGAGATAGAGTATATCCACGTGTGTGATCTACACCTCACTCAGCCTGCTCAGAAGGAACAGCATAGGTAGAAGACAGAGATATAGTATATCCACGTGTCTCACTCAGCCTGCTCAGAAGGAACAGCAGAGTTAGAAGACAGAGATAGAGTATATCCACGTGTCTCACTCAGCCTGCTCAGAAGGAACAGCAGAGGTAGAAGACAGAGATAGAGTATATACACGTGTCTCACTCAGCCTGCTCAGAAGGAACAGCAGAGGTAGAAGACAGAGATAGAGTATATCCACGTGTCTCACTCAGCCTGCTCAGAAGGAACAGCAGAGGTAGAAGACAGAGATAGAGTATATCCACGTGTCTGATCTAAACCTCACTCAGCCTACTCAGAAGAAACAGCAGAGGTAGAAGACAGAGATAGAGTATATCCACGTGTCTCACTCAGCCTGCTCAGAAAGAACAGCAGATGTAGAAGACAGAGATAGAGTATATCCACGTGTCTAATCTACACCTCACTCAGCCTGCGCAGAAGGAACAGCAGAGGTAGAAGACAGATATAGAGTATATCCACGTGTCTCACTCAGCCTGCTCAGAAGAAACAGCAGAGGTAGAAGACAGATATAGAGTATATCCACGTGTCTCACTCAGCCTGCTCAGAAGGAACATCAGAGTTAGAAGACAGATATAGAGTATATTCACGTGTCTCACTCAGCCTGCTCAGAAGGAACAGTAGAGGTAGAATACAGAGATAGAGTATATCCACGTGTCTCACTCAGCCTGCTCAGAAGGAACAGCAGAGGTAGAAGACAGAGATAGAGTATATCCACGTGTCTCACTCAGCCTGATCAGAAGGAACAGCAGAGGTAGAAGACAGAGATAGAGTATATCCACGTGTGTGATCTACACCTCACTCAGCCTGCTCAGAAGGAACAGCAGAGGTAGAAGACAGAGATATAGTATATCCACGTGTGTGATCTACACCTCACTCAGCCTGCTCAGAAGGAACAGCATAGGTAGAAGACAGAGATATAGTATATCCACGTGTCTCACTCAGCCTGCTCAGAAGGAACAGCAGAGTTAGAAGACAGAGATAGAGTATATCCACGTGTCTCACTCAGCCTGCTCAGAAGGAACAGCAGAGGTAGAAGACAGAGATAGAGTATATACACGTGTCTCACTCAGCCTGCTCAGAAGGAACAGCAGAGGTAGAAGACAGAGATAGAGTATATCCACGTGTCTCACTCAGCCTGCTCAGAAGGAACAGCAGAGGTAGAAGACAGAGATAGAGTATATCCACGTGTCTGATCTAAACCTCACTTAGCCTACTCAGAGGAAACAGCAGAGGTAGAAGACAGAGATAGAGTATATCCACGTGTCTCACTCAGCCTGCTCAGAAGGAACAGCAGAGGTAGAAGACAGAGATAGAGTATATCCACGTGTCTCGCTCAGCTTGCTCAGAAGGAACAGCAGAGGTAGAAGACGGAGATAGAGTATATCCACGTGTCTGATCTACACCTCACTCAGCCTGCTCAGAAGGAACAGCAGAGGTAGAAGACAGTGATAGAGTATATCCACGTGTCTCACTCAGCCTGCTCAGAAGGAACAGCAGAGGTAGAAGGCAGAGATAGAGTATATCCACGTGTCTGATCTAAACCTCACTCAGCCTACTCAGAAGGAACAGCAGAGGTAGAAGACAGAGATAGAGTATATCCACGTGTCTCACTCAACCTGCTTAGAAGGAACAGCAGAGGTAGAATACAGAGATAGAGTATATCCACGTGTCTCACTCAACCTGCTCAGAAGGAACAGCAGAGGTAGAAGACAGAGATAGAGTATATCCACGTGTCTGATCTAAACCTCACTCAGCCTACTCAGAAGGAACAGCAGAGGTAGAAGACAGAGATAGAGTATATCCATGTGTCTCACTCAGCCTGCTCAGAAGGAACAGCAGAGGTAGAAGACAGAGATAGAGTATATCCACGTGTCTCGCTCAGCCTGCTCAGAAGGAACAGCAGAGGTAGAAGACGGAGATAGAGTATATCCACGTGTCTGATCTACACCTCACTCAGCCTGCTCAGAAGGAACAGCAGAGGTAGAAGACAGTGATAGAGTATATCCATGTGTCTCACTCAGCCTGCTCAGAAGGAACAGCAGAGGTAGAAGACAGAGATAGAGTATATCCACGTGTCTGATCTACACCTCACTCAGCCTGCTCAGAAGGAACAGCAGAGGTAGAAGACAGATATAGAGTATATCCACGTGTCTCACTCAGCCTGCTCAGAAGGAACAGCAGAGGTAGAAGACAGATATAGAGTATATCCACGTGTCTCACTCAGCCTGCTCAGAAGGAACAGCAGAGGTAGAAGACAGAGATAGAGTATATCCACGTGTCTCACTCAGCCTGCTCAGAAGGAACAGCAGAGGTAGAAGACAGAGATAGAGTATATCCACGTGTCTGATATACACCTCACTCAGCCTGCTCAGAAGGAACAGCAGAGGTAGAAGACAGAGATAGAGTATATCCACGTGTCTCACTCAGCCTGCTCAGAAAGAACAGCAGAGGTAGAAGACAGAGATAGAGTATATCCACGTGTCTGATCTACACCTCACTTAGCCTGCTCAGAAGGAACAGCAAAGGGAGAAGACAGAGATAGAGTATATCCACGTGTCTCACTCAGCCTGCTCAGAAGGAACAGCAGAGGTAGAAGACAGAGATAGAGTATATCCACGTGTCTCACTCAGCCTGCTCAAAAGGAACAGCAGAGGTAGAAGACAAAGATAGAGTATATCCACGGGTCTCACTCAGCCTGCTCAGAAGGAACAGCAGAGGTAGAAGACAGATATAGGGTATATCCACGTGTCTCACTCAGCCTGCTCAGAAGGAACAGCAGAGGTAGAAGACAGAGATAGAGTATATCCACGTGTCTCACTTAGGCTGCTCAGAAGGAACAGCAGAGGTAGAAGACAGCGATAGAGTACATTCACGTGTCTGATCTACACCTCACTCAGCCTGCTCAGAAGGAACAACATAGGTAGAAGACAGAGATAGAGTATATCCACGTGTCTCACTCAGCCTGCTCAGAAAGAACAGCAGAGGTAGAAGACAGAGATAGAGTATATCCACGTGTCTAATCTACACCTCACTCAGCCTGCGCAGAAGGAACAGCAGAGGTAGAAGACAGATATAGAGTATATCCACGTGTCTCACTCAGCCTGCTCAGAAGGAACAACATATGTAGAAGACAGAGATAGAGTATATCCACGTGTCTCACTCAGCCTGCTCAGAAGGAACAGCAGAGGTAGAAGACAGAGATAGAGTATATCCACGTGTCTCACTCAGCCTGCTCAGAAGGAACAGCAGAGTTAGAAGACAGATATAGAGTATATCCACGTGTCTCACTCAGCCTGCTCAGAAGGAACAGTAGAGGTAGAATACAGAGATAGAGTATATCCACGTGTCTCACTCAGCCTGCTCAGAAGGAACAGCAGAGGTAGAAGACAGAGATAGAGTATATCCACGTGTCTCACTCAGCCTGATCAGAAGGAACAGCAGAGGTAGAAGACAGAGATAGAGTATATCCACGTGTCTGATCTAAACCTCACTCAGCCTACTCAGAAGGAACAGCAGAGGTAGAAGACAGAGATAGAGTATATCCACTTGTCTCACTCAGCCTGCTCAGAAGGAACAGCAGAGGTAGAAGACAGAGATAGAGTATATCCACGTGTCTCACTCAGCCTGCTCAGAAGGAACAGCAGAGGTAGAAGACAGAGATAGAGTATATCCACGTGTCTGATCTAAACCTCACTCAGCCTACTCAGAAGGAACAGCAGAGGTAGAAGACAGAGATAGAGTATATCCACGTGTCTCACTCAGCCTGCTCAGAAGGAACAGCAGAGGTAGAAAACAGAGATATAGTATATCCACGTGTCTCGCTCAGTCTGCTCAGAAGGAACAGCAGAGGTAGAAGACGGAGATAGAGTATATCCACGTGTCTGATATACACCTCACTCAGCCTTCTCAGAAGGAACAGCAGAGGTAGAAGACAGTGATAGAGTATATCCACGTGTCTCACTCAGCCTGCTCAGAAGGAACAGCAGAGGTAGAAGACAGAGATAGAGTATATCCACGTGTCTGATCTACACCTCACTCAGCCTGCTCAGAAGGAACAGCAGAGGTAGAAGACAGATATAGAGTATATCCACGTGTCTCACTCAGCCTGCTCAGAAGGAACAGCAGAGGTAGAAGACAGAGATAGAGTATTTCCACATGTCTCACTCAGCCTGCTCAGAAGGAACAGCAGAGGTAGAAGACAGATATAGAGTATATCCACGTGTCTCACTCAGCCTGCTCAGAAGGAACAGCAGAGGTAGAAGACAGAGATATAGTATATCCACGTGTCTCACTCAGCCTGCTCAGAAGGAACAGCATAGGTAGAAGACAGAGATAGAGTATATCCACGTGTCTGATATACACCTCACTCAGCATGCTCAGAAGGAACAGCAGAGGTAGAAGACAGGATAGAGTATATCCACGTGTCTCACTCAGCCTGCTCAGAAAGAACAGCAGAGGTAGAAGACAGAGATATAGTATATCCACGTGTCTAATCTACACCTCACTCAGCCTGCGCAGAAGGAACAGCAGAGGTAGAAGACAGATATAGAGTATATCCACGTGTCTCACTCAGCCTGCTCAGAAGGAACAGCAGAGGTAGAAGACAGAGATAGAGTATATCCACGTGTCTCACTCAGCCTGCTCAGAAGGAACAGCAGAGGTAGAAGACAGATATAGAGTATATCCACGTGTCTCACTCAGCCTGCTCAGAAGGAACAGCAGAGGTAGAAGACAGAGATAGAGTATATCCACGTGTCTGATATACACCTCACTCAGCCTGCTCAGAAGGAACAGCAGAGGTAGAAGACAGGATAGAGTATATCCACGTGTCTCACTCAGCCTGCTCAGAAGGAACAGCAGAGGTAGAAGACAGAGATAGAGTATATCCACGTGTCTCACTCAGCCTGATCAGAAGGAACAGCAGAGGTAGAAGACAGAGATAGAGTATATCCACGTGTGTGATCTACACCTCACTCAGCCTGCTCAGAAGGAACAGCAGAGGTAGAAGACAGAGATATAGTATATCCACGTGTGTGATCTACACCTCACTCAGCCTGCTCAGAAGGAACAGCATAGGTAGAAGACAGAGATAGAGTATATCCACGTGTCTCACTCAGCCTGCTCAGAAGGAACAGCAGAGGTAGAAGACAGAGATAGAGTATATCCACGTGTCTGATCTAAACCTCACTCAGCCTACTCAGAAGGAACAGCAGAGGTAGAAGACAGAGATAGAGTATATCCACGTGTCTCACTCAGCCTGCTCAGAAGGAACAGCAGAGGTAGAAGACAGAGATAGAGTATATCCACGTGTCTCGCTCAGCCTGCTCAGAAGGAACAGCAGAGGTAGAAGACGGAGATAGAGTATATCCACGTGTCTGATCTACACCTCACTCAGCCTGCTCAGAAGGAACAGCAGAGGTAGAAGACAGTGATAGAGTATATCCACGTGTCTCACTCAGCCTGCTCAGAAGGAACAGCAGAGGTAGAAGACAGAGATAGAGTATATCCACGTGTCTGATCTACACCTCACTCAGCCTGCTCAGAAGGAACAGCAGAGGTAGAAGACAGATATAGAGTATATCCACGTGTCTCACTCAGCCTGCTCAGAAGGAACAGCAGAGGTAGAAGACAGAGATAGAGTATTTCCACATGTCTCACTCAGCCTGCTCAGAAGGAACAGCAGAGGTAGAAGACAGATATAGAGTATATCCACGTGTCTCACTCAGCCTGCTCAGAAGGAACAGCAGAGGTAGAAGACAGAGATATAGTATATCCACGTGTCTCACTCAGCCTGCTCAGAAGGAACAACATAGGTAGAAGACAGAGATAGAGTATATCCACGTGTCTGATATACACCTCACTCAGCCTGCTCAGAAGGAACAGCAGAGGTAGAAGACAGGATAGAGTATATCCACGTGTCTCACTCAGCCTGCTCAGAAAGAACAGCAGAGGTAGAAGACAGAGATATAGTATATCCACGTGTCTAATCTACACCTCACTCAGCCTGCGCAGAAGGAACAGCAGAGGTAGAAGACAAATATAGAGTATATCCACGTGTCTCACTCAGCCTGCTCAGAAGGAACAGCAGAGGTAGAAGACAGAGATAGAGTATATCCACGTGTCTCACTCAGCCTGCTCAGAAGGAACAGCAGAGGTAGAAGACAGATATAGAGTATATCCACTTGTCTCACTCAGCCTGCTCAGAAGGAACAGCAGAGGTAGAAGACAGAGATAGAGTATATCCACGTGTCTGATATACACCTCACTCAGCCTGCTCAGAAGGAACAGCAGAGGTAGAAGACAGGATAGAGTATATCCACGTGTCTCACTCAGCCTGCTCAGAAGGAACAGCAGAGGTAGAAGACAGAGATAGAGTATATCCACGTGTCTCACTAAGCCTGATCAGAAGGAACAGCAGAGGTAGAAGACAGAGATAGAGTATATCCACGTGTGTGATCTACACCTCACTCAGCCTGCTCAGAAGGAACAGCAGAGGTAGAAGACAGAGATATAGTATATCCACGTGTGTGATCTACACCTCACTCAGCCTGCTCAGAAGGAACAGCATAGGTAGAAGACAGAGATAGAGTATATCCACGTGTCTCACTCAGCCTGCTCAGAAGGAACAGCAGAGGTAGAAGACAGAGATAGAGTATATCCACGTGTCTGATCTAAACCTCACTCAGCCTACTCAGAAGGAACAGCAGAGGTAGAAGACAGAGATAGAGTATATCCACGTGTCTCACTCAGCCTGCTCAGAAGGAACAGCAGAGGTAGAAGACAGAGATAGAGTATATCCACGTGTCTCGCTCAGCCTGCTCAGAAGGAACAGCAGAGGTAGAAGACGGAGATAGAGTATATCCACGTGTCTGATCTACACCTCACTCAGCCTGCTCAGAAGGAACAGCAGAGGTAGAAGACAGTGATAGAGTATATCTACGTGTATCACTCAGCCTGCTCAGAAGGAACAGCAGAGGTAGAAGACAGAGATAGAGTATATCCACGTGTCTGATCTACACCTCACTCAGCCTGCTCAGAAGGAACAGCAGAGGTAGAAGACAGATATAGAGTATATCGACGTGTCTCACTCAGCCTGCTCAGAAGGAACAGTAGAGGTAGAAGACAGAGATAGAGTATATCCACGTGTCTCACTCAGCCTGCTCAGAAGGAACAGCATAGGTAGAAGACATATATAGAGTATATCCACGTGTCTCACTCAGCCTGCTCAGAAGGAACAGCAGAGGTAGAAGACAGAGATAGAGTATATCCCCGTGTCTCACTCAGCCTGCTCAGAAGGAACAGCAGAGGTAGAAGACAGAGATAGAGTATATCCACGTGTCTGATATACACCTCACTCAGCCTGCTCAGAAGGAACAGCAGAGGTAGAAGACAGAGATAAAGTATATCCACGTGTCTCACTCAGCCTGCTCAGAAAGAACAGCAGAGGTAGAAGACAGAGATAGAGTATATCCACGTGTCTGATCTACACCTCACTCAGCCTGCTCAGAAGGAACAGCAGAGGTAGAAGACAGAGATATAGTATATCCACGTGTCTGATCTACACCTCACTCAGCCTGCTCAGAAGGAACAGCAAAGGTAGAAGACAGAGATAGAGTATATCCACGTGTCTCACTCAGCCTGCTCAGAAGGAACAGCAGAGGTAGAAGACAGAGATAGAGTATATCCACGTGTCTCACTCAGCCTGCTCAAAAGGAACAGCAGAGGTAGAAGACAAAGATAGAGTATATCCACGGGTCTCACTCAGCCTGCTCAGAAGGAACAGCAGAGGTAGAAGACAGAGATAGAGTATATCCACGTGTCTCACTCAGCCTGATCAGAAGGAACAGCAGAGGTAGAAGACAGAGATAGTGTATATCCACGTGTGTGATCTACACCTCACTCAGCCTGCTCAGAAGGAACAGCAGAGGTAGAAGACAGAGATATAGTATATCCACGTGTGTGATCTACACCTCACTCAGCCTGCTCAGAAGGAACAGCATAGGTAGAAGACAGAGATATAGTATATCCACGTGTCTCACTCAGCCTGCTCAGAAGGAACAGCAGAGTTAGAAGACAGAGATAGAGTATATCCACGTGTCTCACTCAGCCTGCTCAGAAGGAACAGCAGAGGTAGAAGACAGAGATAGAGTATATACACGTGTCTCACTCAGCCTGCTCAGAAGGAACAGCAGAGGTAGAAGACAGAGATAGAGTATATCCACGTGTCTCACTCAGCCTGCTTAGAAGGAACAGCAGAGGTAGAAGACAGAGATAGAGTATATCCACGTGTCTGATCTAAACCTCACTCAGCCTACTCAGAAGAAACAGCAGAGGTAGAAGACAGAGATAGAGTATATCCACGTGTCTCACTCAGCCTGCTCAGAAAGAACAGCAGAGGTAGAAGACAGAGATAGAGTATATCCACGTGTCTAATCTACACCTCACTCAGCCTGCGCAGAAGGAACAGCAGAGGTAGAAGACAGATATAGAGTATATCCACGTGTCTCACTCAGCCTGCTCAGAAGAAACAGCAGAGGTAGAAGACAGATATAGAGTATATCCACGTGTCTCACTCAGCCTGCTCAGAAGGAACAGCAGAGGTAGAAGACAGAGATAGAGTATATCCACGTGTCTCACTCAGCCTGATCAGAAGGAACAGCAGAGGTAGAAGACAGAGATAGAGTATATCCACGTGTGTGATCTACACCTCACTCAGCCTGCTCAGAAGGAACAGCAGACGTAGAAGACAGAGATATAGTATATCCACGTGTGTGATCTACACCTCACTCAGCCTGCTCAGAAGGAACAGCATAGGTAGAAGACAGAGATATAGTATATCCACGTGTCTCACTCAGCCTGCTCAGAAGGAACAGCAGAGTTAGAAGACAGAGATAGAGTATTTCCACGTGTCTCACTCAGCCTGCTCAGAAGGAACAGCAGAGGTAGAAGACAGAGATAGAGTATATACACGTGTCTCACTCAGCCTGCTCAGAAGGAACAGCAGAGGTAGAAGACAGAGATAGAGTATATCCACGTGTCTCACTCAGCCTGCTCAGAAGGAACAGCAGAGGTAGAAGACAGAGATAGAGTATATCCACGTGTCTGATCTAAACCTCACTCAGCCTACTCAGAAGAAACAGCAGAGGTAGAAGACAGAGATAGAGTATATCCACGTGTCTCACTCAGCCTGCTCAGAAGGAACAGCAGAGGTAGAAGACAGAGATAGAGTATATCCACGTGTCTCGCTCAGCTTGCTCAGAAGGAACAGCAGAGGTAGAAGACGGAGATAGAGTACATCCACGTGTCTGATCTACACCTCACTCAGCCTGCTCAGAAGGAACAGCAGAGGTAGAAGACAGTGATAGAGTATATCCACGTGTCTCACTCAGCCTGCTCAGAAGGAACAGCAGAGGTAGAAGACAGAGATAGAGTATATCCACGTGTCTGATCTAAACCTCACTCAGCCTACTCAGAAGGAACAGCAGAGGTAGAAGACAGAGATAGAGTATATCCACGTGTCTCACTCAACCTGCTCAGAAGGAACAGCAGAGGTAGAAGACAGAGATAGAGTATATCCACGTGTCTCACTCAGCCTGCTCAGAAGGAACAGCAGAGGTAGAAGACAGAGATAGAGTATATCCACGTGTCTGATCTAAACCTCACTCAGCCTACTCAGAAGGAACAGCAGAGGTAGAAGACAGAGATAGAGTATATCCACGTGTCTCACTCAGCCTGCTCAGAAGGAACAGCAGAGGTAGAAGACAGAGATAGAGTATATCCACGTGTCTCGCTCAGCCTGCTCAGAAGGAACAGCAGAGGTAGAAGACGGAGATAGAGTATATCCACGTGTCTGATCTACACCTCACTCAGCCTGCTCAGAAGGAACAGCAGAGGTAGAAGACAGTGATAGAGTATATCCACGTGTCTCACTCAGCCTGCTCAGAAGGAACAGCAGAGGTAGAAGACAGAGATAGAGTATATCCACGTGTCTGATCTACACCTCACTCAGCCTGTTCCGAAGGAACAGCAGAGGTAGAAGACAGATATAGAGTATATCCACGTGTCTCACTCAGCCTGCTCAGAAGGAACAGCAGAGGTAGAAGACAGATATAGAGTATATCCACGTGTCTCACTCAGCCTGCTCAGAAGGAACAGCAGAGGTAGAAGACAGAGATAGAGTATATCCACGTGTCTCACTCAGCCTGCTCAGAAGGAACAGCAGAGGTAGAAGACAGAGATAGAGTATATCCACGTGTCTGATATACACCTCACTCAGCCTGCTCAGAAGGAACAGCAGAGGTAGAAGACAGAGATAGAGTATATCCACGTGTCTCACTCAGCCTGCTCAGAAAGAACAGCAGAGGTAGAAGACAGAGATAGAGTATATCCACGTGTCTGATCTACACCTCACTCAGCCTGCTCAGAAGGAACAGCAGAGGTAGAAGACAGAGATAGAGTATATCCACGTGTCTGATCTACACCTCACTCAGCCTGCTCAGAAGGAACAGCAAAGGTAGAAGACAGAGATAGAGCATATCCACGTGTCTGATCTACACCTCACTCAGCCTGCTCAGAAGGAACAGCAGAGGTAGAAGACAGAGATATAGTATATCCACGTGTCTGATCTACACCTCACTCAGCCTGCTCAGAAGGAACAGCAAAGGTAGACGACAGAGATAGAGTATATCCACGTGTCTCACTCAGCCTGCTCAGAAGGAACAGCAGAGGTAGAAGACAGAGATAGAGTATATCCACGTGTCTCACTCAGCCTGCTCAAAAGGAACAGCAGAGGTAGAAGACAAAGATAGAGTATATCCACGGGTCTCACTCAGCCTGCTCAGAAGGAACAACAGAGGTAGAAGACAGAGATAGAGTATATCCACGTGTCTCACTCAGCCTGATCAGAAGGAACAGCAGAGGTAGAAGACAGAGATAGTGTATATCCACGTGTCTGATCTAAACCTCACTCAGCCTACTCAGAAGAAACAGCAGAGGTAGAAGACAGATATAGAGTATATCCACGTGTCTCACTCAGCCTGCTCAGAAGAAACAGCAGAGGTAGAAGACAGAGATATAGTATATCCACGTGTGTGATCTACACCTCACTCAGCCTGCTCAGAAGGAACAGCATAGGTAGAAGACAGAGATATAGTATATCCACGTGTCTCACTCAGCCTGCTCAGAAGGAACAGCAGAGTTAGAAGACAGAGATAGAGTATATCCACGTGTCTCACTCAGCCTGCTCAGAAGGAACAGCAGAGGTAGAAGACAGAGATAGAGTATATACACGTGTCTCACTCAGCCTGCTCAGAAGGAACAGCAGAGGTAGAAGACAGAGATAGAGTATATCCACGTGTCTCACTCAGCCTGCTCAGAAGGAACAGCAGAGGTAGAAGACAGAGATAGAGTATATCCACGTGTCTGATCTAAACCTCACTCAGCCTACTCAGAAGAAACAGCAGAGGTAGAAGACAGAGATAGAGTATATCCACGTGTCTCACTCAGCCTGCTCAGAAAGAACAGCAGAGGTAGAAGACAGAGATAGAGTATATCCACGTGTCTAATCTACACCTCACTCAGCCTGCGCAGAAGGAACAGCAGAGGTAGAAGACAGATATAGAGTATATCCACGTGTCTCACTCAGCCTGCTCAGAAGAAACAGCAGAGGTAGAAGACAGATATAGAGTATATCCACGTGTCTCACTCAGCCTGCTCAAAAGGAACAGCAGAGGTAGAAGACAGAGATAGAGTATATCCACGTGTCTCACTCAGCCTGATCAGAAGGAACAGCAGAGGTAAAAGACAGAGATAGAGTATATCCACGTGTGTGATCTACACCTCACTCAGCCTGCTCAGAAGGAACAGCAGAGGTAGAAGACAGAGATATAGTATATCCACGTGTGTGATCTACACCTCACTCAGCCTGCTCAGAAGGAACAGCATAGGTAGAAGACAGAGATATAGTATATCCACGTGTCTCACTCAGCCTGCTCAGAAAGAACAGCAGAGGTAGAAGACAGAGATAGAGTATATCCACGTGTCTGATCTACACCTCACTCAGCCTGCTCAGAAGGAACAGCAGAGGTAGAAGACAGAGATAGAGTATATCCACGTGTCTGATCTACACCTCACTCAGCCTGCTCAGAAGGAACAGCAAAGGTAGAAGACAGAGATAGAGCATATCCACGTGTCTGATCTACACCTCACTCAGCCTGCTCAGAAGGAACAGCAGAGGTAGAAGACAGAGATATAGTATATCCACGTGTCTGATCTACACCTCACTCAGCCTGCTCAGAAGGAACAGCAAAGGTAGACGACAGAGATAGAGTATATCCACGTGTCTCACTCAGCCTGCTCAGAAGGAACAGCAGAGGTAGAAGACAGAGATAGAGTATATCCACGTGTCTCACTCAGCCTGCTCAAAAGGAACAGCAGAGGTAGAAGACAAAGATAGAGTATATCCACGGGTCTCACTCAGCCTGCTCAGAAGGAACAGCAGAGGTAGAAGACAGAGATAGAGTATATCCACGTGTCTCACTCAGCCTGATCAGAAGGAACAGCAGAGGTAGAAGACAGAGATAGTGTATATCCACGTGTGTGATCTACACCTCACTCAGCCTGCTCAGAAGGAACAGCAGAGGTAGAAGACAGAGATATAGTATATCCACGTGTGTGATCTACACCTCACTCAGCCTGCTCAGAAGGAACAGCATAGGTAGAAGACAGAGATATAGTATATCCACGTGTCTCACTCAGCCTGCTCAGAAGGAACAGCAGAGTTAGAAGACAGAGATAGAGTATATCCACGTGTCTCACTCAGCCTGCTCAGAAGGAACAGCAGAGGTAGAAGACAGAGATAGAGTATATACACGTGTCTCACTCAGCCTGCTCAGAAGGAACAGCAGAGGTAGAAGACAGAGATAGAGTATATCCACGTGTCTCACTCAGCCTGCTCAGAAGGAACAGCAGAGGTAGAAGACAGAGATAGAGTATATCCACGTGTCTGATCTAAACCTCACTCAGCCTACTCAGAAGAAACAGCAGAGGTAGAAGACAGAGATAGAGTATATCCACGTGTCTCACTCAGCCTGCTCAGAAAGAACAGCAGAGGTAGAAGACAGAGATAGAGTATATCCACGTGTCTAATCTACACCTCACTCAGCCTGCGCAGAAGGAACAGCAGAGGTAGAAGACAGATATAGAGTATATCCACGTGTCTCACTCAGCCTGCTCAGAAGAAACAGCAGAGGTAGAAGACAGATATAGAGTATATCCACGTGTCTCACTCAGCCTGCTCAGAAGGAACAGCAGAGGTAGAAGACAGAGATAGAGTATATCCACGTGTCTCACTCAGCCTGATCAGAAGGAACAGCAGAGGTAGAAGACAGAGATAGAGTATATCCACGTGTGTGATCTACACCTCACTCAGCCTGCTCAGAAGGAACAGCAGAGGTAGAAGACAGAGATATAGTATATCCACGTGTGTGATCTACACCTCACTCAGCCTGCTCAGAAGGAACAGCATAGGTAGAAGACAGAGATATAGTATATCCACGTGTCTCACTCAGCCTGCTCAGAAGGAACAGCAGAGTTAGAAGACAGAGATAGAGTATATCCACGTGTCTCACTCAGCCTGCTCAGAAGGAACAGCAGAGGTAGAAGACAGAGATAGAGTATATACACGTGTCTCACTCAGCCTGCTCAGAAGGAACAGCAGAGGTAGAAGACAGAGATAGAGTATATCCACGTGTCTCACTCAGCCTGCTCAGAAGGAACAGCAGAGGTAGAAGACAGAGATAGAGTATATCCACGTGTCTGATCTAAACCTCACTCAGCCTACTCAGAAGAAACAGCAGAGGTAGAAGACAGAGATAGAGTATATCCACGTGTCTCACTCAGCCTGCTCAGAAGGAACAGCAGAGGTAGAAGACAGAGATAGAGTATATCCACGTGTCTCGCTCAGCTTGCTCAGAAGGAACAGCAGAGGTAGAAGACGGAGATAGAGTACATCCACGTGTCTAATCTACACCTCACTCAGCCTGCTCAGAAGGAACAGCAGAGGTAGAAGACAGTGATAGAGTATATCCACGTGTCTCACTCAGCCTGCTCAGAAGGAACAGCAGAGGTAGAAGACAGAGATAGAGTATATCCACGTGTCTGATCTAAACCTCACTCAGCCTACTCAGAAGGAACAGCAGAGGTAGAAGACAGAGATAGAGTATATCCACGTGTCTCACTCAACCTGCTCAGAAGGAACAGCAGAGGTAGAAGACAGAGATAGAGTATATCCACGTGTCTCACTCAGCCTGCTCAGAAGGAACAGCAGAGGTAGAAGACAGAGATAGAGTATATCCACGTGTCTGATCTAAACCTCACTCAGCCTACTCAGAAGGAACAGCAGAGGTAGAAGACAGAGATAGAGTATATCCACGTGTCTCACTCAGCCTGCTCAGAAGGAACAGCAGAGGTAGAAGACAGAGATAGAGTATATCCACGTGTCTCGCTCAGCCTGCTCAGAAGGAACAGCAGAGGTAGAAGACGGAGATAGAGTATATCCACGTGTCTGATCTACACCTCACTCAGCCTGCTCAGAAGGAACAGCAGAGGTAGAAGACAGTGATAGAGTATATCCACGTGTCTCACTCAGCCTGCTCAGAAGGAACAGCAGAGGTAGAAGACAGAGATAGAGTATATCCACGTGTCTGATCTACACCTCACTCAGCCTGTTCCGAAGGAACAGCAGAGGTAGAAGACAGATATAGAGTATATCCACGTGTCTCACTCAGCCTGCTCAGAAGGAACAGCAGAGGTAGAAGACAGATATAGAGTATATCCACGTGTCTCACTCAGCCTGCTCAGAAGGAACAGCAGAGGTAGAAGACAGAGATAGAGTATATCCACGTGTCTCACTCAGCCTGCTCAGAAGGAACAGCAGAGGTAGAAGACAGAGATAGAGTATATCCACGTGTCTGATATACACCTCACTCAGCCTGCTCAGAAGGAACAGCAGAGGTAGAAGACAGAGATAGAGTATATCCACGTGTCTCACTCAGCCTGCTCAGAAAGAACAGCAGAGGTAGAAGACAGAGATAGAGTATATCCACGTGTCTGATCTACACCTCACTCAGCCTGCTCAGAAGGAACAGCAGAGGTAGAAGACAGAGATAGAGTATATCCACGTGTCTGATCTACACCTCACTCAGCCTGCTCAGAAGGAACAGCAAAGGTAGAAGACAGAGATAGAGTATATCCACGTGTCTCACTCAGCCTGCTCAGAAGGAACAGCAGAGGTAGAAGACAGAGATAGAGTATATCCACGTGTCTCACTCAGCCTGCTCAAAAGGAACAGCAGAGGTAGAAGACAAAGATAGAGTATATCCACGTGTCTAATCTACACCTCACTCAGCCTGCGCAGAAGGAACAGCAGAGGTAGAAGACAGATATAGAGTATATCCACGTGTCTCACTCAGCCTGCTCAGAAGAAACAGCAGAGGTAGAAGACAGATATAGAGTATATCCACGTGTCTCACTCAGCCTGCTCAGAAGAAACAGCAGAGGTAGAAGACAGAGATAGAGTATATCCACGTGTCTCACTCAGCCTGATCAGAAGGAACAGCAGAGGTAGAAGACAGAGATAGAGTATATCCACGTGTGTGATCTACACCTCACTCAGCCTGCTCAGAAGGAACAGCAGAGGTAGAAGACAGAGATATAGTATATCCACGTGTGTGATCTACACCTCACTCAGCCTGCTCAGAAGGAACAGCATAGGTAGAAGACAGAGATATAGTATATCCACGTGTCTCACTCAGCCTGCTCAGAAGGAACAGCAGAGTTAGAAGACAGAGATAGAGTATATCCAGGTGTCTCACTCAGCCTGCTCAGAAGGAACAGCAGAGGTAGAAGACAGAGATAGAGTATATCCACGTGTCTGATCTAAACCTCACTCAGCCTGCTCAGAAGGAACAGCAGAGGTAGAAGACAGAGATAGAGTATATCCACGTGTCTCGCTCAGCTTGCTCAGAAGGAACAGCAGAGGTAGAAGACGGAGATAGAGTACATCCACGTGTCTGATCTACACCTCACTCAGCCTGCTCAGAAGGAACAGCAGAGGTAGAAGACAGTGATAGAGTATATCCACGTGTCTCACTCAGCCTGCTCAGAAGGAACAGCAGAGGTAGAAGACAGAGATAGAGTATATCCACGTGTCTGATCTAAACCTCACTCAGCCTACTCAGAAGGAACAGCAGAGGTAGAAGACAGAGATAGAGTATATCCACGTGTCTCACTCAACCTGCTCAGAAGGAACAGCAGAGGTAGAAGACAGAGATAGAGTATATCCACGTGTCTCACTCAGCCTGCTCAGAAGGAACAGCAGAGGTAGAAGACAGAGATAGAGTATATCCACGTGTCTGATCTAAACCTCACTCAGCCTACTCAGAAGGAACAGCAGAGGTAGAAGACAGAGATAGAGTATATCCACGTGTCTCACCCAGCCTGCTCAGAAGGAACAGCAGAGGTAGAAGACAGAGATAGAGTATCCACGTGTCTCGCTCAGCCTGCTCAGAAGGAACAGCAGAGGTAGAAGACGGAGATAGAGTATATCCACGTGTCTGATCTACACCTCACTCAGCCTGCTCAGAAGGAACAGCAGAGGTAGAAGACAGTGATAGAGTATATCCACGTGTCTCACTCAGCCTGCTCAGAAGGAACAGCAGAGGTAGAAGACAGAGATAGAGTATATCCACGTGTCTGATCTACACCTCACTCAGCCTGTTCAGAAGGAACAGCAGAGGTAGAAGACAGATATAGAGTATATCCACGTGTCTCACTCAGCCTGCTCAGAAGGAACAGCAGAGGTAGAAGACAGATATAGAGTATATCCACGTGTCTCACTCAGCCTGCTCAGAAGGAACAGCAGAGGTAGAAGACAGAGATAGAGTATATCCACGTGTCTCACTCAGCCTGCTCAGAAGGAACAGCAGAGGTAGAAGACAGAGATAGAGTATATCCACGTGTCTGATATACACCTCACTCAGCCTGCTCAGAAGGAACAGCAGAGGTAGAAGACAGAGATAGAGTATATCCACGTGTCTCACTCAGCCTGCTCAGAAGGAACAGCAGAGGTAGAAGACAGAGATAGAGTATATCCACGTGTCTGATATACACCTCACTCAGCCTGCTCAGAAGGAACAGCAGAGGTAGAAGACAGAGATAGAGTATATCCACGTGTCTCACTCAGCCTGCTCATAAAGAACAGCAGAGGTAGAAGACAGAGATAGAGTATATCCACGTGTCTGATCTACACCTCACTCAGCCTGCTCAGAAGGAACAGCAGAGGTAGAAGACAGAGATAGAGTATATCCACGTGTCTGATCTACACCTCACTCAGCCTGCTCAGAAGGAACAGCAAAGGTAGAAGACAGAGATAGAGTATATCCACGTGTCTCACTCAGCCTGCTCAGAAGGAACAGCAGAGGTAGAAGACAGAGATAGAGTATATACACGTGTCTCACTCAGCCTGCTCAGAAGGAACAGCAGAGGTAGAAGACAGAGATAGAGTATATCCACGTGTCTCACTCAGCCTGCTCAGAAGGAACAGCAGAGGTAGAAGACAGAGATAGAGTATATCCACGTGTCTGATCTAAACCTCACTCAGCCTACTCAGAAGAAACAGCAGAGGTAGAAGACAGAGATAGATTATATCCACGTGTCTCACTCAGCCTGCTCAGAAAGAACAGCAGAGGTAGAAGACAGAGATAGAGTATATCCACGTGTCTAATCTACACCTCACTCAGCCTGCGCAGAAGGAACAGCAGAGGTAGAAGACAGATATAGAGTATATCCACGTGTCTCACTCAGCCTGCTCAGAAGAAACAGCAGAGGTAGAAGACAGATATATAGTATATCCACGTGTCTCACTCAGCCTGCTCAGAAGGAACAGCAGAGTTAGAAGACAGATATAGAGTATATTCACGTGTCTCACTCAGCCTGCTCAGAAGGAACAGTAGAGGTAGAATACAGAGATAGAGTATATCCACGTGTCTCACTCAGCCTGCTCAGAAGGAACAGCAGAGGTAGAAGACAGAGATAGAGTATATCCACGTGTCTCACTCAGCCTGATCAGAAGGAACAGCAGAGGTAGAAGACAGAGATAGAGTATATCCACGTGTGTGATCTACACCTCACTCAGCCTGCTCAGAAGGAACAGCAGAGGTAGAAGACAGAGATATAGTATATCCACGTGTGTGATCTACACCTCACTCAGCCTGCTCAGAAGGAACAGCATAGGTAGAAGACAGAGATATAGTATATCCACGTGTCTCACTCAGCCTGCTCAGAAGGAACAGCAGAGTTAGAAGACAGAGATAGAGTATATCCACGTGTCTCACTCAGCCTGCTCAGAAGGAACAGCAGAGGTAGAAGACAGAGATAGAGTATATACACGTGTCTCACTCAGCCTGCTCAGAAGGAACAGCAGAGGTAGAAGACAGATATAGAGTATATCCACGTGTCTCACTCAGCCTGCTCAGAAGGAACAGCAGAGGTAGAAGACAGAGATAGAGTATATCCACGTGTCTGATCTAAACCTCACTTAGCCTACTCAGAAGAAACAGCAGAGGTAGAAGACAGAGATAGAGTATATCCACGTGTCTCACTCAACCTGCTCAGAAGGAACAGCAGAGGTAGAAGACAGAGATAGAGTATATCCACGTGTCTCACTCAGCCTGCTCAGAAGGAACAGCAGAGGTAGAAGACAGAGATAGAGTATATCCACGTGTCTGATCTAAACCTCACTCAGCCTACTCAGAAGGAACAGCAGAGGTAGAAGACAGAGATAGAGTATATCCACGTGTCTCACTCAGCCTGCTCAGAAGGAACAGCAGAGGTAGAAGACAGAGATAGAGTATATACACGTGTCTCACTCAGCCTGCTCAGAAGGAACAGCAGAGGTAGAAGACAGAGATAGAGTATATCCACGTGTCTCACTCAGCCTGCTCAGAAGGAACAGCAGAGGTAGAAGACAGAGATAGAGTATATCCACGTGTCTCACTCAGCCTGCTCAGAAGGAACAGCAGAGGTAGAAGACAGAGATAGAGTATATCCACGTGTCTCGCTCAGCTTGCTCAGAAGGAACAGCAGAGGTAGAAGACGGAGATAGAGTATATCCACGTGTCTCACTCAGCCTGCTCAGAAGGAACAGCAGAGGTAGAAGACAGAGATAGAGTATATCCACGTGTCTCACTCAGCCTGCTCAGAAGGAACAGCAGAGGTAGAAGACAGAGATAGAGTATATCCACGTGTCTCGCTCAGCTTGCTCAGAAGGAACAGCAGAGGTAGAAGACGGAGATAGAGTATATCCACGTGTCTGATCTACACCTCACTCAGCCTGCTCAGAAGGAACAGCAGAGGTAGAAGACAGTGATAGAGTATATCCACGTGTCTCACTCAGCCTGCTCAGAAGGAACAGCAGAGGTAGAAGACAGAGATAGAGTATATCCACGTGTCTGATCTAAACCTCACTCAGCCTACTCAGAAGGAACAGCAGAGGTAGAAGACAGAGATAGAGTATATCCACGTGTCTCACTCAACCTGCTCAGAAGGAACAGCAGAGGTAGAAGACAGAGATAGAGTATATCCACGTGTCTCACTCAGCCTGCTCAGAAGGAACAGCAGAGGTAGAAGACAGAGATAGAGTATATCCACGTGTCTGATCTAAACCTCACTCAGCCTACTCAGAAGGAACAGCAGAGGTAGAAGACAGAGATAGAGTATATCCACGTGTCTCACTCAGCCTGCTCAGAAGGAACAGCAGAGGTAGAAGACAGAGATAGAGTATATCCACGTGTCTCGCTCAGCCTGCTCAGAAGGAACAGCAGAGGTAGAAGACAGTGATAGAGTATATCCACGTGTCTCACTCAGCCTGCTCAGAAGGAACAGCAGAGGTAGAAGACAGAGATAGAGTATATCCACGTGTCTGATCTACACCTCACTCAGCCTGCTCAGAAGGAACAGCAGAGGTAGAAGACAGATATAGAGTATATCCACGTGTCTCACTCAGCCTGCTCAGAAGGAACAGCAGAGGTAGAAGACAGATATAGAGTATATCCACGTGTCTCACTCAGCCTGCTCAGAAGGAACAGCAGAGGTAGAAGACATAGATAGAGTATATCCACGTGTCTCACTCAGCCTGCTCAGAAGGAACAGCAGAGGTAGAAGACAGAGATAGAGTATATCCACGTGTCTGATATACACCTCACTCAGCCTGCTCAGAAGGAACAGCAGAGGTAGAAGACAGAGATAGAGTATATCCACGTGTCTCACTCAGCCTGCTCAGAAAGAACAGCAGAGGTAGAAGACAGAGATAGAGTATATCCACGTGTCTGATCTACACCTCACTCAGCCTGCTCAGAAGGAACAGCAGAGGTAGAAGACAGAGATAGAGTATATCCACGTGTCTGATCTACACCTCACTCAGCCTGCTCAGAAGTAACAGCAGAGGTAGAAGACAGAGATAGAGTATATCCACGTGTCTCACTCAGCCTGCTCAGAAGGAACAGCAGAGGTAGAAGACAGAGATAGAGTATATCCACGTGTCTCACTCAGCCTGCTCAAAAGGAACAGCAGAGGTAGAAGACAAAGATAGAGTATATCCACGGGTCTCACTCAGCCTGCTCAGAAGGAACAGCAGAGGTAGAAGACAGATATAGGGTATATCCACGTGTCTCACTCAGCCTGCTCAGAAGGAACAGCAGAGGTAGAAGACAGAGATAGAGTATATCCACGTGTCTCACTTAGGATGCTCAGAAGGAACAGCAGAGGTAGAAGACAGCGATAGAGTACATTCACGTGTCTGATCTACACCTCACTCAGCCTGCTCAGAAGGAACAGCAGAGGTAGAAGACAGATATAGAGTATATCCACGTGTCTCACTCAGCCTGCTCAGAAGGAACAGCAGAGGTAGAAGACAGATATAGAGTATATCCACGTGTCTCACTCAGCCTGCTCAGAAGGAACAGCAGAGGTAGAAGACATAGATAGAGTATATCCACGTGTCTCACTCAGCCTGCTCAGAAGGAACAGCAGAGGTAGAAGACAGAGATAGAGTATATCCACGTGTCTGATATACACCTCACTCAGCCTGCTCAGAAGGAACAGCAGAGGTAGAAGACAGAGATAGAGTATATCCACGTGTCTCACTCAGCCTGCTCAGAAAGAACAGCAGAGGTAGAAGACAGAGATAGAGTATATCCACGTGTCTGATCTACACCTCACTCAGCCTGCTCAGAAGGAACAGCAGAGGTAGAAGACAGAGATAGAGTATATCCACGTGTCTGATCTACACCTCACTCAGCCTGCTCAGAAGGAACAGCAGAGGTAGAAGACAGAGATAGAGTATATCCACGTGTCTCACTCAGCCTGCTCAGAAGGAACAGCAGAGGTAGAAGACAGAGATAGAGTATATCCACGTGTCTCACTCAGCCTGCTCAAAAGGAACAGCAGAGGTAGAAGACAAAGATAGAGTATATCCACGGGTCTCACTCAGCCTGCTCAGAAGGAACAGCAGAGGTAGAAGACAGATATAGGGTATATCCACGTGTCTCACTCAGCCTGCTCAGAAGGAACAGCAGAGGTAGAAGACAGAGATAGAGTATATCCACGTGTCTCACTTAGGATGCTCAGAAGGAACAGCAGAGGTAGAAGACAGCGATAGAGTACATTCACGTGTCTGATCTACACCTCACTCAGCCTGCTCAGAAGGAACAACATGGGTAGAAGACAGAGATAGAGTATATCCACGTGTCTCACTCAGCCTGCTCAGAAAGAACAGCAGAGGTAGAAGACAGAGATAGAGTATATCCACGTGTCTAATCTACACCTCACTCAGCCTGCGCAGAAGGAACAGCAGAGGTAGAAGACAGAGATAGAGTATATCCAGGTGTCTCACTCAGCCTGCTCAGAAGGAACAGCAGAGGTAGAAGACAGAGATAGATTATATCCACGTGTCTCACTCAGCCTGCTCAGAAGGAACATCAGAGGTAGAAGACAGAGATAGCGTATATCCACGTGTCTGATCTACACCTCACTCAGCCTGCTCAGAAGGAACAGCAGAGGTAGAAGACAGAGATAGAGTATATCCACGTGTCTCACTCAGCCTGCTCAGAAGGAACAGCAGAGGTAGAAGACAGAGATAGAGTATATCCACGTGTCTGATCTACACCTCACTCAGCCTGCTCAGAAGGAACAGCAGAGGTAGAAGACAGAGATAGAGTATATCCACGTGTCTCACTCAGCCTGCTCAGAAAGAACAGCAGAGGTAGAAGACAGAGATAGAGTATATCCACGTGTCTAATCTACACCTCACTCAGCCTGCGCAGAAGGAACAGCAGAGGTAGAAGACAGATATAGAATATATCCACGTGTCTCACTCAGCCTGCTCAGAAGGAACAGCAGAGGTAGAAGACAGATATAGAGTATATCCACGTGTCTCACTCAGCCTGCTCAAAAGGAACAGCAGAGTTAGAAGACAGATATAGAGTATATTCACGTGTCTCACTCAGCCTGCTCGGAAGGAACAGTAGAGGTATAATACAGAGATAGAGTATATCCACGTGTCTCACTCAGCCTGCTCAGAAGGAACAGCAGAGGTAGAAGACAGAGATAGAGTATATCCACGTGTCTCACTCAGCCTGATCAGAAGGAACAGCAGAGGTAGAAGACAGAGATAGAGTATATCCACGTGTCTGATCTAAACCTCACTCAGCCTACTCAGAAGGAACAGCAGAGGTAGAAGACAGAGATAGAGTATATCCACGTGTCTCACTCAGCCTGCTCAGAAGGAACAGCAGAGGTAGAAGACAGAGATAGAGTATATCCACGTGTCTCACTCAGCCTGCTCAGAAGGAACAGCAGAGGTAGAAGACAGAGATAGAGTATATCCACGTGTCTGATCTAAACCTCACTCAGCCTACTCAGAAGGAACAGCAGAGGTAGAAGACAGAGATAGAGTATATCCACGTGTCTCACTCAGCCTGCTCAGAAGGAACAGCAGAGGTAGAAAACAGAGATATAGTATATCCACGTGTCTCGCTCAGCCTGCTCAGAAGGAACAGCAGAGGTAGAAGACGGAGATAGAGTATATCCACGTGTCTGATATACACCTCACTCAGCCTGCTCAGAAGGAACAGCAGAGGTAGAAGACAGTGATAGAGTATATCCACGTGTCTCACTCAGCCTGCTCAGAAGGAACAGCAGAGGTAGAAGACAGAGATAGAGTATATCCACGTGTCTGATCTACACCTCACTCAGCCTGCTCAGAAGGAACAGCAGAGGTAGAAGACAGATATAGAGTATATCCACGTGTCTCACTCAGCCTGCTCAGAAGGAACAGCAGAGGTAGAAGACAGAGATAGAGTATTTCCACGTGTCTCACTCAGCCTGCTCAGAAGGAACAGCAGAGGTAGAAGACAGATATAGAGTATATCCACGTGTCTCACTCAGCCTGCTCAGAAGGAACAGCAGAGGTAGAAGACAGAGATATAGTATATCCACGTGTCTCACTCAGCCTGCTCAGAAGGAACAGCAGAGGTAGAAGACAGAGATAGAGTATATCCACGTGTCTGATATACACCTCACTCAGCCTGCTCAGAAGGAACAGCAGAGGTAGAAGACAGGATAGAGTATATCCACGTGTCTCACTCAGCCTGCTCAGAAAGAACAGCAGAGGTAGAAGACAGAGATAGAGTATATCCACGTGTCTAATCTACACCTCACTCAGCCTGCGCAGAAGGAACAGCAGAGGTAGAAGACAGATATAGAGTATATCCACGTGTCTCACTCAGCCTGCTCAGAAGGAACAGCAGAGGTAGAAGACAGAGATAGAGTATATCCACGTGTCTCACTCAGCCTGCTCAGAAGGAACAGCAGAGGTAGAAGACAGATATAGAGTATATCCACGTGTCTCACTCAGCCTGTTCAGAAGGAACAGCAGAGGTAGAAGACAGAGATAGAGTATATCCACGTGTCTGATATACACCTCACTCAGCCTGCTCAGAAGGAACAGCAGAGGTAGAAGACAGGATAGAGTATATCCACGTGTCTCACTCAGCCTGCTCAGAAGGAACAGCAGAGGTAGAAGACAGAGATAGAGTATATCCACGTGTCTCACTCAGCCTGATCAGAAGGAACAGCAGAGGTAGAAGACAGAGATAGAGTATATCCACGTGTGTGATCTACACCTCACTCAGCCTGCTCAGAAGGAACAGCAGAGGTAGAAGACAGAGATATAGTATATCCACGTGTGTGATCTACACCTCACTCAGCCTGCTCAGAAGGAACAGCATAGGTAGAAGACAGAGATAGAGTATATCCACGTGTCTCACTCAGCCTGCTCAGAAGGAACAGCAGAGGTAGAAGACAGAGATAGAGTATATCCACGTGTCTGATCTACACCTCACTCAGCCTGCGCAGAAGGAACAGCAGAGGTAGAAGACAGATATAGAATATATCCACGTGTCTCACTCAGCCTGCTCAGAAGGAACAGCAGAGGTAGAAGACAGAGATAGAGTATATCCACGTGTCTGATCTACACCTCACTCAGCCTGCTCAGAAGGAACAGCAGAGGTAGAAGACAGAGATAGAGTATATCCACGTGTCTCACTCAGCCTGCTCAGAAAGAACAGCAGAGGTAGAAGACAGAGATAGAGTATATCCACGTGTCTAATCTACACCTCACTCAGCCTGCGCAGAAGGAACAGCAGAGGTAGAAGACAGATATAGAATATATCCACGTGTCTCACTCAGCCTGCTCAGAAGGAACAGCAGAGGTAGAAGACAGATATAGAGTATATCCACGTGTCTCACTCAGCCTGCTCAAAAGGAACAGCAGAGTTAGAAGACAGATATAGAGTATATTCACGTGTCTCACTCAGCCTGCTCAGAAGGAACAGTAGAGGTAGAATACAGAGATAGAGTATATCCACGTGTCTCACTCAGCCTGCTCAGAAGGAACAGCAGAGGTAGAAGACAGAGATAGAGTATATCCACGTGTCTCACTCAGCCTGATCAGAAGGAACAGCAGAGGTAGAAGACAGAGATAGAGTATATCCACGTGTCTGATCTAAACCTCACTCAGCCTACTCAGAAGGAACAGCAGAGGTAGAAGACAGAGATAGAGTATATCCACGTGTCTCACTCAGCCTGCTCAGAAGGAACAGCAGAGGTAGAAGACAGAGATAGAGTATATCCACGTGTCTCACTCAGCCTGCTCAGAAGGAACAGCAGAGGTAGAAGACAGAGATAGAGTATATCCACGTGTCTGATCTAAACCTCACTCAGCCTACTCAGAAGGAACAGCAGAGGTAGAAGACAGAGATAGAGTATATCCACGTGTCTCACTCAGCCTGCTCAGAAGGAACAGCAGAGGTAGAAAACAGAGATATAGTATATCCACGTGTCTCGCTCAGCCTGCTCAGAAGGAACAGCAGAGGTAGAAGACGGAGATAGAGTATATCCACGTGTCTGATATACACCTCACTCAGCCTGCTCAGAAGGAACAGCAGAGGTAGAAGACAGTGATAGAGTATATCCACGTGTCTCACTCAGCCTGCTCAGAAGGAACAGCAGAGGTAGAAGACAGAGATAGAGTATATCCACGTGTCTGATCTACACCTCACTCAGCCTGCTCAGAAGGAACAGCAGAGGTAGAAGACAGATATAGAGTATATCCACGTGTCTCACTCAGCCTGCTCAGAAGGAACAGCAGAGGTAGAAGACAGAGATAGAGTATTTCCACGTGTCTCACTCAGCCTGCTCAGAAGGAACAGCAGAGGTAGAAGACAGATATAGAGTATATCCACGTGTCTCACTCAGCCTGCTCAGAAGGAACAGCAGAGGTAGAAGACAGAGATATAGTATATCCACGTGTCTCACTCAGCCTGCTCAGAAGGAACAGCAGAGGTAGAAGACAGAGATAGAGTATATCCACGTGTCTGATATACACCTCACTCAGCCTGCTCAGAAGGAACAGCAGAGGTAGAAGACAGGATAGAGTATATCCACGTGTCTCACTCAGCCTGCTCAGAAAGAACAGCAGAGGTAGAAGACAGAGATAGAGTATATCCACGTGTCTAATCTACACCTCACTCAGCCTGCGCAGAAGGAACAGCAGAGGTAGAAGACAGATATAGAGTATATCCACGTGTCTCACTCAGCCTGCTCAGAAGGAACAGCAGAGGTAGAAGACAGAGATAGAGTATATCCACGTGTCTCACTCAGCCTGCTCAGAAGGAACAGCAGAGGTAGAAGACAGATATAGAGTATATCCACGTGTCTCACTCAGCCTGTTCAGAAGGAACAGCAGAGGTAGAAGACAGAGATAGAGTATATCCACGTGTCTGATATACACCTCACTCAGCCTGCTCAGAAGGAACAGCAGAGGTAGAAGACAGGATAGAGTATATCCACGTGTCTCACTCAGCCTGCTCAGAAGGAACAGCAGAGGTAGAAGACAGAGATAGAGTATATCCACGTGTCTCACTCAGCCTGATCAGAAGGAACAGCAGAGGTAGAAGACAGAGATAGAGTATATCCACGTGTGTGATCTACACCTCACTCAGCCTGCTCAGAAGGAACAGCAGAGGTAGAAGACAGAGATATAGTATATCCACGTGTGTGATCTACACCTCACTCAGCCTGCTCAGAAGGAACAGCATAGGTAGAAGACAGAGATAGAGTATATCCACGTGTCTCACTCAACCTGCTCAGAAGGAACAGCAGAGGTAGAAGACAGAGATAGAGTATATCCACGTGTCTGATCTAAACCTCACTCAGCCTACTCAGAAGGAACAGCAGAGGTAGAAGACAGAGATAGAGTATATCCACGTGTCTCACTCAGCCTGCTCAGAAGGAACAGCAGAGGTAGAAGACAGAGATAGAGTATATCCACGTGTCTCACTCAGCCTGCTCAGAAGGAACAGCAGAGGTAGAAGACAGAGATAGAGTATATCCACGTGTCTGATCTAAACCTCACTCAGCCTACTCAGAAGGAACAGCAGAGGTAGAAGACAGAGATAGATTATATCCACGTGTCTCACTCAGCCTGCTCAGAATGAACAGCAGAGGTAGAAGACAGAGATAGAGTATATCCACGTGTCTCGCTCAGCCTGCTCAGAAGGAACAGCAGAGGTAGAAGACAGATATAGAGTATATCCACGTGTCTCACTCAGCCTGCTCAGAAGGAACAGCAGAGGTAGAAGACAGAGATATAGTATATCCACGTGTCTCACTCAGCCTGCTCAGAAGGAACAGCAGAGGTAGAAGACAGAGATAGAGTATATCCACGTGTCTGATATACACCTCACTCAGCCTGCTCAGAAGGAACAGCAGAGGTAGAAGACAGGATAGAGTATATCCACGTGTCTCACTCAGCCTGCTCAGAAAGAACAGCAGAGGTAGAAGACAGAGATAGAGTATATCCACGTGTCTAATCTACACCTCACTCAGCCTGCGCAGAAGGAACAGCAGAGGTAGAAGACAGATATAGAGTATATCCACGTGTCTCACTCAGCCTGCTCAGAAGGAACAGCAGAGGTAGAAGACAGAGATAGAGTATATCCACGTGTCTCACTCAGCCTGCTCAGAAGGAACAGCAGAGGTAGAAGACAGATATATAGTATATCCACGTGTCTCACTCAGCCTGCTCAGAAGGAACAGCAGAGGTAGAAGACAGAGATAGAGTATATCCACGTGTCTGATATACACCTCACTCAGCCTGCTCAGAAGGAACAGCAGAGGTAGAAGACAGGATAGAGTATATCCACGTGTCTCACTCAGCCTGCTCAGAAGGAACAGCAGAGGTAGAAGACAGAGATAGAGTATATCCACGTGTCTCACTCAGCCTGATCAGAAGGAACAGCAGAGGTAGAAGACAGAGATAGAGTATATCCACGTGTGTGATCTACACCTCACTCAGCCTGCTCAGAAGGAACAGCAGAGGTAGAAGACAGAGATATAGTATATCCACGTGTGTGATCTACACCTCACTCAGCCTGCTCAGAAGGAACAGCATAGGTAGAAGACAGAGATAGAGTATATCCACGTGTCTCACTCAGCCTGCTCAGAAGGAACAGCAGAGGTAGAAGACAGAGATAGAGTATATCCACGTGTCTGATCTAAACCTCACTCAGCCTACTCAGAAGGAACAGCAGAGGTAGAAGACAGAGATAGAGTATATCCACGTGTCTCACTCAGCCTGCTCAGAAGGAACAGCAGAGGTAGAAGACAGAGATAGAGTATATCCACGTGTCTCACTCAGCCTGCTCAGAAGGAACAGCAGAGGTAGAAGACAGAGATAGAGTATATCCACGTGTCTGATCTAAACCTCACTCAGCCTACTCAGAAGGAACAGCAGAGGTAGAAGACAGAGATAGAGTATATCCACGTGTCTCACTCAGCCTGCTCAGAAGGAACAGCAGAGGTAGAAGACAGAGATAGAGTATATCCACGTGTCTCGCTCAGCCTGCTCAGAAGGAACAGCAGAGGTAGAAGACGGAGATAGAGTATATCCACGTGTCTGATCTACACCTCACTCAGCCTGCTCAGAAGGAACAGCAGAGGTAGAAGACAGTGATAGAGTATATCCACGTGTCTCACTCAGCCTGCTCAGAAGGAACAGCAGAGGTAGAAGACAGAGATAGAGTATATCCACGTGTCTGATCTACACCTCACTCAGCCTGCTCAGAAGGAACAGCAGAGGTAGAATACAGATATAGAGTATATCGACGTGTCTCACTCAGCCTGCTCAGAAGGAACAGTAGAGGTAGAAGACAGAGATAGAGTATATCCACGTGTCTCACCCAGCCTGCTCAGAAGGAACAGCAGAGGTAGAAGACAGATATAGAGTATATCCACGTGTCTCACTCAGCCTGCTCAGAAGGAACAGCAGAGGTAGAAGACAGAGATAGAGTATACCCACGTGTCTCACTCAGCCTGCTCAGAAGGAACAGCAGAGGTAGAAGACAGAGATAGAGTATATCCACGTGTCTGATATACACCTCACTCAGCCTGCTCAGAAGGAACAGCAGAGGTAGAAGACAGAGATAGAGTATATCCACGTGTCTCACTCAGCCTGATCAGAAAGAACAGCAGAGGTAGAAGACAGAGATAGAGTATATCCACGTGTCTCACTCAGCCTGCTCAGAAGGAACAGCAGAGGTAGAAGACAGAGATAGAGTATATCCACGTGTCTCACTCAGCCTGATCAGAAGGAACAGCAGAGGTAGAAGACAGAGATAGAGTATATCCACGTGTGTGATCTACACCTCACTCAGCCTGCTCAGAAGGAACAGCAGAGGTAGAAGACAGAGATATAGTATATCCACGTGTGTGATCTACACCGCACTCAGCCTGCTCAGAAGGAACAGCATAGGTAGAAGACAGAGATAGAGTATATCCACGTGTCTCACTCAGCCTGCTCAGAAGGAACAGCAGAGGTAGAAGACAGAGATAGAGTATATCCACGTGTCTGATCTAAACCTCACTCAGCCTACTCAGAAGGAACAGCAGAGGTAGAAGACAGAGATAGAGTATATCCACGTGTCTCACTCAGCCTGCTCAGAAGGAACAGCAGAGGTAGAAGACAGAGATAGAGTATATCCACGTGTCTCACTCAGCCTGCTCAGAAGGAACAGCAGAGGTAGAAGACAGAGATAGAGTATATCCACGTGTCTGATCTAAACCTCACTCAGCCTACTCAGAAGGAACAGCAGAGGTAGAAGACAGAGATAGAGTATATCCACGTGTCTCACTCAGCCTGCTCAGAAGGAACAGCAGAGGTAGAAGACAGAGATAGAGTATATCCACCTGTCTCGCTCAGCCTGCTCAGAAGGAACAGCAGAGGTAGAAGACAGATATAGAGTATATCCACGTGTCTCACTCAGCCTGCTCAGAAGGAACAGCAGAGGTAGAAGACAGAGATATAGTATATCCACGTGTCTCACTCAGCCTGCTCAGAAGGAACAGCAGAGGTAGAAGACAGAGATAGAGTATATCCACGTGTGTGATCTACACCTCACTCAGCCTGCTCAGAAGGAACAGCAGAGGTAGAAGACAGAGATATAGTATATCCACGTGTGTGATCTACACCTCACTCAGCCTGCTCAGAAGGAACAGCATAGGTAGAAGACAGAGATAGAGTATATCCACGTGTCTCACTCAGCCTGCTCAGAAGGAACAGCAGAGGTAGAAGACAGAGATAGAGTATATCCACGTGTCTGATCTAAACCTCACTCAGCCTACTCAGAAGGAACAGCAGAGGTAGAAGACAGAGATAGAGTATATCCACGTGTCTCACTCAGCCTGCTCAGAAGGAACAGCAGAGGTAGAAGACAGAGATAGAGTATATCCACGTGTCTCACTCAGCCTGCTCAGAAGGAACAGCAGAGGTAGAAGACAGAGATAGAGTATATCCACGTGTCTGATCTAAACCTCACTCAGCCTACTCAGAAGGAACAGCAGAGGTAGAAGACAGAGATAGAGTATATCCACGTGTCTCACTCAGCCTGCTCAGAAGGAACAGCAGAGGTAGAAGACAGAGATAGAGTATATCCACCTGTCTCGCTCAGCCTGCTCAGAAGGAACAGCAGAGGTAGAAGACAGATATAGAGTATATCCACGTGTCTCACTCAGCCTGCTCAGAAGGAACAGCAGAGGTAGAAGACAGAGATATAGTATATCCACGTGTCTCACTCAGCCTGCTCAGAAGGAACAGCAGAGGTAGAAGACAGAGATAGAGTATATTCACGTGTCTGATATACACCTCACTCAGCCTGCTCAGAAGGAACAGCAGAGGTAGAAGACAGGATAGAGTATATCCACGTGTCTCACTCAGCCTGCTCAGAAAGAACAGCAGAGGTAGAAGACAGAGATAGAGTATATCCACGTGTCTAATCTACACCTCACTCAGCCTGCGCAGAAGGAACAGCAGAGGTAGAAGACAGATATAGAGTATATCCACGTGTCTCACTCAGCCTGCTCAGAAGGAACAGCAGAGGTAGAAGACAGAGATAGAGTATATCCACGTGTCTCACTCAGCCTGCTCAGAAGGAACAGCAGAGGTAGAAGACAGATATAGAGTATATCCACGTGTCTCACTCAGCCTGCTCAGAAGGAACAGCAGAGGTAGAAGACAGAGAGAGAGTATATCCACGTGTCTGATATACACCTCACTCAGCCTGCTCAGAAGGAACAGCAGAGGTAGAAGACAGGATAGAGTATATCCACGTGTCTCACTCAGCCTGCTCAGAAGGAACAGCAGAGGTAGAAGACAGAGATAGAGTATATCCACGTGTCTCACTCAGCCTGATCAGAAGGAACAGCAGAGGTAGAAGACAGAGATAGAGTATATCCACGTGTGTGATCTACACCTCACTCAGCCTGCTCAGAAGGAACAGCAGAGGTAGAAGACAGAGATATAGTATATCCACGTGTGTGATCTACACCTCACTCAGCCTGCTCAGAAGGAACAGCATAGGTAGAAGACAGAGATAGAGTATATCCACGTGTCTCACTCAGCCTGCTCAGAAGGAACAGCAGAGGTAGAAGACAGAGATAGAGTATATCCACGTGTCTGATCTAAACCTCACTCAGCCTACTCAGAAGGAACAGCAGAGGTAGAAGACAGAGATAGAGTATATCCACGTGTCTCACTCAGCCTGCTCAGAAGGAACAGCAGAAGTAGAAGACAGAGATAGAGTATATCCACGTGTCTCACTCAGCCTGCTCAGAAGGAACAGCAGAGGTAGAAGACAGAGATAGAGTATATCCACGTGTCTCACTCAGCCTGCTCAGAAAGAACAGCAGAGGTAGAAGACAGAGATAGAGTATATCCACGTGTCTCACTCAGCCTGCTCAGAAGGAACAGCAGAGGTAGAAGACAGAGATAGAGTATATCCACGTGTCTCACTCAGCCTGATCAGAAGGAACAGCAGAGGTAGAAGACAGAGATAGAGTATATCCACGTGTGTGATCTACACCTCACTCAGCCTGCTCAGAAGGAACAGCAGAGGTAGAAGACAGAGATATAGTATATCCACGTGTGTGATCTACACCTCACTCAGCCTGCTCAGAAGGAACAGCATAGGTAGAAGACAGAGATAGAGTATATCCACGTGTCTCACTCAGCCTGCTCAGAAGGAACAGCAGAGGTAGAAGACAGAGATAGAGTATATCCACGTGTCTGATCTAAACCTCACTCAGCCTACTCAGAAGGAACAGCAGAGGTAGAAGACAGAGATAGAGTATATCCACGTGTATCACTCAGCCTGCTCAGAAGGAACAGCAGAGGTAGAAGACAGAGATAGAGTATATCCACGTGTCTCACTCAGCCTGCTCAGAAGGAACAGCAGAGGTAGAAGACAGAGATAGAGTATATCCACGTGTCTCACTCAGCCTGCTCAGAAGGAACAGCAGAGGTAGAAGACAGAGATAGAGTATATCCACCTGTCTCGCTCAGCCTGCTCAGAAGGAACAGCAGAGGTAGAAGACAGATATAGAGTATATCCACGTGTCTCACTCAGCCTGCTCAGAAGGAACAGCAGAGGTAGAAGACAGAGATATAGTATATCCACGTGTCTCACTCAGCCTGCTCAGAAGGAACAGCAGAGGTAGAAGACAGAGATAGAGTATATTCACGTGTCTGATATACACCTCACTCAGCCTGCTCAGAAGGAACAGCAGAGGTAGAAGACAGGATAGAGTATATCCACGTGTCTCACTCAGCCTGCTCAGAAAGAACAGCAGAGGTAGAAGACAGAGATAGAGTATATCCACGTGTCTAATCTACACCTCACTCAGCCTGCGCAGAAGGAACAGCAGAGGTAGAAGACAGATATAGAGTATATCCACGTGTCTCACTCAGCCTGCTCAGAAGGAACAGCAGAGGTAGAAGACAGAGATAGAGTATATCCACGTGTCTCACTCAGCCTGCTCAGAAGGAACAGCAGAGGTAGAAGACAGATATAGAGTATATCCACGTGTCTCACTCAGCCTGCTCAGAAGGAACAGCAGAGGTAGAAGACAGAGATAGAGTATATCCACGTGTCTGATATACACCTCACTCAGCCTGCTCAGAAGGAACAGCAGAGGTATAAGACAGGATAGAGTATATCCACGTGTCTCACTCAGCCTGCTCAGAAGGAACAGCAGAGGTAGAAGACAGAGATAGAGTATATCCACGTGTCTCACTCAGCCTGATCAGAAGGAACAGCAGAGGTAGAAGACAGAGATAGAGTATATCCACGTGTGTGATCTACACCTCACTCATCCTGCTCAGAAGGAACAGCAGAGGTAGAAGACAGAGATATAGTATATCCACGTGTGTGATCTACACCTCACTCAGCCTGCTCAGAAGGAACAGCATAGGTAGAAGACAGAGATAGAGTATATCCACGTGTCTCACTCAGCCTGCTCAGAAGGAACAGCAGAGGTAGAAGACAGAGATAGAGTATATCCACGTGTCTGATCTAAACCTCACTCAGCCTACTCAGAAGGAACAGCAGAGGTAGAAGACAGAGATAGAGTATATCCACGTGTCTCACTCAGCCTGCTCAGAAGGAACAGCAGAGGTAGAAGACAGAGATAGAGTATATCCACGTGTCTCACTCAGCCTGCTCAGAAGGAACAGCAGAGGTAGAAGAGAGAGATAGAGTATATCCACGTGTCTGATCTAAACCTCACTCAGCCTACTCAGAAGGAACAGCAGAGGTAGAATACAGAGATAGAGTATATCCACGTGTCTCACTCAGCCTGCTCAGAAAGAACAGCAGAGGTAGAAGACAGAGATAGAGTATATCCACGTGTCTGATCTACACCTCACTCAGCCTGCTCAGAAGGAACAGCAGAGGTAGAAGACAGAGATAGAGTATATCCACGTGTCTGATCTACACCTCACTCAGCCTGCTCAGAAGGAACTGCAAAGGTAGAAGACAGAGATAGAGTATATCCACGTGTCTCACTCAGCCTGCTCAGAAGGAACAGTAGAGGTAGAAGACAGAGATAGAGTATATCCACGTGTCTCACTCAGCCTGCTCAGAAGGAACAGCAGAGGTAGAAGACAGATATAGAGTATATCCACGTGTCTCACTCAGCCTGCTCAGAAGGAACAGCAGAGGTAGAAGACAGAGATAGAGTATATCCACGTGTCTCACTCAGCCTGCTCAGAAGGAACAGCAGAGGTAGAAGACAGAGATAGAGTATATCCACGTGTCTGATATACACCTCACTCAGCCTGCTCAGAAGGAACAGCAGAGGTAGAAGACAGAGATAGAGTATATCCACGTGTCTCACTCAGCCTGCTCAGAAAGAACAGCAGAGGTAGAAGACAGAGATAGAGTATATCCACGTGTCTGATCTACACCTCACTCAGCCTGCTCAGAAGGAACAGCAGAGGTAGAAGACAGAGATAGAGTATATCCACGTGTCTGATCTACACCTCACTCAGCCTGCTCAGAAGGAACTGCAAAGGTAGAAGACAGAGATAGAGTATATCCACGTGTCTCACTCAGCCTGCTCAGAAGGAACAGCAGAGGTAGAAGACAGAGATAGAGTATATCCACGTGTCTCACTCAGCCTGCTCAAAAGGAACAGCAGAGGTAGAAGACATAGATAGAGTATATCCACGGGTCTCACTCAGCCTGCTCAGAAGGAACAGCAGAGGTAGAAGACAGATATAGGGTATATCCACGTGTCTCACTCAGCCTGCTCAGAAGGAACAGCAGAGGTAGAAGACAGAGATAGAGTATATCCACGTGTCTCACTTAGGCTGCTCAGAAGGAACAGCAGAGGTAGAAGACAGCGATAGAGTACATTCACGTGTCTGATCTACACCTCACTCAGCCTGCTCAGAAGGAACAGCATAGGTAGAAGACAGAGATAGAGTATATCCACGTGTCTCACTCAGCCTGCTCAGAAAGAACAGCAGAGGTAGAAGACAGAGATAGAGTATATCCACGTGTCTAATCTACACCTCACTCAGCCTGCGCAGAAGGAACAGCAGAGGTAGAAGACAGATATAGAGTATATCCACGTGTCTCACTCAGCCTGCTCAGAAGGAACAGCAGAGGTAGAAGACAGATATAGAGTATATCCACGTGTCTCACTCAGCCTGCTCAGAAGGAACAACATAGGTAGAAGACAGAGATATAGTATATCCACGTGTCTCACTCAGCCTGCTGAGAAGGAACAGCAGAGGTAGGAGACAGAGATAGAGTATATCCACGTGTCTCACTCAGCCTGCTCAGAAGGAACAGCAGAGGTAGAAGACAGAGATAGAGTATATCCACGTGTCTGATCTACACCTCACTCAGCCTGCTCAGAAGGAACAGCAGAGGTAGAAGACAGAGATAGAGTATATCCACGTGTCTGATGTACACCTCATTCAGGCTGCTCAGAAGGAACAGCAGAGGTAGAAGACAGATATAGAGTATATCCACGTGTCTGATCTACACCTCAATCAGCCTGCTCAGAAGAAACAGCAGAGGTGGAAGACAGAAATAGAGTATATCCACGTGTCTAATCTACACCTCACTCAGCCTACTCAGAAGGAACAACAGAGGTAGAAGACAGAGATAGAGTATATCCGCGAGTCTGATCTACACCTCACTCAGCCTGCTCAGAAGGAACAGCAGAGGTAGAAGACAGAGATAGAGTATATCCACGTGTCTGATCTACACCTCACTCAGCCTGCTCAAAAGGAACATCAGAGGTAGAAGACAGTGATAGAGTATATCCACGTGTCTCACTGAGCCTGCTCAGAAGGAACAGCAGAGGTAGAAGACAGAGATAGAGTATATCCACTTGTCTCACTCAGCCTGCTCAGAAGGAACAGCAGAGGTAGAAGACAGAGATAGAATATATCCACGTGTCTCACTCAGCCTGCTCAGAAGGAACAGCAGAGGTAGAAGACAGAGATAGAGTATATCCACGTGTCTCACTCAGCCTGCTCAGAAGGAACAGCAGAGGTAGAAGACAGAGATAGATTATATCCACGTGTCTGATCTACACCTCACTCAGCCTGCTCAGAAGGAACAGCAGAGGTAGAAGATAGAGATAGAGTATATCCACGTGTCTCACTCATGCTGCTCAGAAGGAATAGCAGAGGTAGACGACAGAGATAGAGTATATCCAAGTGTCTGATCTACACCTCACTAAGCCTGCTCAGAAGGAACAGCAGAGTTAGAAGACAGAGATAGAGTATATCCACGTGTCTGATCTACACCTCACTCAGCCTGCTCAGAAGAAACAGCAGAGGTGGAAGACAGAGATAGAGTATATCCACGTGTCTGATCTACACCTCACTCAGCCTACTCAGAAGGAACAACAGAGGTAGAAGACAGAGATATAGTATATCCACGTGTCTCACTCAGCCTGCTCAGAAGGAACAGCAGAGGTAGAAGACAGAGATAGAGTATATCCACGTGTCTCACTTAGGCTGATCATAAGGAACAGCAGAGGTAGAAGACAGATACAGAGTATATCCACGTATCTCACTCAGCCTGCTCAGAAGGAACGGCAGAGGTAGAAGACAGAGATAGAGTATATCCACGTGTCTCACTTAGGCTGCTCAGAAGGAACAGCAGGGGTAGAAGACATAGATAGAGTATATCCACGTGTCTGATCTACACGTCACTCAGCCTGCTCAGAAGGAACAGCAGAGGTAGAAGACAGAGATATAGTATATCCACGTGTCTCACTCAGCCTGCTCAGAAGTAACAACAGAGGTAGAAGACAGAGATAGAGTATATCCACGTGTCTCACTCAGCCTGCTCAGAAGGAACATCAGAGGTAGAAGACAGAGATAGCGTATATCCACGTGTCTGATCTACACCTCACTCAGCCTGCTCAGAAGGAACAGCAGAGGTAGAAGACAGAGATATAGTATATCCACGTGTCTGATCTACACCTCATTCAGGCTGCTCAGAAGGAACAGCAGAGGTAGAAGACAGATATAGAGTATATCCACGTGTCTGATCTACACCTCACTCAGCCTGCTCAGAAGAAACAGCAGAGGTGGAAGACAGAAATAGAGTATATCCACGTGTCTGATCTACACCTCACTCAGCCTACTCAGAAGGAACAACAGAGGTAGAAGACAGAGATAGAGTATATCCACGAGTCTGATCTACACCTCACTCAGCCTGCTCAGAAGGAACAGCAGAGGTAGAAGACAGAGATAGAGTATATCCACGTGTCTGATCTACACCTCACTCAGCCTGCTCAAAAGGAACATCAGAGGTAGAAGACAGTGATAGAGTATATCCACGTGTCTTACTGAGCCTGCTCAGAAGGAACAGCAGAGGTAGAAGACATAGATAGAGTATATCCACTTGTCTCACTCAGCCTGCTCAGAAGGAACAGCAGAGGTAGAAGACAGAGATAGAGTATATCCACGTGTCTCACTCAGCCTGCTCAGAAGGAACAGCAGAGGTAGAAGACAGAGATAGAGTATATCCACGTGTCTCACTCAGCCTGCTCAGAAGGAACAGCAGAGGTAGAAGACAGAGATAGAGTATATCCACGTGTCTGATCTACACCTCAATCAGCCTGCTCAGAAGGAACAGCAGAGGTAGAAGATAGAGATAGAGTATATCCACGTGTCTCACTCATGCTGCTCAGAAGGAATAGCAGAGGTAGAAGACAGAGATAGAGTATATCCAAATGTCTGATCTACACCTCACTAAGCCTGCTCAGAAGGAACAGCAGAGGTAGAAGACAGAGATGTAGTATATCCACGTGTCTGATCTACACCTCATTCAGGCTGCTCAGAAGGAACAGCAGAGGTAGAAGACAGAGATAGAGTATATCCACGTGTCTGATCTACACCTCACTAAGCCTGCTCAGAAGGAACAGCAGAGGTAGAAGACAGAGATATAGTATATCCACGTGTCTGATCTACACCTCATTCAGGCTGCTCAGAAGGAACAGCAGAGGTAGAAGACAGAGATAGAGTTTATCCACGTGTCTGATCTACACCTCACTCAGCCTGCTCAGAAGAAACAGCAGAGGTGGAAGACAGAGATAGAGTATATCCACGTGTCTGATCTACACCACACTCAGCCTACTCAGAAGGAACAACAGAGGTAGCAGACAGAGATATAGTATATCCACGTGTCTCACTCAGCCTGCTCAGAAGGAACAGCATAGGTAGAAGACAGAGATAGAGTATATCCACGTGTCTCACTCAGCCTGATCAGAAGGAACAGCAGAGGTAGAAGACAGAGATAGAGTATATCCACGTGTGTGATCTACACCTCACTCATCCTGCTCAGAAGGAACAGCAGAGGTAGAAGACAGAGATATAGTATATCCACGTGTGTGATCTACACCTCACTCAGCCTGCTCAGAAGGAACAGCATAGGTAGAAGACAGAGATAGAGTATATCCACGTGTCTCACTCAGCCTGCTCAGAAGGAACAGCAGAGGTAGAAGACAGAGATAGAGTATATCCACGTGTCTGATCTAAACCTCACTCAGCCTACTCAGAAGGAACAGCAGAGGTAGAAGACAGAGATAGAGTATATCCACGTGTCTCACTCAGCCTGCTCAGAAGGAACAGCAGAGGTAGAAGACAGAGATAGAGTATATCCACGTGTCTCACTCAGCCTGCTCAGAAGGAACAGCAGAGGTAGAAGACAGAGATAGAGTATATCCACGTGTCTGATCTAAACCTCACTCAGCCTACTCAGAAGGAACAGCAGAGGTAGAATACAGAGATAGAGTATATCCACGTGTCTCACTCAGCCTGCTCAGAAAGAACAGCAGAGGTAGAAGACAGAGATAGAGTATATCCACGTGTCTGATCTACACCTCACTCAGCCTGCTCAGAAGGAACAGCAGAGGTAGAAGACAGAGATAGAGTATATCCACGTGTCTGATCTACACCTCACTCAGCCTGCTCAGAAGGAACTGCAAAGGTAGAAGACAGAGATAGAGTATATCCACGTGTCTCACTCAGCCTGCTCAGAAGGAACAGTAGAGGTAGAAGACAGAGATAGAGTATATCCACGTGTCTCACTCAGCCTGCTCAGAAGGAACAGCAGAGGTAGAAGACAGATATAGAGTATATCCACGTGTCTCACTCAGCCTGCTCAGAAGGAACAGCAGAGGTAGAAGACAGAGATAGAGTATATCCACGTGTCTCACTCAGCCTGCTCAGAAGGAACAGCAGAGGTAGAAGACAGAGATAGAGTATATCCACGTGTCTGATATACACCTCACTCAGCCTGCTCAGAAGGAACAGCAGAGGTAGAAGACAGAGATAGAGTATATCCACGTGTCTCACTCAGCCTGCTCAGAAAGAACAGCAGAGGTAGAAGACAGAGATAGAGTATATCCACGTGTCTGATCTACACCTCACTCAGCCTGCTCAGAAGGAACAGCAGAGGTAGAAGACAGAGATAGAGTATATCCACGTGTCTGATCTACACCTCACTCAGCCTGCTCAGAAGGAACTGCAAAGGTAGAAGACAGAGATAGAGTATATCCACGTGTCTCACTCAGCCTGCTCAGAAGGAACAGCAGAGGTAGAAGACAGAGATAGAGTATATCCACGTGTCTCACTCAGCCTGCTCAAAAGGAACAGCAGAGGTAGAAGACAAAGATAGAGTATATCCACGGGTCTCACTCAGCCTGCTCAGAAGGAACAGCAGAGGTAGAAGACAGAGATAGAGTATATCCACGTGTCTCACTTAGGCTGCTCAGAAGGAACAGCAGAGGTAGAAGACAGCGATAGAGTACATTCACGTGTCTGATCTACACCTCACTCAGCCTGCTCAGAAGGAACAGCATAGGTAGAAGACAGAGATAGAGTATATCCACGTGTCTCACTCAGCCTGCTCAGAAAGAACAGCAGAGGTAGAAGACAGAGATAGAGTATATCCACGTGTCTAATCTACACCTCACTCAGCCTGCGCAGAAGGAACAGCAGAGGTAGAAGACAGATATAGAGTATATCCACGTGTCTCACTCAGCCTGCTCAGAAGGAACAGCAGAGGTAGAAGACAGATATAGAGTATATCCACGTGTCTCACTCAGCCTGCTCAGAAGGAACAACATAGGTAGAAGACAGAGATATAGTATATCCACGTGTCTGATCTACACCTCACTCAGCCTGCTCAGAAGGAACAGCAGAGGTAGAAGACAGAGATAGAGTATATCCACGTGTCTGATCTACACCTCACTCAGCCTGCTCAGAAGGAACTGCAAAGGTAGAAGACAGAGATAGAGTATATCCACGTGTCTCACTCAGCCTGCTCAGAAGGAACAGCAGAGGTAGAAGACAGAGATAGAGTATATCCACGTGTCTCACTCAGCCTGCTCAAAAGGAACAGCAGAGGTAGAAGACAAAGATAGAGTATATCCACGGGTCTCACTCAGCCTGCTCAGAAGGAACAGCAGAGGTAGAAGACAGAGATAGAGTATATCCACGTGTCTCACTTAGGCTGCTCAGAAGGAACAGCAGAGGTAGAAGACAGCGATAGAGTACATTCACGTGTCTGATCTACACCTCACTCAGCCTGCTCAGAAGGAACAGCATAGGTAGAAGACAGAGATAGAGTATATCCACGTGTCTCACTCAGCCTGCTCAGAAAGAACAGCAGAGGTAGAAGACAGAGATAGAGTATATCCACGTGTCTAATCTACACCTCACTCAGCCTGCGCAGAAGGAACAGCAGAGGTAGAAGACAGAGATAGAGTATATCCACGTGTCTCACTCAGCCTGCTCAAAAGGAACAGCAGAGGTAGAAGACAAAGATAGAGTATATCCACGGGTCTCACTCAGCCTGCTCAGAAGGAACAGCAGAGGTAGAAGACAGAGATAGAGTATATCCACGTGTCTCACTTAGGCTGCTCAGAAGGAACAGCAGAGGTAGAAGACAGCGATAGAGTACATTCACGTGTCTGATCTACACCTCACTCAGCCTGCTCAGAAGGAACAGCATAGGTAGAAGACAGAGATAGAGTATATCCACGTGTCTCACTCAGCCTGCTCAGAAAGAACAGCAGAGGTAGAAGACAGAGATAGAGTATATCCACGTGTCTAATCTACACCTCACTCAGCCTGCGCAGAAGGAACAGCAGAGGTAGAAGACAGATATAGAGTATATCCACGTGTCTCACTCAGCCTGCTCAGAAGGAACAGCAGAGGTAGAAGACAGATATAGAGTATATCCACGTGTCTCACTCAGCCTGCTCAGAAGGAACAACATAGGTAGAAGACAGAGATATAGTATATCCACGTGTCTCACTCAGCCTGCTGAGAAGGAACAGCAGAGGTAGGAGACAGAGATAGAGTATATCCACGTGTCTCACTCAGCCTGCTCAGAAGGAACAGCAGAGGTAGAAGACAGAGATAGAGTATATCCACGTGTCTGATCTACACCTCACTCAGCCTGCTCAGAAGGAACAGCAGAGGTAGAAGACAGAGATAGAGTATATCCACGTGTCTGATGTACACCTCATTCAGGCTGCTCAGAAGGAACAGCAGAGGTAGAAGACAGATATAGAGTATATCCACGTGTCTGATCTACACCTCAATCAGCCTGCTCAGAAGAAACAGCAGAGGTGGAAGACAGAAATAGAGTATATCCACGTGTCTAATCTACACCTCACTCAGCCTACTCAGAAGGAACAACAGAGGTAGAAGACAGAGATAGAGTATATCCGCGAGTCTGATCTACACCTCACTCAGCCTGCTCAGAAGGAACAGCAGAGGTAGAAGACAGAGATAGAGTATATCCACGTGTCTGATCTACACCTCACTCAGCCTGCTCAAAAGGAACATCAGAGGTAGAAGACAGTGATAGAGTATATCCACGTGTCTCACTGAGCCTGCTCAGAAGGAACAGCAGAGGTAGAAGACAGAGATAGAGTATATCCACTTGTCTCACTCAGCCTGCTCAGAAGGAACAGCAGAGGTAGAAGACAGAGATAGAATATATCCACGTTTCTCACTCAGCCTGCTCAGAAGGAACAGCAGAGGTAGAAGACAGAGATAGAGTATATCCACGTGTCTCACTCAGCCTGCTCAGAAGGAACAGCAGAGGTAGAAGACAGAGATAGATTATATCCACGTGTCTGATCTACACCTCACTCAGCCTGCTCAGAAGGAACAGCAGAGGTAGAAGATAGAGATAGAGTATATCCACGTGTCTCACTCATGCTGCTCAGAAGGAATAGCAGAGGTAGACGACAGAGATAGAGTATATCCAAGTGTCTGATCTACACCTCACTAAGCCTGCTCAGAAGGAACAGCAGAGTTAGAAGACAGAGATAGAGTATATCCACGTGTCTGATCTACACCTCACTCAGCCTGCTCAGAAGAAACAGCAGAGGTGGAAGACAGAGATAGAGTATATCCACGTGTCTGATCTACACCTCACTCAGCCTACTCAGAAGGAACAACAGAGGTAGAAGACAGAGATATAGTATATCCACGTGTCTCACTCAGCCTGCTCAGAAGGAACAGCAGAGGTAGAAGACAGAGATAGAGTATATCCACGTGTCTCACTTAGGCTGATCATAAGGAACAGCAGAGGTAGAAGACAGATACAGAGTATATCCACGTATCTCACTCAGCCTGCTCAGAAGGAACGGCAGAGGTAGAAGACAGAGATAGAGTATATCCACGTGTCTCACTTAGGCTGCTCAGAAGGAACAGCAGGGGTAGAAGACATAGATAGAGTATATCCACGTGTCTGATCTACACGTCACTCAGCCTGCTCAGAAGGAACAGCAGAGGTAGAAGACAGAGATATAGTATATCCACGTGTCTCACTCAGCCTGCTCAGAAGTAACAACAGAGGTAGAAGACAGAGATAGAGTATATCCACGTGTCTCACTCAGCCTGCTCAGAAGGAACATCAGAGGTAGAAGACAGAGATAGCGTATATCCACGTGTCTGATCTACACCTCACTCAGCCTGCTCAGAAGGAACAGCAGAGGTAGAAGACAGAGATATAGTATATCCACGTGTCTGATCTACACCTCATTCAGGCTGCTCAGAAGGAACAGCAGAGGTAGAAGACAGATATAGAGTATATCCACGTGTCTGATCTACACCTCACTCAGCCTGCTCAGAAGAAACAGCAGAGGTGGAAGACAGAAATAGAGTATATCCACGTGTCTGATCTACACCTCACTCAGCCTACTCAGAAGGAACAACAGAGGTAGAAGACAGAGATAGAGTATATCCACGAGTCTGATCTACACCTCACTCAGCCTGCTCAGAAGGAACAGCAGAGGTAGAAGACAGAGATAGAGTATATCCACGTTTCTGATCTACACCTCACTCAGCCTGCTCAAAAGGAACATCAGAGGTAGAAGACAGTGATAGAGTATATCCACGTGTCTTACTGAGCCTGCTCAGAAGGAACAGCAGAGGTAGAAGACATAGATAGAGTATATCCACTTGTCTCACTCAGCCTGCTCAGAAGGAACAGCAGAGGTAGAAGACAGAGATAGAGTATATCCACGTGTCTCACTCAGCCTGCTCAGAAGGAACAGCAGAGGTAGAAGACAGAGATAGAGTATATCCACGTGTCTCACTCAGCCTGCTCAGAAGGAACAGCAGAGGTAGAAGACAGAGATAGAGTATATCCACGTGTCTGATCTACACCTCAATCAGCCTGCTCAGAAGGAACAGCAGAGGTAGAAGATAGAGATAGAGTATATCCACGTGTCTCACTCATGCTGCTCAGAAGGAATAGCAGAGGTAGAAGACAGAGATAGAGTATATCCAAATGTCTGATCTACACCTCACTAAGCCTGCTCAGAAGGAACAGCAGAGGTAGAAGACAGAGATGTAGTATATCCACGTGTCTGATCTACACCTCATTCAGGCTGCTCAGAAGGAACAGCAGAGGTAGAAGACAGAGATAGAGTATATCCACGTGTCTGATCTACACCTCACTAAGCCTGCTCAGAAGGAACAGCAGAGGTAGAAGACAGAGATATAGTATATCCACGTGTCTGATCTACACCTCATTCAGGCTGCTCAGAAGAAACAGCAGAGGTGGAAGACAGAGATAGAGTATATCCACGTGTCTGATCTACACCACACTCAGCCTACTCAGAAGGAACAACAGAGGTAGCAGACAGAGATATAGTATATCCACGTGTCTCACTCAGCCTGCTCAGAAGGAACAGCATAGGTAGAAGACAGAGATAGAGTATATCCACGTGTCTCACTCAGCCTGCTCAGAAGGAACAGCAGAGGTAGAAGACAGATACAGAGTATATCCACGTGTCTCACTCAGCCTGCTCAGAAGGAACAGCAGGGGTAGAAGACAGAGATAGAGTATATCCACGTGTCTCACTTAGGCTGCTCAGAAGGAACAGCAGAGGTAGAAGACATAGATAGAGTATATCCACCTGTCTGATCTACACCTCACTCAGCCTGCTCAGAAGGAACAGCAGAGGTAGAAGACAGAGATAGAGTATATCCACGTGTCTCACTCAGCCTGCTCAAAAGGAACATCAGAGGTAGAAGACAGAGATAGCGTATATCCACGTGTCTGATCTACACCTCACTCAGCCTGCTCAGAAGGAACAGCAGAGGTGGAAGACAGAGATAGAGTATATCCACGTGTCTGATCTACACCTCACTCAGCCTACTCAGAAGGAACAACAGAGGTAGAAGACAGAGATATAGTATATTCACGTGTCTCACTCAGCCTGCTCAGAAGGAACAGCAGAGGTAGAAGACAGAGATAGAGTTTATCCACGTGTCTGATCTACACCTCACTCAGCCTGCTCAGAAGAAACAGCAGAGGTGGAAGACAGAGATAGAGTATATCCACGTGTCTGATCTACACCTCACTCAGCCTACTCAGAAGGAACAACAGAGGTAGAAGACAGAGATATAGTATATCCACGTGTCTCACTCAGCCTGCTCAGAAGGAACAGCAGAGGTAGAAGACAGAGATAGAGTATATCCACGTGTCTCACTCAGCCTGCTCAGAAGGAACAGCAGAGGTAGAAGACAGATACAGAGTATATCCACGTGTCTCACTCAGCCTGCTCAGAAGGAACAGCAGGGGTAGAAGACAGAGATAGAGTATATCCACGTGTCTCACTTAGGCTGCTCAGAAGGAACAGCAGAGGTAGAAGACATAGATAGAGTATATCCACCTGTCTGATCTACACCTCACTCAGCCTGCTCAGAAGGAACAGCAGAGGTAGAAGACAGAGATAGAGTATATCCACGTGTCTCACTCAGCCTGCTCAGAAGGAACAGCAGAGGTAGAAGACAGAGATAGATTATATCCACGTGTCTCACTCAGCCTGCTCAAAAGGAACATCAGAGGTAGAAGACAGAGATAGCGTATATCCACGTGTCTGATCTACACCTCACTCAGCCTGCTCAGAAGGAACAGCAGAGGTAGAAGACAGAGATAGAGTATATCCACGTGTCTCACTCATGCCGCTCAGAAGGAATAGCAGAGGTAGAAGACAGAGATAGAGTATATCCACGTGTCTGATCTACACCTCACTAAGCCTGCTCAGAAGGAACAGCAGAGGTAGAAGACAGATATATAGTATATCCACGTGTCTGATCTACACCTCATTCAGGCTGCTCAGAAGGAACAGCAGAGGTAGAAGACAGAGATAGAGTATATCCACGTGTCTGATCTACACCTCACTCAGCCTGCTCAAAAGAAACAGCAGAGGTGGAAGACAGAGATAGAGTATATCCACGTGTCTGATCTACACCTCACTCAGCCTACTCAGAAAGAACAGCAGAGGTAGAAGACAGATACAGAGTATATCCACGTGTCTCACTCAGCCTGCTCAGAAGGAACAGCAGAGGTAGAAGACAGAGATAGAGTATATCCACGTGTCTCACTTAGGCTGCTCAGAAGGAACAGCAGAGGTAGAAGACAGATACAGAGTATATCCACGTATCTCACTCAGCCTGCTCAGAAGGAACGGCAGAGGTAGAAGACAGAGATAGAGTGTATCCACGTGTCTCACTCAGCCTGCTCAGAAGGAACAGCAGAGGTAGAAGACAGAGATAGAGTATATCCACGTGTCTGATCTACACCTCACTCAGCCTGCTCAGAAGGAACAGCAGAGGTAGAAGACAGAGATAGAGTATATCCACGTGTCTCACTCAGCCTGCTCAGAAGGAACAGCAGAGGTAGAAGACAGTGATAGAGTATATCCACGTGTCTCACTCAGCCTGCTCAGAAGGAACAGCACAGGTAGAAGACAGAGATAGAGTATATCCACGTGTCTCACTCATGCTGCTCAGAAGGAATAGCAGAGGTAGAAGACAGAGATAGAGTATATCCACGTGTCTGATCTACACCTCACTAAGCCTGCTCAGAAGGAACAGCAGAGGTAGAAGACAGTGATAGAGTATATCCACGTGTCTCACTCATCCTGCTCAGAAGGAACAGCAGAGGTAGAAGACAGAGATAGAGTATATCCACGTGTCTCACTCAGCCTGCTCAGAACGAACAGCAGAGGTAGAAGACAGATACAGAGTATATCCACGTGTGTCACTCAGCCTGCTCAGAAGGAACAGCAGAGGTAGAAGACAGAGATAGAGTATATCCACGTGTCTCACTTAGGCTGCTCAGAAGGAACAGCAGAGGTAGAAGACATAGATAGAGTATATCCACGTGTCTGATCTACACCTCACTCAGCCTGCTCAGAAGGAACAGCAGAGGTAGAAGACAGAGATAGAGTATATCCACGTGTCTCACTCAGCCTGCTCAGAAGGAACAGCAGAGGTAGAAGACAGAGATAGATTATATCCACGTGTCTCACTCAGCCTGCTCAGAAGGAACAGCAGAGGTAGAAGACAGAGATAGATTATTTCCACGTGTCTCACTCAGCCTGCTCAAAAGGAACATCAGAGGTAGAAGACAGAGATAGCGTATATCCACGTGTCTGATCTACACCTCACTCAGCCTGCTCAGAAGGAACAGCAGAGGTAGAAGACAGAGATAGAGTATATCCACGTGTCTCACTCATGCCGCTCAGAAGGAATAGCAGAGGTAGAAGACAGAGATAGAGTATATCCACGTGTCTGATCTACACCTAACTAAGCCTGCTCAGAAGGAACAGCAGAGGTAGAAGACAGATATATAGTATATCCACGTGTCTGATCTACACCTCATTCAGGCTGCTCAGAAGGAACAGCAGAGGTAGAAGACAGAGATAGAGTATATCCACGTGTCTGATCTACACCTCACTCAGCCTGCTCAGAAGAAACAGCAGAGGTGGAAGACAGAGATAGAGTATATATACGTGTCTGATCTACACCTCACTCAGCCTACTCAGAAAGAACAGCAGAGGTAGAAGACAGATACAGAGTATATCCACGTGTCTCACTCAGCCTGCTCAGAAGGAACAGCAGAGGTAGAAGACAGAGATAGAGTATATCCACGTGTCTGATCTACACCTCACTCAGCCTGCTCAGAAGGAACAGCAGAGGTAGAAGACAGAGATAGAGTATATCCACGTGTCTCACTCAGCCTGCTCAGAAGGAACAGCAGAGGTAGAAGACAGTGATAGAGTATATCCACGTGTCTCACTCAGCCTGCTCAGAAGGAACAGCACAGGTAGAAGACAGAGATAGAGTATATCCACGTGTCTCACTCATGCTGCTCAGAAGGAATAGCAGAGGTAGAAGACAGAGATAGAGTATATCCACGTGTCTGATCTACACCTCACTAAGCCTGCTCAAAAGGAACAGCAGAGGTAGAAGACAGTGATAGTGTATATCCACGTGTCTCACTCAGCCTGCTCAGAAGGAACAGCAGAGGTAGAAGACAGAGATAGAGTATATCCACGTGGATCACTCAGCCTGCTCAGAAGGAACAGCAGAGGTAGAAGACAGATACAGAGTATATCCACGTGTGTCACTCAGCCTGCTCAGAAGGAACAGCAGAGGTAGAAGACAGAGATAGAGTATATCCACGTGTCTCACTTAGGCTGCTCAGAAGGAACAGCAGAGGTAGAAGACATAGATAGAGTATATCCACGTGTCTGATCTACACCTCACTCAGCCTGCTCAGAAGGAACAGCAGAGGTAGAAGACAGAGATAGAGTATATCCACGTGTCTCACTCAGCCTGCTCAGAAGGAACAGCAGAGGTAGAAGACAGAGATAGATTATATCCACGTGTCTCACTCAGCCTGCTCAGAAGGAACATCAGAGGTAGAAGACAGAGATAGCGTATATCCACGTGTCTGATCTACACCTCACTCAGCCTGCTCAGAAGGAACAGCAGAGGTAGAAGACAGAGATAGAGTATATCCACGTGTCTCACTCAGCCTGCTCAGAAGGAACAGCAGAGGTAGAAGACAGAGATAGAGTATATCCACGTGTCTCACTCAGCCTGCTCAGAAGGAACAGCATAGGTAGAAGACAGAGATAGAGTATATCCACGTGTCTCACTCAGCCTGCTCAGAAGGAACAGCAGAGGTAGAAGACAGAGATAGAGTATATCCACGTGTCTGATCTACACCTCACTCAGCCTGCTCAGAAGGAACAGCAGAGGTAGAAGATAGAAATAGAGTATATCCACGTGTCTCACTCATGCTGCTCAGAAGGAATAGCAGAGGTAGAAGACAGAGATAGAGTATATCCAAGTGTCTGATCTACACCTCACTAAGCCTGCTCAGAAGGAACAGCAGAGGTAGAAGACAGAGATGTAGTATATCCACGTGTCTGATCTACACCTCATTCAGGCTGCTCAGAAGGAACAGCAGAGGTAGAAGACAGAGATAGAGTATATCCACGTGTCTGATCTACACCTCACTAAGCCTGCTCAGAAGGAACAGCAGAGGTAGAAGACAGAGATATAGTATATCCACGTGTCTGATCTACACCTCATTCAGGCTGCTCAGAAGGAACAGCAGAGGTAGAAGACATAGATAGAGTATATCCACGTGTCTGATCTACACCTCACTCAGCCTGCTCAGAAGAAACAGCAGAGGTGGAAGACAGAGATAGAGTATATCCACGTGTCTGATCTACACCTCACTCAGCCTACTCAGAAGGAACAACAGAGGTAGAAGACAGAGATATAGTATATCCACGTGTCTCACTCAGCCTGCTCAGAAGGAACAGCAGAGGTAGAAGACAGAGATAGAGTATATCCACGTGTCTCACTCAGCCTGCTCAGAAGGAACAGCAGAGGTAGAAGACAGATATAGAGTATATCCACGTGTCTCACTCAGCCTGCTCAGAAGGATCAGCAGAGGTAGAAGACAGAGATAGAGTATATCCACGTGTCTGATCTACACCTCACTCAGCCTGCTCAGAAGAAACAGCAGAGGTAGAAGACAGAGATATAGTATATCCACGTGTCTGATCTACACCTCATTCAGGCTGCTCAGAAGGAACAGCAGAGGTAGAAGACAGAGATAGAGTATATCCACGTGTCTGATCTACACCTCTCTCAGCCTGCTCAGAAGAAACGGCAGAGGTGGAAGACAGAGATAGAGTATATCCACGTGTCTGCTGTACACCTCACGCAGCCTGCTTAGAAGGAACAGCAGAGGTAGAAGACAGATATAGGGTATATCCACGTGTCTCACTCAGCCTGCTCAGAAGGAACAGCATAGGTAGAAGACATAGATAGAGTATATCCACGTGTCTCACTCAGCCTGCTCAGAAGGAACAGCAGAGGTAGAAGACAGATATAGAGTATATCCACGTGTCTCACTCAGCCTGCTCAGAAGGAACAGCAGAGGTAGAAGACAGAGATGGAGTATATCCACGTGTCTCACTTAGGCTGCTCAGAAGGAACAGCAGAGGTAGAAGACATAGATAGAGTATATCCACGTGTCTGATCTACACCTCACTCAGCCTGCTCAGAAGGAACAGCAGAGGTAGAAGACAGAGATAGAGTATATCCACGTGTCTCACTCAGCCTGCTCAGAAGGAACAGCAGAGGTAGAAGACAGATATAGAGTATATCCACGTGTCTCACTCAGCCTGCTCAGAAGGATCAGCAGAGGTAGAAGACAGAGATAGAGTATATCCACGTGTCTGATCTACACCTCACTCAACCTGCTCAGAAGAAACAGCAGAGGTAGAAGACAGAGATATAGTATATCCACGTGTCTGATCTACACCTCATTCAGGCTGCTCAGAAGGAACAGCAGAGGTAGAAGACAGAGATAGAGTATATCCACGTGTCTGATCTACACCTCTCTCAGCCTGCTCAGAAGAAACAGCAGAGGTGGAAGACAGAGATAGAGTATATCCACGTGTCTGATCTACACCTCACTCAGCCTACTCAGAAGGAACAACAGAGGTAGAAGACAGATATAGAGTATATCCACGTGTCTGATCTACACCTCACTCAGCCTGCTCAGAAGGAACAGCAGAGGTAGAAGACAGAGATAGAGTATATCCACGTGTCTCACTCAGCCTGCTCAGAAGGAACAGCAGAGGTAGAAGACAGAGATAGAGTATATCCACGTGTCCCACTCAGCCTGCTCAGAAGGAACATCAGAGGTAGAAGACAGAGATAGCGTATATCCACGTGTCTGATCTACACCTCACTCAGCCTGCTCAGAAGGAACAGCAGAGGTAGAAGACAGAGATATAGTATATCCACGTGTCTGATCTACACCTCATTCAGGCTGCTCAGAAGGAACAGCAGAGGTAGAAGACAGAGATACAGTATATCCACGTGTCTGATCTACACCTCACTCAGCCTGCTCAGAAGAAACAGCAGAGGTGGAAGACAGAGATAGAGTATATCCACGTGTCTGATCTACACCGCACTCAGCCTACTCAGAAGGAACAACAGAGGTAGAAGACAGATATAGAGTATATCCACCTGTCTCACTCAGCCTGCTCAGAAGGAACAGCAGAGGTAGAAGACAGAGATAGAGTATATCCACGTGTCTCACTTAGGCTGCTCAGAAGGAACAGCAGAGGTAGAAGACATATATAGAGTATATCCACGTGTCTGATCTACACCTCACTCAGCCTGCTCAGAAGGAACAGCAGAGGTAGAAGACAGAGATAGAGTATATCCACGTGTCTCACTTAGGCTGCTCAGAAGGAACAGCAGAGGTAGAAGACAGAGATAGAGTATATCCACGTGTCTGATCTACACCGCACTCAGCCTACTCAGAAGGAACAACAGAGGTAGAAGACAGAGATAGAGTATATCCGCGAGTCTGATCTACACCTCACTCAGCCTGCTCAGAAGGAACAGCAGAGGTAGAAGACAGAGATAGAGTATATCCACGTGTCTGATCTACACCTCACTCAGCCTGCTCAAAAGGAACAGCAGAGGTAGAAGACAGTGATAGAGTATATCCACGTGTCTCACTGAGCCTGCTCAGAAGGAACAGCAGAGGTAGAAGACAGAGATAGAGTATATCCACGTGTCTCACTCAGCCTGCTCAGAAGGAACAGCACAGGTAGAAGACAGAGATAGAGTATATCCACGTGTCTCACTCATGCTGCTCAGAAGGAATAGCAGAGGTAGAAGACAGAGATAGAGTATATCCACGTGTCTGATCTACACCTCACTAAGCCTGCTCAGAAGGAACAGCAGAGGTAGAAGACAAAGATAGAGTATATCCACGTGTCTCACTCAGCCTGCTCAGAAGGAACAGCAGAGGTAGAATTCAGATATAGAGTATATCCACGTGTCTGATCTACACCTCACTCAGCCTGCTCAGAAGGAGCAGCAGAGGTAGAAGACAGAGATAGAGTATATCCACGTGTCTCACTCATGCTGCTCAGAAGGAACAGCAGAGGTAGAAGACAGAAATAGAGTATATCCACGTGTCTCACTCATGCTGCTCAGAAGGAATAGCAGAGGTAGAAGACAGAGATAGAGTATATCCACGTGTCTGATCTACACCTCACTAAGCCTGCTCAGAAGGAACAGCAGAGGTAGAAGACAGAGATAGAGTATATCCACGTGTCTCACTCAGCCTGCTCAGAAGGAACAGCAGAGGTAGAAGACAGATATAGAGTATATCCACGTGTCTGATCTACACCTCACTCAGCCTGCTCAGAAGGAACAGCAGAGGTAGAAGACAGAGATAGAGTATATCCACGTGTCTCACTCATGCTACTCAGAAGGAACAGAAGAGGTAGAAGACAGAGATAGAGTATATCCACGTGTCTGATCTACACCTCACTAAGCCTGCTCAGAAGGAACAGCAGAGGTAGAAGACTGAGATAGAGTATATATACGTGTCTGATCTACACCTCACTCAGCCTGCTCAGAAGGAACAGCAGAGGTAGAAGACAGAGATATAGTATATCCACGTGTCTGATCTACACCTCACTCAGCCTGCTCAGAAGGAACAGCAGAGGTAGAAGACAGAGATAGAGTTTATCCACGTGTCTGATCTACACCACACTAAGCCTGGTCAAAAGGAACAGCAGAGGTAGAAGACAGAGATAGAGTATATCCACGTGTCTGATCTACACCTCACTCAGGCTGCTCAGAAGGAACAGCAGAGGTAGAATACAGAGATATAGTATATCCACGTGTCTGATCTACACCTCACGCAGCCTGCTCAGAAGGAACAGCAGAGGTAGAAGACAGATATAGGGTATATCCACGTGTCTCACTCAGCCTGCTCAGAAGGAACAGCATAGGTAGAAGACAGAGATAGAGTATATCCACGTGTCTCACTCAGCCTGCTCAGAAGGAACAGCAGAGGTAGAAGACAGATATAGAGTATATCCACCTGTCTCACTCAGCCTGCTCAGAAGGAACAGCAGAGGTAGAAGACAGAGATAGAGTATATCCACGTGTCTCACTTAGGCTGCTCAGAAGGAACAGCAGAGGTAGAAGACATATATAGAGTATATCCACGTGTCTGATCTACACCTCACTCAGCCTGCTCAGAAGGAACAGCAGAGGTAGAAGACAGAGATAGAGTATATCCACGTGTCTCACTTAGACTGCTCAGAAGGAACAGCAGAGGTAGAAGACATAGATAGAGTATATCCACGTGTCTGATCTACACCTCACTCAGCCTGCTCAGAAGGAACAGCTGAGGTAGAAGACAGAGATAGAGTATATCCACGTGTCTCACTCAGCCTGCTCAGAAGGAACAGCAGAGGTAGAATACAGAGATAGAGTATATCCACGTGTCTCACTCAGCCTGCTCAGAAGGAACATCAGAGGTAGAAGACAGAGATAGAGTATATCCACGTGTCTGATCTACACCTCACTCAGCCTGCTCAGAAGGAACAGCACAGGTAGAAGACAGAGATAGAGTATATCCACGTGTCTCACTCAGTCTGCACAGAAGGAACAGCAGAGGTAGAAGACAGAGATAGAGTATATCCACGTGTCTCACTTAGGCTGCTCAGAAGGAACAGCAGAGGTAGAAGACATAGATAGAGTATATCCACGTGTCTGATCTACACCTCACTCAGCCTGCTCAGAAGGAACAGCAGAGGTAGAAGACAGAGATAGAGTATATCCACGTGTCTCACTCAGCCTGCTCAGAAGGAACAGCAGAGGTAGAAGACAGATATAGAGTATATCCACGTGTCTCACTCAGCCTGCTCAGAAGGATCAGCAGAGGTAGAAGACAGAGATAGAGTATATCCACGTGTCTGATCTACACCTCACTCAGCCTGCTCAGAAGAAACAGCAGAGGTAGAAGACAGAGATATAGTATATCCACGTGTCTGATCTACACCTCATTCAGGCTGCTCAGAAGGAACAGCAGAGGTAGAAGACAGAGATAGAGTATATCCACGTGTCTGATCTACACCTCTCTCAGCCTGCTCAGAAGAAACGGCAGAGGTGGAAGACAGAGATAGAGTATATCCACGTGTCTGATCTACACCTCACTCAGCCTACTCAGAAGGAACAACAGAGGTAGAAGACAGAGATAGAGTATATCCACGTGTATGATCTACACCTCACTCAGCCTGCTCAGAAGGAACAGCAGAGGTAGAAGACAGAGATAGAGTATATCCACGTGTCCCACTCAGCCTGCTCAGAAGGAACATCAGAGGTAGAAGACAGAGATAGCGTATATCCACGTGTCTGATCTACACCTCACTCAGCCTGCTCAGAAGGAACAGCAGAGGTAGAAGACAGAGATATAGTATATCCACGTGTCTGATCTACACCTCATTCAGGCTGCTCAGAAGGAACAGCAGAGGTAGAAGACAGAGATACAGTATATCCACGTGTCTGATCTACACCTCACTCAGCCTGCTCAGAAGAAACATCAGAGGTGGAAGACAGAGATAGAGTATATCCACGTGTCTGATCCACACCTCACTCAGCCTACTCAGAAGGAACAACAGAGGTAGAAGACAGAGATAGAGTATATCCGCGAGTCTGATCTACACCTCACTCAGCCTGCTCAGAAGGAACAGCAGAGGTAGAAGACAGAGATAGAGTATATCCACGTGTCTGATCTACACCTCACTCAGCCTGCTCAAAAGGAACAGCAGAGATAGAAGACAGTGATAGAGTATATCCACGTGTCTCACTGAGCCTGCTCAGAAGCAACAGCAGAGGTAGAAGACAGATATAGAGTATATCCACGTGTCTCACTCAGCCTGCTCAGAAGGAACAGCACAGGTAGAAGACAGAGATAGAGTATATCCGCGTGTCTCACTCATGCTGCTCAGAAGGAATAGCAGAGGTAGAAGACAGAGATAGAGTATATCCACGTGTCTGATCTACACCTCACTAAGCCTGCTCAGAAGGAACAGCAGAGGTAGAAGACAGAGATAGAGTATATCCACGTGTCTTACTCAGCCTGCTCAGAAGGAACAGCAGAGGTAGAAGACAGATATAGAGTATATCCACGTGTCTAATCTACACCTCACTCAGCCTGCTCAGAAGGAACAGCAGAGGTAGAAGACAGAGATAGAGTATATCCACGTGTCTCACTGAGCCTGCTCAGAAGGAACAGCAGAGGTAGAAGACAGAGATATAGTATATCCACGTGTCTGATCTACACCTCACTCAGCCTGCTCAGAAGGAACAGCAGAGGTAGAAGACAGAGATAGAGTATATCCACGTGTCTGATCTACACCACACTAAGCCTGGTCAAAAGGAACAGCAGAGGTAGAAGACAGAGATAGAGTATATCCACGTGTCTGATCTACACCTCACTCAGGCTGCTCAGAAGGAACAGCAGAGGTAGAATACAGAGATATAGTATATCCACGTGTCTGATCTACACCTCACGCAGCCTGCTCAGAAGGAACAGCAGAGGTAGAAGACAGATATAGGGTATATCCACGTGTCTCACTCAGCCTGCTCAGAAGGAACAGCATAGGTAGAAGACAGAGATAGAGTATATCCACGTGTCTCACTCAGCCTGCTCAGAAGGAACAGCAGAGGTAGAAGACAGATATAGAGTATATCCACGTGTCTCACTCAGCCTGCTCAGAAGGAACAGCAGAGGTAGAAGACAGAGATAGAGTATATCCACGTGTCTCACTTAGGCTGCTCAGAAGGAACAGCGGAGGTAGAAGACATAGATAGAGTATATCCACGTGTCTGATCTACACCTCACGCAGCCTGCTCAGAAGGAACAGCAGAGGTAGAAGACAGATATAGGGTATATCCACGTGTCTCACTCAGCCTGCTCAGAAGGAACAGCATAGGTAGAAGACAGAGATAGAGTATATCCACGTGTCTCACTCAGCCTGCTCAGAAGGAACAGCAGAGGTAGAAGACAGATATAGAGTATATCCACGTGTCTCACTCAGCCTGCTCAGAAGGAACAGCAGAGGTAGAAGACAGAGATAGAGTATATCCACGTGTCTCACTTAGGCTGCTCAGAAGGAACAGCGGAGGTAGAAGACATAGATAGAGTATATCCACGTGTCTGATCTACACCTCACTCAGCCTGCTCAGAAGGAACAGCAGAGGTAGAAGACAGAGATAGAGTATATCCACGTGTCTCACTTAGACTGCTCAGAAGGAACAGCAGAGGTAGAAGACATAGATAGAGTATATCCACGTGTCTGATCTACACCTCACTCAGCCTGCTCAGAAGGAACAGCTGAGGTAGAAGACAGAGATAGAGTATATCCACGTGTCTCACTCAGCCTGCTCAGAAAGAACAGCAGAGGTAGAAGACAGAGATAGAGTATATCCACGTGTCTCACTCAGCCTGCTCAGAAGGAACATCAGAGGTAGAAGACAGAGATAGAGTATATCCACGTGTCTGATCTACACCTCACTCAGCCTGCCCAGAAGGAACAGCAGAGGTAGAAGACAGAGATAGAGTATATCCACGTGTCTCACTCAGCCTGCTCAGAAGGAACATCAGAGGTAGAAGACAGAGATAGCGTATATCCACGTGTCTGATCTACACCTCACTCAGCCTGCTCAGAAGGAACAGCAGAGGTAGAAGACAAAGATAGAGTATATCCACGTGTCTCACTTAGGCTGCTCAGAAGGAACAGCGGAGGTAGAAGACATAGATAGAGTATATCCACGTGTCTGATCTACACCTCACTCAGCCTGCTCAGAAGGAACAGCAGAGGTAGAAGACAGAGATAGAGTATATCCACGTGTCTCACTTAGACTGCTCAGAAGGAACAGCAGAGGTAGAAGACATAGATAGAGTATATCCACGTGTCTGATCTACACCTCACTCAGCCTGCTCAGAAGGAACAGCTGAGGTAGAAGACAGAGATAGAGTATATCCACGTGTCTCACTCAGCCTGCTCAGAAAGAACAGCAGAGGTAGAAGACAGAGATAGAGTATATCCACGTGTCTCACTCAGCCTGCTCAGAAGGAACATCAGAGGTAGAAGACAGATATAGAGTATATCCACGTGTCTGATCTACACCTCACTCAGCCTGCCCAGAAGGAACAGCAGAGGTAGAAGACAGAGATAGAGTATATCCACGTGTCTCACTCAGCCTGCTCAGAAGGAACATCAGATGTAGAAGACAGAGATAGCGTATATCCACGTGTCTGATCTACACCTCACTCAGCCTGCTCAGAAGGAACAGCAGAGGTAGAAGACAAAGATAGAGTATATCCACGTGTCTCACTCAGCCTGCTCAGAAGGAACAGCAGAGGTAGAAGACATAGATAGAGTATATCCACGTGTCTGATCTACACCTCACTCAGCCTGCTCAAAAGGAACAGCAGAGGTAGAAGATAGAGATAGAGTATATCCACGTGTCTCACTCATGCTGCTCAGAAGGAATAGCAGAGGTAGAAGACAGATATAGAGTATATCCAAGTGTCTGATCTACACCTCATTCAGGCTGCTCAGAAGGAACAGCAGAGGTAGAAGACAGAGATAGATTATATCCACGTGTCTGATCTACACCTCACTAAGCCTGCTCAGAAGGAACAGCAGAGGTAGAAGACAGAGATATAGTATATCCACGTGTCTGATCTACACCTCATTCAGGCTGCTCAGAAGGAACAGCAGAGGTAGAAGACAGAGATAGAGTATATCCACGTGTATGATCTACACCTCACTCAGCCTGCTCAGAAGGAACAGCAGAGGTAGAAGACAGAGATAGAGTATATCCACGTGTCTCACTCAGCCTGCTCAGAAGGAACAGCAGAGGTAGAAGACAGAGATAGAGTATATCCACGTGTCCCACTCAGCCTGCTCAGAAGGAACATCAGAGGTAGAAGACAGAGATAGCGTATATCCACGTGTCTGATCTACACCTCACTCAGCCTGCTCAGAAGGAACAGCAGAGGTAGAAGACAGAGATATAGTATATCCACGTGTCTGATCTACACCTCATTCAGGCTGCTCAGAAGGAACAGCAGAGGTAGAAGACAGAGATACAGTATATCCACGTGTCTGATCTACACCTCACTCAGCCTGCTCAGAAGAAACATCAGAGGTGGAAGACAGAGATAGAGTATATCCACGTGTCTGATCCACACCTCACTCAGCCTACTCAGAAGGAACAACAGAGGTAGAAGACAGAGATAGAGTATATCCGCGAGTCTGATCTACACCTCACTCAGCCTGCTCAAAAGGAACAGCAGAGGTAGAAGACAGTGATAGAGTATATCCACGTGTCTCACTGAGCCTGCTCAGAAGCAACAGCAGAGGTAGAAGACAGATATAGAGTATATCCACGTGTCTCACTCAGCCTGCTCAGAAGGAACAGCACAGGTAGAAGACAGAGATAGAGTATATCCGCGTGTCTCACTCATGCTGCTCAGAAGGAATAGCAGAGGTAGAAGACAGAGATAGAGTATATCCACGTGTCTGATCTACACCTCACTAAGCCTGCTCAGAAGGAACAGCAGAGGAAGAAGACAGAGATAGAGTATATCCACGTGTCTTACTCAGCCTGCTCAGAAGGAACAGCAGAGGTAGAAGACAGATATAGAGTATATCCACGTGTCTGATCTACACCTTACTCAGCCTGCTCAGAAGGAACAGCAGAGGTAGAAGACAGAGATAGAGTATATCCACGTGTCTCACTGAGCCTGCTCAGAAGGAACAGCAGAGGTAGAAGACAGAGATATAGTATATCCACGTGTCTGATCTACACCTCACTCAGCCTGCTCAGAAGGAACAGCAGAGGTAGAAGACAGAGATAGAGTATATCCACGTGTCTGATCTACACCACACTAAGCCTGGTCAAAAGGAACAGCAGAGGTAGAAGACAGAGATATAGTATATCCACGTGTCTGATCTACACCTCACTCAGGCTGCTCAGAAGGAACAGCAGAGGTAGAATACAGAGATATAGTATATCCACGTGTCTGATCTACACCTCACGCAGCCTGCTCAGAAGGAACAGCAGAGGTAGAAGACAGATATAGGGTATATCCACGTGTCTCACTCAGCCTGCTCAGAAGGAACAGCATAGGTAGAAGACAGAGATAGAGTATATCCACGTGTCTCACTCAGCCTGCTCAGAAGGAACAGCAGAGGTAGAAGACAGATATAGAGTATATCCACGTGTCTCACTCAGCCTGCTCAGAAGGAACAGCAGAGGTAGAAGACAGAGATAGAGTATATCCACGTGTCTCACTTAGGCTGCTCAGAAGGAACAGCAGAGGTAGAAGACATAGATAGAGTATATCCACGTGTCTGATCTACACCTCACTCAGCCTGCTCAGAAGGAACAGCAGAGGTAGAATACAGAGATAGAGTATATCCACGTGTCTCACTTAGACTGCTCAGAAGGAACAGCAGAGGTAGAAGACATAGATAGAGTATATCCACGTGTCTGATCTACACCTCACTCAGCCTGCTCAGAAGGAACAGCTGAGGTAGAAGACAGAGATAGAGTATATCCACGTGTCTCACTCAGCCTGCTCAGAAAGAACAGCAGAGGTAGAAGACAGAGATAGAGTATATCCACGTGTCTCACTCAGCCTGCTCAGAAGGAACATCAGAGGTAGAAGACAGAGATAGAGTATATCCACGTGTCTGATCTACACCTCACTCAGCCTGCTCAGAAGGAACAGCACAGGTAGAAGACAGAGATAGAGTATATCCACGTGTCTCACTCAGCCTGCACAGAAGGAACAGCAGAGGTAGAAGACAGAGATAGAGTATATCCACGTGTCTCACTCAGCCTGCTCAGAAGGAACATCAGAGGTAGAAGACAGAGATAGCGTATATCCACGTGTCTGATCTACACCTCACTCAGCCTGCTCAGAAGGAACAGCAGAGGTAGAAGACAAAGATAGAGTATATCCACGTGTCTCACTCAGCCTGCTCAGAAGGAACAGCAGAGGTAGAAGACAGAGATAGAGTATATCCACGTGTCTGATCTACACCTCACTCAGCCTGCTCAGAAGGAACAGCAGAGGTAGAAGATAGAGATATAGTATATCCACGTGTCTCACTCATGCTGCTCAGAAGGAATAGCAGAGGTAGAAGACAGATATAGAGTATATCCAAGTGTCTGATCTACACCTCATTCAGGCTGCTCAGAAGGAACAGCAGAGGTAGAAGACAGAGATAGATTATATCCACGTGTCTGATCTACACCTCACTCAGCCTGCTCAGAAGAAACAGCAGAGGTGGAAGACAGAGATAGAGTATATCCACGTGTCTGATCTACACCTTACTCAGCCTACTCAGAAGGAACAACAGAGGTAGAAGACAGAGATAGAGTATATCCACGTGTCTGATCTACACCTCACTCAGCCTGCTCAGAAGGAACAGCAGAGGTAGAAGACAGAGATAGAGTATATCCACGTGTCTCACTCAGCCTGCTCAGAAGGAACAGCAGAGGTAGAAGACAGAGATAGAGTATATCCACGTGTCTCACTCAGCCTGCTCAGAAGGAACAGCAGAGATAGAAGACAGATACAGAGTATATCCACGTGTCTCACTCAGCCTGCTCAGAAGGAACAGCAGAGGTAGAAGACAGAGATATAGTATATCCACGTGTCTCACTTAGGCTGCTTAGAAGGAACAGCAGAGGTAGAAGACATAGATAGAGTATATCCACGTGTCTGATCTACACCTCACTCAGCCTGCTCAGAAGGAACAGCAGAGGTAGTAGACAGAGATAGAGTATATCCACGTGTCTCACTCAGCCTGCTCAGAAGGAACAGCAGAGGTATAAGACAGAGATAGAGTATATCCACGTGTCTCACTCAGCCTGCTCAGAAGGAACATCAGAGGTAGAAGACAGAGATAGCGTATATCCACGTGTCTCACTCATGCCGCTCAGAAGGAATAGAAGAGGTAGAAGACAGAGATAGAGTATATCCACGTGTCTGATCTACACCTCATTCAGGCTGCTCAGAAGGAACAGCAGAGGTAGAAGACAGAGATAGAGTATATCCACGTGTCTGATCTACACCTCACTCAGCCTGCTCAGAAGAAACAGCAGAGGTGGAAGACAGAGATAGAGTATATCCACGTGTCTGATCTACACCTTACTCAGCCTACTCAGAAGGAACAACAGAGGTAGAAGACAGAGATAGAGTATATCCACGTGTCTGATCTACACCTCACTCAGCCTGCTCAAAAGGAACAGCAGAGGTAGAAGACAGTGATAGAGTATATCCACGTGTCTCACTGAGCCTGCTCAGAAGGAACAGCAGAGGTAGAAGACAGAGATAGAGTATATCCACGTGTCTCACTCAGCCTGCTCAGAAGGAACAGCACAGGTAGAAGACAGAGATAGAGTATATCCACGTGTCTCACTCATGCTGCTCAGAAGGAATAGCAGAGGTAGAAGACAGAGATAGAGTATATCCACGTGTCTGATCTACACCTCACTAAGCCTGCTCAGAAGGAACAACAGAGGTAGAAGACAGAGATAGAGTATATCCACGTGTCTCACTCAGCCTGCTCAGAAGGAACATCAGAGGTAGAAGACAGATATCGAGTATATCCACGTGTCTGATCTACACCTCACTCAGCCTGCTCAGAAGGAACAGCAGAGGTAGAAGACAGAGATAGAGTATATCCACGTGTCTCACTCATGCTGCTCAGAAGGAACAGCAGAGGTAGAAGACAGAGATAGAGTATATCCACGTGTCTGATCTACACCTCACTAAGCCTGCTCAGAAGGAACAGCAGAGGTAGAAGACTGAGATATAGTATATATACGTGTCTGATCTACACCTCACTCAGCCTGCTCAGAAGGAACAGCAGAGGTAGAAGACAGTGATAGAGTATATCCACGTGTCTCACTGAGCCTGCTCAGAAGGAACAGCAGAGGTAGAAGACAGAGATATAGTATATCCACGTGTCTGATCTACACCTCACTCAGCCTGCTCAGAAGGAACAGCAGAGGTAGAAGACAGAGATAGAGTATATCCACGTGTCTGATCTACACCACACTAAGCCTGGTCAAAAGGAACAGCAGAGGTAGAAGACAGAGATAGAGTATATCCACGTGTCTGATCTACACCTCACTCAGGCTGCTCAGAAGGAACAGCAGAGGTAGAATGCAGAGATATAGTATATCCACGTGTCTGATCTACACCTCACGCAGCCTGCTCAGAAGGAACAGCAGAGGTAGAAGACAGATATAGGGTATATCCACGTGTCTCACTCAGCCTGCTCAGAAGGAACAGCATAGGTAGAAGACAGAGATAGAGTATATCCACGTGTCTCACTCAGCCTGCTCAGAAGGAACAGCAGAGGTAGAAGACAGATATAGAGTATATCCACGTGTCTCACTCAGCCTGCTCAGAAGGAACAGCAGAGGTAGAAGACAGAGATAGAGTATATCCACGTGTCTCACTTAGGCTGCTCAGAAGGAACAGCAGAGGTAGAAGACATAGATAGAGTATATCCACGTGTCTGATCTACACCTCACTAAGCCTGCTCAGAAGGAACAGCAGAGGTAGAAGACAGAGATAGATTATATCCACGTGTCTGATCTACACCTCACTAAGCCTGCTCAGAAGGAACAGCAGAGGTAGAAGACAGAGATATAGTATATCCACGTGTCTGATCTACACCTCATTCAGGCTGCTCAGAAGGAACAGCAGAGGTAGAAGACAGAGATAGAGTATATCCACGTGTCTGATCTACACCTCACTCAGCCTGCTCAGAAGAAACAGCAGAGGTGGAAGACAGAGATAGAGTATATCCACGTGTCTGATCTACACCTTACTCAGCCTACTCAGAAGGAACAACAGAGGTAGAAGACAGAGATAGAGTATATCCACGTGTCTGATCTACACCTCACTCAGCCTGCTCAGAAGGAACAGCAGAGGTAGAAGACAGAGATAGAGTATATCCACGTGTCTCACTCAGCCTGCTCAGAAGGAACAGCAGAGGTAGAAGACAGAGATAGAGTATATCCACGTGTCTCACTCAGCCTGCTCAGAAGGAACAGCAGAGATAGAAGACAGATACAGAGTATATCCACGTGTCTCACTCAGCCTGCTCAGAAGGAACAGCAGAGGTAGAAGACAGAGATATAGTATATCCACGTGTCTCACTTAGGCTGCTCAGAAGGAACAGCAGAGGTAGAAGACATAGATAGAGTATATCCACGTGTCTGATCTACACCTCACTCAGCCTGCTCAGAAGGAACAGCAGAGGTAGTAGACAGAGATAGAGTATATCCACGTGTCTCACTCAGCCTGCTCAGAAGGAACAGCAGAGGTATAAGACAGAGATAGAGTATATCCACGTGTCTCACTCAGCCTGCTCAGAAGGAACATCAGAGGTAGAAGACAGAGATAGCGTATATCCACGTGTCTCACTCATGCCGCTCAGAAGGAATAGAAGAGGTAGAAGACAGAGATAGAGTATATCCACGTGTCTGATCTACACCTCATTCAGGCTGCTCAGAAGGAACAGCAGAGGTAGAAGACAGAGATAGAGTATATCCACGTGTCTGATCTACACCTCACTCAGCCTGCTCAGAAGAAACAGCAGAGGTGGAAGACAGAGATAGAGTATATCCACGTGTCTGATCTACACCTTACTCAGCCTACTCAGAAGGAACAACAGAGGTAGAAGACAGAGATAGAGTATATCCACGTGTCTGATCTACACCTCACTCAGCCTGCTCAAAAGGAACAGCAGAGGTAGAAGACAGTGATAGAGTATATCCACGTGTCTCACTGAGCCTGCTCAGAAGGAACAGCAGAGGTAGAAGACAGAGATAGAGTATATCCACGTGTCTCACTCAGCCTGCTCAGAAGGAACAGCACAGGTAGAAGACAGAGATAGAGTATATCCACGTGTCTCACTCATGCTGCTCAGAAGGAATAGCAGAGGTAGAAGACAGAGATAGAGTATATCCACGTGTCTGATCTACACCTCACTAAGCCTGCTCAGAAGGAACAGCAGAGGTAGAAGACAGATATAGAGTATATCCACGTGTCTCACTCAGCCTGCTCAGAAGGAACAGCAGAGGTAGAAGACAGATATAGAGTATATCCACGTGTCTGATCTACACCTCACTCAGCCTGCTCAGAAGGAACAGCAGAGGTAGAAGACAGAGATAGAGTATATCCACGTGTCTCACTCATGCTGCTCAGAAGGAACAGCAGAGGTAGAAGACAGAGATAGAGTATATCCACGTGTCTGATCTACACCTCACTAAGCCTGCTCAGAAGGAACAGCAGAGGTAGAAGACAGATATAGAGTATATCCAAGTGTCTGATCTACACCTCATTCAGGCTGCTCAGAAGGAACAGCAGAGGTAGAAGACAGAGATAGATTATATCCACGTGTCTGATCTACACCTCACTAAGCCTGCTCAGAAGGAACAGCAGAGGTAGAAGACAGAGATATAGTATATCCACGTGTCTGATCTACACCTCATTCAGGCTGCTCAGAAGGAACAGCAGAGGTAGAAGACAGAGATAGAGTATATCCACGTGTCTGATCTACACCTCACTCAGCCTGCTCAGAAGAAACAGCAGAGGTGGAAGACAGAGATAGAGTATATCCACGTGTCTGATCTACACCTTACTCAGCCTACTCAGAAGGAACAACAGAGGTAGAAGACAGAGATATAGTATATCCACGTGTCTGATCTACACCTCACTCAGCCTGCTCAAAAGGAACAGCAGAGGTAGAAGACAGTGATATAGTATATCCACGTGTCTCACTGAGCCTGCTCAGAAGGAACAGCAGAGGTAGAAGACAGAGATAGAGTATATCCACGTGTCTCACTCAGCCTGCTCAGAAGGAACAGCACAGGTAGAAGACAGAGATAGAGTATATCCACGTGTCTCACTCATGCTGCTCAGAAGGAATAGCAGAGGTAGAAGACAGAGATAGAGTATATCCACGTGTCTGATCTACACCTCACTAAGCCTGCTCAGAAGGAACAGCAGAGGTAGAAGACAGAGATAGAGTATATCCACGTGTCTCACTCAGCCTGCTCAGAAGGAACAGCAGAGGTAGAAGACAGATATAGAGTATATCCACGTGTCTGATCTACACCTCACTCAGCCTGCTCAGAAGGAACAGCAGAGGTAGAAGACAGAGATAGAGTATATCCACGTGTCTCACTCATGCTGCTCAGAAGGAACAGCAGAGGTAGAAGACAGAGATAGAGTATATCCACGTGTCTGATCTACACCTCACTAAGCCTGCTCAGAAGGAACAGCAGAGGTAGAAGACTGAGATATAGTATATATACGTGTCTGATCTACACCTCACTCAGCCTGCTCAGAAGGAACAGCAGAGGTAGAAGACAGTGATAGAGTATATCCACGTGTCTCACTGAGCCTGCTCAGAAGGAACAGCAGAGGTAGAAGACAGAGATATAGTATATCCACGTGTCTGATCTACACCTCACTCAGCCTGCTCAGAAGGAACAGCAGAGGTAGAAGACAGAGATAGAGTATATCTACGTGTCTGATCTACACCACACTAAGCCTGGTCAAAAGGAACAGCAGAGGTAGAAGACAGAGATAGAGTATATCCACGTGTCTGATCTACACCTCACTCAGGCTGCTCAGAAGGAACAGCAGAGGTAGAATACAGAGATATAGTATATGCACGTGTCTGATCTACACCTCACGCAGCCTGCTCAGAAGGAACAGCAGAGGTAGAAGACAGATATAGGGTATATCCACGTGTCTCACTCAGCCTGCTCAGAAGGAACAGCATAGGTAGAAGACAGAGATAGAGTATATCCACGTGTCTCACTCAGCCTGCTCAGAAGGAACAGCAGAGGTAGAAGACAGATATAGAGTATATCCACGTGTCTCACTCAGCCTGCTCAGAAGGAACAGCAGAGGTAGAAGACAGAGATAGAGTATATCCACGTGTCTCACTTAGGCTGCTCAGAAGGAACAGCAGAGGTAGAAGACATAGATAGAGTATATCCACGTGTCTGATCTACACCTCACTCAGCCTGCTCAGAAGGAACAGCAGAGGTAGAAGACAGAGATAGAGTATATCCACGTGTCTCACTTAGACTGCTCAGAAGGAACAGCAGAGGTAGAAGACATAGATAGAGTATATCCACGTGTCTGATCTACACCTCACTCAGCCTGCTCAGAAGGAACAGCTGAGGTAGAAGACAGAGATAGAGTATATCCACGTGTCTCACTCAGCCTGCTCAGAAAGAACAGCAGAGGTAGAAGACAGAGATAGAGTATATCCACGTGTCTCACTCAGCCTGCTCAGAAGGAACATCAGAGGTAGAAGACAGAGATAGAGTATATCCACGTGTCTGATCTACACCTCACTCAGCCTGCTCAGAAGGAACAGCACAGGTAGAAGACAGAGATAGAGTATATCCACGTGTCTCACTCAGCCTGCACAGAAGGAACAGCAGAGGTAGGAGACAGAGATAGAGTATATCCACGTGTCTCACTCAGCCTGCTCAGAAGGAACATCAGAGGTAGAAGACAGAGATAGCGTATATCCACGTGTCTGATCTACACCTCACTCAGCCTGCTCAGAAGGAACAGCAGAGGTAGAAGACAAAGATAGAGTATATCCACGTGTCTCACTCAGCCTGCTCAGAAGGAACAGCAGAGGTAGAAGACAGAGATAGAGTATATCCACGTGTCTCACTCAGCCTGCTCAGAAGGAACAGCAGAGATAGAAGACAGATACAGAGTATATCCACGTGTCTCACTCAGCCTGCTCAGAAGGAACAGCAGAGGTAGAAGACAGAGATATAGTATATCCACGTGTCTCACTTAGGCTGCTCAGAAGGAACAGCAGAGGTAGAAGACATAGATAGAGTATATCCACGTGTCTGATCTACACCTCACTCAGCCTGCTCAGAAGGAACAGCAGAGGTAGTAGACAGAGATAGAGTATATCCACGTGTCTCACTCAGCCTGCTCAGAAGGAACAGCAGAGGTATAAGACAGAGATAGAGTATATCCACGTGTCTCACTCAGCCTGCTCAGAAGGAACATCAGAGGTAGAAGACAGAGATAGCGTATATCCACGTGTCTCACTCATGCCGCTCAGAAGGAATAGAAGAGGTAGAAGACAGAGATAGAGTATATCCACGTGTCTGATCTACACCTCATTCAGGCTGCTCAGAAGGAACAGCAGAGGTAGAAGACAGAGATAGAGTATATCCACGTGTCTGATCTACACCTCACTCAGCCTGCTCAGAAGAAACAGCAGAGGTGGAAGACAGAGATAGAGTATATCCACGTGTCTGATCTACACCTTACTCAGCCTACTCAGAAGGAACAACAGAGGTAGAAGACAGAGATAGAGTATATCCACGTGTCTGATCTACACCTCACTCAGCCTGCTCAAAAGGAACAGCAGAGGTAGAAGACAGTGATAGAGTATATCCACGTGTCTCACTGAGCCTGCTCAGAAGGAACAGCAGAGGTAGAAGACAGAGATAGAGTATATCCACGTGTCTCACTCAGCCTGCTCAGAAGGAACAGCACAGGTAGAAGACAGAGATAGAGTATATCCACGTGTCTCACTCATGCTGCTCAGAAGGAATAGCAGAGGTAGAAGACAGAGATAGAGTATATCCACGTGTCTGATCTACACCTCACTAAGCCTGCTCAGAAGGAACAGCAGAGGTAGAAGACAGATATAGAGTATATCCACGTGTCTCACTCAGCCTGCTCAGAAGGAACAGCAGAGGTAGAAGACAGATATAGAGTATATCCACGTGTCTGATCTACACCTCACTCAGCCTGCTCAGAAGGAACAGCAGAGGTAGAAGACAGAGATAGAGTATATCCACGTGTCTCACTCATGCTGCTCAGAAGGAACAGCAGAGGTAGAAGACAGAGATAGAGTATATCCACGTGTCTGATCTACACCTCACTAAGCCTGCTCAGAAGGAACAGCAGAGGTAGAAGACAGATATAGAGTATATCCAAGTGTCTGATCTACACCTCATTCAGGCTGCTCAGAAGGAACAGCAGAGGTAGAAGACAGAGATAGATTATATCCACGTGTCTGATCTACACCTCACTAAGCCTGCTCAGAAGGAACAGCAGAGGTAGAAGACAGAGATATAGTATATCCACGTGTCTGATCTACACCTCATTCAGGCTGCTCAGAAGGAACAGCAGAGGTAGAAGACAGAGATAGAGTATATCCACGTGTCTGATCTACACCTCACTCAGCCTGCTCAGAAGAAACAGCAGAGGTGGAAGACAGAGATAGAGTATATCCACGTGTCTGATCTACACCTTACTCAGCCTACTCAGAAGGAACAACAGAGGTAGAAGACAGAGATATAGTATATCCACGTGTCTGATCTACACCTCACTCAGCCTGCTCAAAAGGAACAGCAGAGGTAGAAGACAGTGATATAGTATATCCACGTGTCTCACTGAGCCTGCTCAGAAGGAACAGCAGAGGTAGAAGACAGAGATAGAGTATATCCACGTGTCTCACTCAGCCTGCTCAGAAGGAACAGCACAGGTAGAAGACAGAGATAGAGTATATCCACGTGTCTCACTCATGCTGCTCAGAAGGAATAGCAGAGGTAGAAGACAGAGATAGAGTATATCCACGTGTCTGATCTACACCTCACTAAGCCTGCTCAGAAGGAACAGCAGAGGTAGAAGACAGAGATAGAGTATATCCACGTGTCTCACTCAGCCTGCTCAGAAGGAACAGCAGAGGTAGAAGACAGATATAGAGTATATCCACGTGTCTGATCTACACCTCACTCAGCCTGCTCAGAAGGAACAGCAGAGGTAGAAGACAGAGATAGAGTATATCCACGTGTCTCACTCATGCTGCTCAGAAGGAACAGCAGAGGTAGAAGACAGAGATAGAGTATATCCACGTGTCTGATCTACACCTCACTAAGCCTGCTCAGAAGGAACAGCAGAGGTAGAAGACTGAGATATAGTATATATACGTGTCTGATCTACACCTCACTCAGCCTGCTCAGAAGGAACAGCAGAGGTAGAAGACAGTGATAGAGTATATCCACGTGTCTCACTGAGCCTGCTCAGAAGGAACAGCAGAGGTAGAAGACAGAGATATAGTATATCCACGTGTCTGATCTACACCTCACTCAGCCTGCTCAGAAGGAACAGCAGAGGTAGAAGACAGAGATAGAGTATATCTACGTGTCTGATCTACACCACACTAAGCCTGGTCAAAAGGAACAGCAGAGGTAGAAGACAGAGATAGAGTATATCCACGTGTCTGATCTACACCTCACTCAGGCTGCTCAGAAGGAACAGCAGAGGTAGAATACAGAGATATAGTATATGCACGTGTCTGATCTACACCTCACGCAGCCTGCTCAGAAGGAACAGCAGAGGTAGAAGACAGATATAGGGTATATCCACGTGTCTCACTCAGCCTGCTCAGAAGGAACAGCATAGGTAGAAGACAGAGATAGAGTATATCCACGTGTCTCACTCAGCCTGCTCAGAAGGAACAGCAGAGGTAGAAGACAGATATAGAGTATATCCACGTGTCTCACTCAGCCTGCTCAGAAGGAACAGCAGAGGTAGAAGACAGAGATAGAGTATATCCACGTGTCTCACTTAGGCTGCTCAGAAGGAACAGCAGAGGTAGAAGACATAGATAGAGTATATCCACGTGTCTGATCTACACCTCACTCAGCCTGCTCAGAAGGAACAGCAGAGGTAGAAGACAGAGATAGAGTATATCCACGTGTCTCACTTAGACTGCTCAGAAGGAACAGCAGAGGTAGAAGACATAGATAGAGTATATCCACGTGTCTGATCTACACCTCACTCAGCCTGCTCAGAAGGAACAGCTGAGGTAGAAGACAGAGATAGAGTATATCCACGTGTCTCACTCAGCCTGCTCAGAAAGAACAGCAGAGGTAGAAGACAGAGATAGAGTATATCCACGTGTCTCACTCAGCCTGCTCAGAAGGAACATCAGAGGTAGAAGACAGAGATAGAGTATATCCACGTGTCTGATCTACACCTCACTCAGCCTGCTCAGAAGGAACAGCACAGGTAGAAGACAGAGATAGAGTATATCCACGTGTCTCACTCAGCCTGCACAGAAGGAACAGCAGAGGTAGGAGACAGAGATAGAGTATATCCACGTGTCTCACTCAGCCTGCTCAGAAGGAACATCAGAGGTAGAAGACAGAGATAGCGTATATCCACGTGTCTGATCTACACCTCACTCAGCCTGCTCAGAAGGAACAGCAGAGGTAGAAGACAAAGATAGAGTATATCCACGTGTCTCACTCAGCCTGCTCAGAAGGAACAGCAGAGGTAGAAGACAGAGATAGAGTATATCCACGTGTCTGATCTACACCTCACTCAGCCTGCTCAGAAGGAACAGCAGAGGTAGAAGATAGAGATAGAGTATATCCACGTGTCTCACTCATGCTGCTCAGAAGGAATAGCAGAGGTAGAAGACAGATATAGAGTATATCCAAGTGTCTGATCTACACCTCATTCAGGCTGCTCAGAAGGAACAGCAGAGGTAGAAGACAGAGATAGATTATATCCACGTGTCTGATCTACACCTCACTAAGCCTGCTCAGAAGGAACAGCAGAGGTAGAAGACAGAGATATAGTATATCCACGTGTCTGATCTACACCTCATTCAGGCTGCTCAGAAGGAACAGCAGAGGTAGAAGACAGAGATAGAGTATATCCACGTGTCTGATCTACACCTCACTCAGCCTGCTCAGAAGAAACAGCAGAGGTGGAAGACAGAGATAGAGTATATCCACGTGTCTGATCTACACCTCACTCAGCCTGCTCAGAAGGAACAGCAGAGGTAGTAGACAGAGATAGAGTATATCCACGTGTCTCACTCAGCCTGCTCAGAAGGAACAGCAGAGGTATAAGACAGAGATAGAGTATATCCACGTGTCTCACTCAGCCTGCTCAGAAGGAACATCAGAGGTAGAAGACAGAGATAGCGTATATCCACGTGTCTCACTCATGCCGCTCAGAAGGAATAGAAGAGGTAGAAGACAGAGATAGAGTATATCCACGTGTCTGATCTACACCTCATTCAGGCTGCTCAGAAGGAACAGCAGAGGTAGAAGACAGAGATAGAGTATATCCACGTGTCTGATCTACACCTCACTCAGCCTGCTCAGAAGAAACAGCAGAGGTGGAAGACAGAGATAGAGTATATCCACGTGTCTGATCTACACCTTACTCAGCCTACTCAGAAGGAACAACAGAGGTAGAAGACAGAGATAGAGTATATCCACGTGTCTGATCTACACCTCACTCAGCCTGCTCAAAAGGAACAGCAGAGGTAGAAGACAGTGATAGAGTATATCCACGTGTCTCACTGAGCCTGCTCAGAAGGAACAGCAGAGGTAGAAGACAGAGATAGAGTATATCCACGTGTCTCACTCAGCCTGCTCAGAAGGAACAGCAGAGGTAGAAGACATATATAGAGTATATCCACGTGTCTGATCTACACCTCACTCAGCCTGCTCAGAAGGAACAGCAGAGGTAGAAGACAGAGATAGAGTATATCCACGTGTCTCACTCATGCTGCTCAGAAGGAACAGCAGAGGTAGAAGACAGAGATAGAGTATATCCACGTGTCTGATCTACACCTCACTAAGCCTGCTCAGAAGGAACAGCAGAGGTAGAAGACTGAGATATAGTATATATACGTGTCTGATCTACACCTCACTCAGCCTGCTCAGAAGGAACAGCAGAGGTAGAAGACAGTGATAGAGTATATCCACGTGTCTCACTGAGCCTGCTCAGAAGGAACAGCAGAGGTAGAAGACAGAGATATAGTATATCCACGTGTCTGATCTACACCTCACTCAGCCTGCTCAGAAGGAACAGCAGAGGTAGAAGACAGAGATAGAGTATATCCACGTGTCTGATCTACACCACACTAAGCCTGCTCAGAAGGAACAGCAGAGGTAGAAGACAGAGATAGAGTATATCCACGTGTCTCACTCAGCCTGCTCAGAAGGAACAGCAGAGGTAGAAGACATATATAGAGTATATCCACGTGTCTGATCTACACCTCACTCAGCCTGATCAGAAGGAACAGCAGAGGTAGAAGACTGAGATATAGTATATATACGTGTCTGATCTACACCTCACTCAGCCTGCTCAGAAGGAACAGCAGAGGTAGAAGACAGTGATAGAGTCTATCCACGTGTCTCACTGAGCCTGCTCAGAAGGAACAGCAGAGGTAGAAGACAGAGATATAGTATATCCACGTGTCTGATCTACACCTCACTCAGCCTGCTCAGAAGGAACAGCAGAGGTAGAAGACAGAGATAGAGTATATCCACGTGTCTGATCTACACCACACTAAGCCTGCTCAGAAGGAACAGCAGAGGTAGAAGACAGATATAGAGTATATCCAAGTGTCTGATCTACACCTCATTCAGGCTGCTCAGAAGGAACAGCAGAGGTAGAAGACAGAGATAGATTATATCCACGTGTCTGATCTACACCTCACTAAGCCTGCTCAGAAGGAACAGCAGAGGTAGAAGACAGAGATATAGTATATCCACGTGTCTGATCTACACCTCATTCAGGCTGCTCAGAAGGAACAGCAGAGGTAGAAGACAGAGATAGAGTATATCCACGTGTCTGATCTACACCTCACTCAGCCTGCTCAGAAGAAACAGCAGAGGTGGAAGACAGAGATAGAGTATATCCACGTGTCTGATCTACACCTTACTCAGCCTACTCAGAAGGAACAACAGAGGTAGAAGACAGAGATAGAGTATATCCACGTGTCTGATCTACACCTCACTCAGCCTGCTCAAAAGGAACAGCAGAGGTAGAAGACAGTGATAGAGTATATCCACGTGTCTCACTGAGCCTGCTCAGAAGGAACAGCAGAGGTAGAAGACAGAGATAGAGTATATCCACGTGTCTCACTTAGCCTGCTCAGAAGGAACAACACAGGTAGAAGACAGAGATAGAGTATATCCACGTGTCTCACTCATGCTGCTCAGAAGGAATAGCAGAGGTAGAAGACAGAGATAGAGTATATCCACGTGTCTGATCTACACCTCACTAAGCCTGCTCAGACGGAACAGCAGAGGTAGAAGACAGAGATAGAGTATATCCACGTGTCTCACTCAGCCTGCTCAGAAGGAACAGCAGAGGTAGAAGACAGATATAGAGTATATCCACGTGTCTGATCTACACCTCACTCAGCCTTCTCAGAAGAAACAGCAGAGGTAGAAGACAGAGATAGAGTATATCCACGTGTCTCACTCATGCTGCTCAGAAGGAACAGCAGAGGTAGAAGATAGAGATAGAGTATATCCACGTGTCTGATCTACACCTCACTAAGCCTGCTCAGAAGGAACAGCAGAGGTAGAAGACTGAGATGTAGTATATATACGTGTCTGATCTACACCTCACTCAGCCTGCTCAGAAGGAACAGCAGAGGTAGAAGACAGTGATAGAGTATATCCACGTGTCTCACTGAGCCTGCTCAGAAGGAACAGCAGAGGTAGAAGACAGAGATATAGTATATCCACGTGTCTGATCTACACCTCACTCAGCCTGCTCAGAAGGAACAGCAGAGGTAGAAGACAGAGATAGAGTATATCCACGTGTCTGATCTACACCACACTAAGCCTGGTCAAAAGGAACAGCAGAGGTAGAAGACAGAGATAGAGTATATCCACGTGTCTGATCTACACCTCACTCAGGCTGCTCAGAAGGAACAGCAGAGGTAGAATACAGAGATATAGTATATCCACGTGTCTGATCTACACCTCACGCAGCCTGCTCAGAAGGAACAGCAGAGGTAGAAGACAGATATAGGGTATATCCACGTGTCTCACTCAGCCTGCTCAGAAGGAACAGCATAGGTAGAAAACAGAGATAGAGTATATCCACGTGTCTCACTCAGCCTGCTCAGAAGGAACAGCAGAGGTAGAAGACAGAGATAGAGTATATCCACGTGTCTCACTTAGGCTGCTCAGAAGGAACAGCAGAGGTAGAAGACATAGATAGAGTATATCCACGTGTCTGATCTACACCTCACTCAGCCTTGCTCAGAAGGAACAGCAGAGGTAGAAGACAGAGATAGAGTATATCCACGTGTCTCACTTAGACTGCTCAGAAGGAACAGCAGAGGTAGAAGACATAGATAGAGTATATCCACGTGTCTGATCTACACCTCACTCAGCCTGCTCAGAAGGAACAGCTGAGGTAGAAGACAGAGATAGAGTATATCCACGTGTCTCACTCAGCCTGCTCAGAAAGAACAGCAGAGGTAGAAGACAGAGATAGAGTATATCCACGTGTCTCACTCAGCCTGCTCAGAAGGAACATCAGAGGTAGAAGACAGAGATAGAGTATATCCACGTGTCTGATCTACACCTCACTCAGCCTGCTCAGAAGGAACAGCACAGGTAGAAGACAGAGATAGAGTATATCCACGTGTCTCACTCAGCCTGCACAGAAGGAACAGCAGAGGTAGGAGACAGATATAGAGTATATCCACGTGTCTCACTCAGCCTGCTCAGAAGGAACATCAGAGGTAGAAGACAGAGATAGCGTATATCCACGTGTCTGATCTACACCTCACTCAGCCTGCTCAGAAGGAACAGCAGAGGTAGAAGACAAAGATAGAGTATATCCACGTGTCTCACTCAGCCTGTTCAGAAGGAACAGCAGAGGTAGAAGACAGAGATAGAGTATATCCACGTGTCTGATCTACACCTCACTCAGCCTGCTCAGAAGGAACAGCAGAGGTAGAAGATAGAGATAGAGTATATCCACGTGTCTCACTCATGCTGCTCAGAAGGAATAGCAGAGGTAGAAGACAGATATAGAGTATATCCAAGTGTCTGATCTACACCTCATTCAGGCTGCTCAGAAGGAACAGCAGAGGTAGAAGACAGAGATAGATTATATCCACGTGTCTGATCTACACCTCACTAAGCCTGCTCAGAAGGAACAGCAGAGGTAGAAGACAGAGATATAGTATATCCACGTGTCTGATCTACACCTCATTCAGGCTGCTCGGAAGGAACAGCAGAGGTAGAAGACAGAGATAGAGTATATCCACGTGTCTGATCTACACCTCACTCAGCCTGCTCAGAAGAAACAGCAGAGGTGGAAGACAGAGATAGAGTATATCCACGTGTCTGATCTACACCTTACTCAGCCTACTCAGAAGGAACAACAGAGGTAGAAGACAGAGATAGAGTATATCCACGTGTCTGATCTACACCTCACTCAGCCTGCTCAGAAGGAACAGCAGAGGAAGACAGAGATAGAGTATATCCACGTGTCTCACTCAGCCTGCTCAGAAGTAACAGCAGAGGTAGAAGACAGAGATAGAGTATATCCACGTGTCTCACTCAGCCTGCTCAGAAGGAACAGCAGAGATAGAAGACAGATACAGAGTATATCCACGTGTCTCACTCAGCCTGCTCAGAAGGAACAGCAGAGGTAGAAGACAGAGATATAGTATATCCACGTGTCTCACTTAGGCTGCTCAGAAGGAACAGCAGAGGTATAAGACATAGATAGAGTATATCCACGTGTCTGATCTACACCTCACTCAGCCTGCTCAGAAGGAACAGCAGAGGTAGTAGACAGAGATAGAGTATATCCACGTGTCTCACTCAGCCTGCTCAGAAGGAACAGCAGAGGTATAAGACAGAGATAGAGTATATCCACGTGTCTCACTCAGCCTGCTCAGAAGGAACATCAGAGGTAGAAGACAGAGATAGCGTATATCCACGTGTCTCACTCATGCCGCTCAGAAGGAATAGAAGAGGTAGAAGACAGAGATAGAGTATATCCACGTGTCTGATCTACACCTCATTCAGGCTGCTCAGAAGGAACAGCAGAGGTAGAAGACAGAGATAGAGTATATCCACGTGTCTGATCTACACCTCACTCAGCCTGCTCAGAAGAAACAGCAGAGGTGGAAGACAGAGATAGAGTATATCCACGTGTCTGATCTACACCTTACTCAGCCTACTCAGAAGGAACAACAGAGGTAGAAGACAGAGATAGAGTATATCCACGTGTCTGATCTACACCTCACTCAGCCTGCTCAAAAGGAACAGCAGAGGTAGAAGACAGTGATAGAGTATATCCACGTGTCTCACTGAGCCTGCTCAGAAGGAACAGCAGAGGTAGAAGACAGAGATAGAGTATATCCACGTGTCTCACTCAGCCTGCTCAGAAGGAACAGCACAGGTAGAAGACAGAGATAGAGTATATCCACGTGTCTCACTCATGCTGCTCAGACGGAATAGCAGAGGTAGAAGACAGAGATAGAGTATATCCACGTGTCTGATCTACACCTCACTAAGCCTGCTCAGAAGGAACAGCAGAGGTAGAAGACAGAGATAGAGTATATCCACGTGTCTCACTCAGCCTGCTCAGAAGGAACAGCAGAGGTAGAAGACAGATATAGAGTATATCCACGTGTCTGATCTACACCTCACTCAGCCTGCTCAGAAGGAACAGCAGAGGTAGAAGACAGAGATAGAGTATATCCACGTGTCTCACTCATGCTGCTCAGAAGGAACAGCAGAGGTAGAAGACAGAGATAGAGTATATCCACGTGTCTGATCTACACCTCACTAAGCCTGCTCAGAAGGAACAGCAGAGGTAGAAGACTGAGATATAGTATATATACGTGTCTGATCTACACCTCACTCAGCCTGCTCAGAAGGAACAGCAGAGGTAGAAGACAGTGATAGAGTATATCCACGTGTCTCACTGAGCCTGCTCAGAAGGAACAGCAGAGGTAGAAGACAGAGATATAGTATATCCACGTGTCTGATCTACACCTCACTCAGCCTGCTCAGAAGGAACAGCAGAGGTAGAAGACAGAGATAGAGTATATCCACGTGTCTGATCTACACCACACTAAGCCTGGTCAAAAGGACCAGCAGAGGTAGAAGACAGAGATAGAGTATATCCACGTGTCTGATCTACACCTCACTCAGGCTGCTCAGAAGGAACAGCAGAGGTAGAATACAGAGATATAGTATATCCACGTGTCTGATCTACACCTCACGCAGCCTGCTCAGAAGGAACAGCAGAGGTAGAAGACAGATATAGGGTATATCCACGTGTCTCACTCAGCCTGCTCAGAAGGAACAGCATAGGTAGAAGACAGAGATAGAGTATATCCACGTGTCTCACTCAGCCTGCTCAGAAGGAACAGCAGAGGTAGAAGACAGATATAGAGTATATCCACGTGTCTCACTCAGCCTGCTCAGAAGGAACAGCAGAGGTAGAAGACAGAGAGAGAGTATATCCACGTGTCTCACTTAGGCTGCTCAGAAGGAACAGCAGAGGTAGAAGACATAGATAGAGTATATCCACGTGTCTGATCTACACCTCACTAAGCCTGCTCAGAAGGAACAGCAGAGGTAGAAGACAGAGATAGATTATATCCACGTGTCTGATCTACACCTCACTAAGCCTGCTCAGAAGGAACAGCAGAGGTAGAAGACAGAGATATAGTATATCCACGTGTCTGATCTACACCTCATTCAGGCTGCTCAGAAGGAACAGCAGAGGTAGAAGACAGAGATAGAGTATATCCACGTGTCTCACTCAGCCTGCTCAGAAGGAACAGCAGAGATAGAAGACAGATACAGAGTATATCCACGTGTCTCACTCAGCCTGCTCAGAAGGAACAGCAGAGGTAGAAGACAGAGATATAGTATATCCACGTGTCTCACTTAGGCTGCTCAGAAGGAACAGCAGAGGTAGAAGACATAGATAGAGTATATCCACGTGTCTGATCTACACCTCACTCAGCCTGCTCAGAAGGAACAGCAGAGGTAGTAGACAGAGATAGAGTATATCCACGTGTCTCACTCAGCCTGCTCAGAAGGAACAGCAGAGGTATAAGACAGAGATAGAGTATATCCACGTGTCTCACTCAGCCTGCTCAGAAGGAACATCAGAGGTAGAAGACAGAGATAGCGTATATCCACGTGTCTCACTCATGCCGCTCAGAAGGAATAGAAGAGGTAGAAGACAGAGATAGAGTATATCCACGTGTCTGATCTACACCTCATTCAGGCTGCTCAGAAGGAACAGCAGAGGTAGAAGACAGAGATAGAGTATATCCACGTGTCTGATCTACACCTCACTCAGCCTGCTCAGAAGAAACAGCAGAGGTGGAAGACAGAGATAGAGTATATCCACGTGTCTGATCTACACCTTACTCAGCCTACTCAGAAGGAACAACAGAGGTAGAAGACAGAGATAGAGTATATCCACGTGTCTGATCTACACCTCACTCAGCCTGCTCAAAAGGAACAGCAGAGGTAGAAGACAGTGATAGAGTATATCCACGTGTCTCACTGAGCCTGCTCAGAAGGAACAGCAGAGGTAGAAGACAGAGATAGAGTATATCCACGTGTCTCACTCAGCCTGCTCAGAAGGAACAGCACAGGTAGAAGACAGAGATAGAGTATATCCACGTGTCTCACTCATGCTGCTCAGAAGGAATAGCAGAGGTAGAAGACAGAGATAGAGTATATCCACGTGTCTGATCTACACCTCACTAAGCCTGCTCAGAAGGAACAGCAGAGGTAGAAGACAGAGATAGAGTATATCCACGTGTCTCACTCAGCCTGCTCAGAAGGAACAGCAGAGGTAGAAGACAGATATAGAGTATATCCACGTGTCTGATCTACACCTCACTCAGCCTGCTCAGAAGGAACAGCAGAGGTAGAAGACAGAGATAGAGTATATCCACGTGTCTCACTCATGCTGCTCAGAAGGAACAGCAGAGGTAGAAGACAGAGATAGAGTATATCCACGTGTCTGATCTACACCTCACTAAGCCTGCTCAGAAGGAACAGCAGAGGTAGAAGACTGAGATATAGTATATATACGTGTCTGATCTACACCTCACTCAGCCTGCTCAGAAGGAACAGCAGAGGTAGAAGACAGTGATAGAGTATATCCACGTGTCTCACTGAGCCTGCTCAGAAGGAACAGCAGAGGTAGAAGACAGAGATATAGTATATCCACGTGTCTGATCTACACCTCACTCAGCCTGCTCAGAAGGAACAGCAGAGGTAGAAGACAGAGATAGAGTATATCCACGTGTCTGATCTACACCACACTAAGCCTGGTCAAAAGGAACAGCAGAGGTAGAAGACAGAGATAGAGTATATCCACGTGTCTGATCTACACCTCACTCAGGCTGCTCAGAAGGAACAGCAGAGGTAGAATACAGAGATATAGTATATCCACGTGTCTGATCTACACCTCACGCAGCCTGCTCAGAAGGAACAGCAGAGGTAGAAGACAGATATAGGGTATATCCACGTGTCTCACTCAGCCTGCTCAGAAGGAACAGCATAGGTAGAAGACAGAGATAGAGTATATCCACGTGTCTCACTCAGCCTGCTCAGAAGGAACAGCAGAGGTAGAAGACAGATATAGAGTATATCCACGTGTCTCACTCAGCCTGCTCAGAAGGAACAGCAGAGGTAGAAGACAGAGATAGAGTATATCCACGTGTCTCACTTAGGCTGCTCAGAAGGAACAGCAGAGGTAGAAGACATAGATAGAGTATATCCACGTGTCTGATCTACACCTCACTCAGCCTGCTCAGAAGGAACAGCAGAGGTAGAAGACAGAGATAGAGTATATCCACGTGTCTCACTTAGACTGCTCAGAAGGAACAGCAGAGGTAGAAGACATAGATAGAGTATATCCACGTGTCTGATCTACACCTCACTCAGCCTGCTCAGAAGGAACAGCTGAGGTAGAAGACAGAGATAGAGTATATCCACGTGTCTCACTCAGCCTGCTCAGAAAGAACAGCAGAGGTAGAAGACAGAGATAGAGTATATCCACGTGTCTCACTCAGCCTGCTCAGAAGGAACATCAGAGGTAGAAGACAGAGATAGAGTATATCCACGTGTCTGATCTACACCTCACTCAGCCTGCTCAGAAGGAACAGCACAGGTAGAAGACAGAGATAGAGTATATCCACGTGTCTCACTCAGCCTGCACAGAAGGAACAGCAGAGGTAGAAGACAGAGATAGAGTATATCCACGTGTCTCACTCAGCCTGCTCAGAAGGAACATCAGAGGTAGAAGACAGAGATAGCGTATATCCACGTGTCTGATCTACACCTCACTCAGCCTGCTCAGAAGGAACAGCAGAGGTAGAAGACAAAGATAGAGTATATCCACGTGTCTCACTCAGCCTGCTCAGAAGGAACAGCAGAGGTAGAAGACAGAGATAGAGTATATCCACGTGTCTGATCTACACCTCACTCAGCCTGCTCAGAAGGAACAGCAGAGGTAGAAGATAGAGATAGAGTATATCCACGTGTCTCACTCATGCTGCTCAGAAGGAATAGCAGAGGTAGAAGACAGATATAGAGTATATCCAAGTGTCTGATCTACACCTCATTCAGGCTGCTCAGAAGGAACAGCAGAGGTAGAAGACAGAGATAGATTATATCCACGTGTCTGATCTACACCTCACTAAGCCTGCTCAGAAGGAACAGCAGAGGTAGAAGACAGAGATATAGTATATCCACGTGTCTGATCTACACCTCATTCAGGCTGCTCAGAAGGAACAGCAGAGGTAGAAGACAGAGATATAGTATATCCACGTGTCTGATCTACACCTCACTCAGCCTGCTCAGAAGAAACAGCAGAGGTGGAAGACAGAGATAGAGTATATCCACGTGTCTGATCTACACCTTACTCAGCCTACTCAGAAGGAACAACAGAGGTAGAAGACAGAGATAGAGTATATCCACGTGTCTGATCTACACCTCACTCAGCCTGCTCAAAAGGAACAGCAGAGGTAGAAGACAGTGTTATAGTATATCCACGTGTCTCACTGAGCCTGCTCAGAAGGAACAGCAGAGGTAGAAGACAGAGATATAGTATATCCACGTGTCTCACTCAGCCTGCTCAGAAGGAACAGCAGAGGTAGCAGACAGAGATAGAGTATATCCACGTGTCTGATCTACACCTCACTCAGCCTGCTCAGAAGGAACAGCAGAGGTAGAAGACAGAGATAGAGTATATCCACGTGTCTGATCTACACCTCACTCAGCCTGCTCAGAAGGAACAGCAGAGGTAGAAGACAGAGATAGAGTATATCCACGTGTCTGATCTACACCTCACTCAGCCTACTCAGAAGGAACAACAGAGGTAGAAGACAGAGATAGAGTAGATCCACGTGTCTGATCTACACCTCACTCAGCCTGCTCAAAAGGAACAGCAGAGGTAGAAGACAGTGTTATAGTATATCCACGTGTCTCACTGAGCCTGCTCAGAAGGAACAGCAGAGGTAGAAGACAGAGATATAGTATATCCACGTGTCTCACTCAGCCTGCTCAGAAGGAACAGCAGAGGTAGCAGACAGAGATAGAGTATATCCACGTGTCTGATCTACACCTCACTCAGCCTGCTCAGAAGGAACAGCAGAGGTAGAAGACAGAGATAGAGTATATCCACGTGTCTGATCTACACCTCACTCAGCCTGCTCAGAAGGAACAGCAGAGGTAGAAGACAGAGATAGAGTATATCCACGTGTCTGATCTACACCTCACTCAGCCTACTCAGAAGGAACAACAGAGGTAGAAGACAGAGATAGCGTATATTCACGTGTCTGATCTACACCTCACTCAGCCTGCTCAGAAGGAACAGCAGAGGTAGAAGACAGAGATAGTGTATATCCACGTGTCTCACTCAGCCTGCTCAGAAGGAACAGCAGAGGTAGAAGACATAGATAGAGTATATCCACGTGTCTCACTCAGCCTGCTCAGAAGGAACAGCAGAGGTAGAAGACAAAAATAGAGTGTATCCACGTGTCTCACTCAGCCTGCTCAGAAGGAACAGCAGAGGTAGAAGACAGATATAGAGTATATCCACGTGTCTCACTCAGCCTGCTCAGAAGGAACAGTAGAGGTAGAAGACAGAGATAGAGTATATCCACGTGTCTCACTTAGACTGCTCAGAAGGAACAGCAGAGGTAGCAGACAGAGATAGAGTATATCCACGTGTCTGATCTACACCTCACTCAGCCTGCTCAGAAGGAACAGCAGAGGTAGAAGACAGAGATAGAGTATATCCACGTGTCTGATCTACACCTCACTCAGCCTGCTCAGAAGGAACAGCAGAGGTAGAAGACAGAGATAGAGTATATCCACGTGTCTGATCTACACCTCACTCAGCCTACTCAGAAGGAACAACAGAGGTAGAAGACAGAGATAGCGTATATTCACGTGTCTGATCTACACCTCACTCAGCCTGCTCAGAAGGAACAGCAGAGGTAGAAGACAGAGATAGTGTATATCCACGTGTCTCACTCAGCCTGCTCAGAAGGAACAGCAGAGGTAGAAGACATAGATAGAGTATATCCACGTGTCTCACTCAGCCTGCTCAGAAGGAACAGCAGAGGTAGAAGACAAAAATAGAGTGTATCCACGTGTCTCACTCAGCCTGCTCAGAAGGAACAGCAGAGGTAGAAGACAGATATAGAGTATATCCACGTGTCTCACTCAGCCTGCTCAGAAGGAACAGTAGAGGTAGAAGACAGAGATAGAGTATATCCACGTGTCTCACTTAGACTGCTCAGAAGGAACAGCAGAGGTAGAAGACATAGATAGAGTATATCCACGTGTCTGATCTACACCTCACTCAGCCTACTCAGAAGGAACAGCAGAGGTAGAAGACAGATACAGAGTATATACACGTGTCTCACTCAGCCTGCTCAGAAGGAACAGCAGAGGTAGAAGACAGAGATAGAGTATATCCACGTGTCTCACTTAGGCTGCTCAGAAGGAACAGCAGAGGTAGAAGACAGATACAGAGTATATCCACGTATCTCACTCAGCCTGCTCAGAAGGAACGGCAGAGGTAGAAGACAGAGATAGAGTATATCCACGTGTCTCACTTAGGCTGCTCAGAAGGAACAGCAGGGGTAGAAGACATAGATAGAGTATATCCACGTGTCTGATCTACACCTCACTCAGCCTGCTCAGAAGGAACAGCAGAGGTAGAAGACAGAGATAGAGTATATCCACGTGTCTCACTCAGCCTGCTCAGAAGGAACAACAGAGGTAGAAGACAGAGATAGAGTATATCCACGTGTCTCACTCAGCCTGCTCAGAAGGAACATCAGAGGTAGAAGACAGAGATAGCGTATATCCACGTGTCTGATCTACACCTCACTTAGCCTGCTCAGAAGGAACAGCAGAGGTAGAAGACAGAGATATAGTATATCCACGTGTCTGATCTACACCTCATTCAGGCTGCTCAGAAGGAACAGCAGAGGTAGAAGACAGAGATAGAGTATATCCACCTGTCTGATCTACACCTCACTCAGCCTGCTCAGAAGAAAGAGCAGAGGTGGAAGACAGAGATAGATTATATCCACGTGTCTGATCTACACCTCACTCAGCCTGCTCAGAAGAAAGAGCAGAGGTGGAAGACATAGATAGAGTATATCCACGTGTCTCACTCAGCCTGCTCAGAAGGAACAGCAGAGGTAGAAGACAAAAATAGAGTGTATCCACGTGTCTCACTCAGCCTGCTCAGAAGGAACAGCAGAGGTAGAAGACAGATATAGAGTATATCCACGTGTCTCACTCAGCCTGCTCAGAAGGAACAGTAGAGGTAGAAGACAGAGATAGAGTATATCCACGTGTCTCACTTAGACTGCTCAGAAGGAACAGCAGAGGTAGCAGACAGAGATAGAGTATATCCACGTGTCTGATCTACACCTCACTCAGCCTGCTCAGAAGGAACAGCAGAGGTAGAAGACTGAGATATAGTATATATACGTGTCTGATCTACACCTCACTCAGCCTGCTCAGAAGGAACAGCAGAGGTAGAAGACAGTGATAGAGTATATCCACGTGTCTCACTGAGCCTGCTCAGAAGGAACAGCAGAGGTAGAAGACAGAGATATAGTATATCCACGTGTCTGATCTACACCTCACTCAGCCTGCTCAGAAGGAACAGCAGAGGTAGAAGACAGAGATAGAGTATATCCACGTGTCTGATCTACACCACACTAAGCCTGGTCAAAAGGACCAGCAGAGGTAGAAGACAGAGATAGAGTATATCCACGTGTCTGATCTACACCTCACTCAGGCTGCTCAGAAGGAACAGCAGAGGTAGAATACAGAGATATAGTATATCCACGTGTCTGATCTACACCTCACGCAGCCTGCTCAGAAGGAACAGCAGAGGTAGAAGACAGATATAGGGTATATCCACGTGTCTCACTCAGCCTGCTCAGAAGGAACAGCATAGGTAGAAGACAGAGATAGAGTATATCCACGTGTCTCACTCAGCCTGCTCAGAAGGAACAGCAGAGGTAGAAGACAGATATAGAGTATATCCACGTGTCTCACTCAGCCTGCTCAGAAGGAACAGCAGAGGTAGAAGACAGAGAGAGAGTATATCCACGTGTCTCACTTAGGCTGCTCAGAAGGAACAGCAGAGGTAGAAGACATAGATAGAGTATATCCACGTGTCTGATCTACACCTCACTAAGCCTGCTCAGAAGGAACAGCAGAGGTAGAAGACAGAGATAGATTATATCCACGTGTCTGATCTACACCTCACTAAGCCTGCTCAGAAGGAACAGCAGAGGTAGAAGACAGAGATATAGTATATCCACGTGTCTGATCTACACCTCATTCAGGCTGCTCAGAAGGAACAGCAGAGGTAGAAGACAGAGATAGAGTATATCCACGTGTCTCACTCAGCCTGCTCAGAAGGAACAGCAGAGATAGAAGACAGATACAGAGTATATCCACGTGTCTCACTCAGCCTGCTCAGAAGGAACAGCAGAGGTAGAAGACAGAGATATAGTATATCCACGTGTCTCACTTAGGCTGCTCAGAAGGAACAGCAGAGGTAGAAGACATAGATAGAGTATATCCACGTGTCTGATCTACACCTCACTCAGCCTGCTCAGAAGGAACAGCAGAGGTAGTAGACAGAGATAGAGTATATCCACGTGTCTCACTCAGCCTGCTCAGAAGGAACAGCAGAGGTATAAGACAGAGATAGAGTATATCCACGTGTCTCACTCAGCCTGCTCAGAAGGAACATCAGAGGTAGAAGACAGAGATAGCGTATATCCACGTGTCTCACTCATGCCGCTCAGAAGGAATAGAAGAGGTAGAAGACAGAGATAGAGTATATCCACGTGTCTGATCTACACCTCATTCAGGCTGCTCAGAAGGAACAGCAGAGGTAGAAGACAGAGATAGAGTATATCCACGTGTCTGATCTACACCTCACTCAGCCTGCTCAGAAGAAACAGCAGAGGTGGAAGACAGAGATAGAGTATATCCACGTGTCTGATCTACACCTTACTCAGCCTACTCAGAAGGAACAACAGAGGTAGAAGACAGAGATAGAGTATATCCACGTGTCTGATCTACACCTCACTCAGCCTGCTCAAAAGGAACAGCAGAGGTAGAAGACAGTGATAGAGTATATCCACGTGTCTCACTGAGCCTGCTCAGAAGGAACAGCAGAGGTAGAAGACAGAGATAGAGTATATCCACGTGTCTCACTCAGCCTGCTCAGAAGGAACAGCACAGGTAGAAGACAGAGATAGAGTATATCCACGTGTCTCACTCATGCTGCTCAGAAGGAATAGCAGAGGTAGAAGACAGAGATAGAGTATATCCACGTGTCTGATCTACACCTCACTAAGCCTGCTCAGAAGGAACAGCAGAGGTAGAAGACAGAGATAGAGTATATCCACGTGTCTCACTCAGCCTGCTCAGAAGGAACAGCAGAGGTAGAAGACAGATATAGAGTATATCCACGTGTCTGATCTACACCTCACTCAGCCTGCTCAGAAGGAACAGCAGAGGTAGAAGACAGAGATAGAGTATATCCACGTGTCTCACTCATGCTGCTCAGAAGGAACAGCAGAGGTAGAAGACAGAGATAGAGTATATCCACGTGTCTGATCTACACCTCACTAAGCCTGCTCAGAAGGAACAGCAGAGGTAGAAGACTGAGATATAGTATATATACGTGTCTGATCTACACCTCACTCAGCCTGCTCAGAAGGAACAGCAGAGGTAGAAGACAGTGATAGAGTATATCCACGTGTCTCACTGAGCCTGCTCAGAAGGAACAGCAGAGGTAGAAGACAGAGATATAGTATATCCACGTGTCTGATCTACACCTCACTCAGCCTGCTCAGAAGGAACAGCAGAGGTAGAAGACAGAGATAGAGTATATCCACGTGTCTGATCTACACCACACTAAGCCTGGTCAAAAGGAACAGCAGAGGTAGAAGACAGAGATAGAGTATATCCACGTGTCTGATCTACACCTCACTCAGGCTGCTCAGAAGGAACAGCAGAGGTAGAATACAGAGATATAGTATATCCACGTGTCTGATCTACACCTCACGCAGCCTGCTCAGAAGGAACAGCAGAGGTAGAAGACAGATATAGGGTATATCCACGTGTCTCACTCAGCCTGCTCAGAAGGAACAGCATAGGTAGAAGACAGAGATAGAGTATATCCACGTGTCTCACTCAGCCTGCTCAGAAGGAACAGCAGAGGTAGAAGACAGATATAGAGTATATCCACGTGTCTCACTCAGCCTGCTCAGAAGGAACAGCAGAGGTAGAAGACAGAGATAGAGTATATCCACGTGTCTCACTTAGGCTGCTCAGAAGGAACAGCAGAGGTAGAAGACATAGATAGAGTATATCCACGTGTCTGATCTACACCTCACTCAGCCTGCTCAGAAGGAACAGCAGAGGTAGAAGACAGAGATAGAGTATATCCACGTGTCTCACTTAGACTGCTCAGAAGGAACAGCAGAGGTAGAAGACATAGATAGAGTATATCCACGTGTCTGATCTACACCTCACTCAGCCTGCTCAGAAGGAACAGCTGAGGTAGAAGACAGAGATAGAGTATATCCACGTGTCTCACTCAGCCTGCTCAGAAAGAACAGCAGAGGTAGAAGACAGAGATAGAGTATATCCACGTGTCTCACTCAGCCTGCTCAGAAGGAACATCAGAGGTAGAAGACAGAGATAGAGTATATCCACGTGTCTGATCTACACCTCACTCAGCCTGCTCAGAAGGAACAGCACAGGTAGAAGACAGAGATAGAGTATATCCACGTGTCTCACTCAGCCTGCACAGAAGGAACAGCAGAGGTAGAAGACAGAGATAGAGTATATCCACGTGTCTCACTCAGCCTGCTCAGAAGGAACATCAGAGGTAGAAGACAGAGATAGCGTATATCCACGTGTCTGATCTACACCTCACTCAGCCTGCTCAGAAGGAACAGCAGAGGTAGAAGACAAAGATAGAGTATATCCACGTGTCTCACTCAGCCTGCTCAGAAGGAACAGCAGAGGTAGAAGACAGAGATAGAGTATATCCACGTGTCTGATCTACACCTCACTCAGCCTGCTCAGAAGGAACAGCAGAGGTAGAAGATAGAGATAGAGTATATCCACGTGTCTCACTCATGCTGCTCAGAAGGAATAGCAGAGGTAGAAGACAGATATAGAGTATATCCAAGTGTCTGATCTACACCTCATTCAGGCTGCTCAGAAGGAACAGCAGAGGTAGAAGACAGAGATAGATTATATCCACGTGTCTGATCTACACCTCACTAAGCCTGCTCAGAAGGAACAGCAGAGGTAGAAGACAGAGATATAGTATATCCACGTGTCTGATCTACACCTCATTCAGGCTGCTCAGAAGGAACAGCAGAGGTAGAAGACAGAGATAGAGTATATCCACGTGTCTGATCTACACCTCACTCAGCCTGCTCAGAAGAAACAGCAGAGGTGGAAGACAGAGATAGAGTATATCCACGTGTCTGATCTACACCTTACTCAGCCTACTCAGAAGGAACAACAGAGGTAGAAGACAGAGATAGAGTATATCCACGTGTCTGATCTACACCTCACTCAGCCTGCTCAAAAGGAACAGCAGAGGTAGAAGACAGTGTTATAGTATATCCACGTGTCTCACTGAGCCTGCTCAGAAGGAACAGCAGAGGTAGAAGACAGAGATATAGTATATCCACGTGTCTCACTCAGCCTGCTCAGAAGGAACAGCAGAGGTAGCAGACAGAGATAGAGTATATCCACGTGTCTGATCTACACCTCACTCAGCCTGCTCAGAAGGAACAGCAGAGGTAGAAGACAGAGATAGAGTATATCCACGTGTCTGATCTACACCTCACTCAGCCTGCTCAGAAGGAACAGCAGAGGTAGAAGACAGAGATAGAGTATATCCACGTGTCTGATCTACACCTCACTCAGCCTACTCAGAAGGAACAACAGAGGTAGAAGACAGAGATAGAGTAGATCCACGTGTCTGATCTACACCTCACTCAGCCTGCTCAAAAGGAACAGCAGAGGTAGAAGACAGTGTTATAGTATATCCACGTGTCTCACTGAGCCTGCTCAGAAGGAACAGCAGAGGTAGAAGACAGAGATATAGTATATCCACGTGTCTCACTCAGCCTGCTCAGAAGGAACAGCAGAGGTAGCAGACAGAGATAGAGTATATCCACGTGTCTGATCTACACCTCACTCAGCCTGCTCAGAAGGAACAGCAGAGGTAGAAGACAGAGATAGAGTATATCCACGTGTCTGATCTACACCTCACTCAGCCTGCTCAGAAGGAACAGCAGAGGTAGAAGACAGAGATAGAGTATATCCACGTGTCTGATCTACACCTCACTCAGCCTACTCAGAAGGAACAACAGAGGTAGAAGACAGAGATAGCGTATATTCACGTGTCTGATCTACACCTCACTCAGCCTGCTCAGAAGGAACAGCAGAGGTAGAAGACAGAGATAGTGTATATCCACGTGTCTCACTCAGCCTGCTCAGAAGGAACAGCAGAGGTAGAAGACATAGATAGAGTATATCCACGTGTCTCACTCAGCCTGCTCAGAAGGAACAGCAGAGGTAGAAGACAAAAATAGAGTGTATCCACGTGTCTCACTCAGCCTGCTCAGAAGGAACAGCAGAGGTAGAAGACAGATATAGAGTATATCCACGTGTCTCACTCAGCCTGCTCAGAAGGAACAGTAGAGGTAGAAGACAGAGATAGAGTATATCCACGTGTCTCACTTAGACTGCTCAGAAGGAACAGCAGAGGTAGCAGACAGAGATAGAGTATATCCACGTGTCTGATCTACACCTCACTCAGCCTGCTCAGAAGGAACAGCAGAGGTAGAAGACAGAGATAGAGTATATCCACGTGTCTGATCTACACCTCACTCAGCCTGCTCAGAAGGAACAGCAGAGGTAGAAGACAGAGATAGAGTATATCCACGTGTCTGATCTACACCTCACTCAGCCTACTCAGAAGGAACAACAGAGGTAGAAGACAGAGATAGCGTATATTCACGTGTCTGATCTACACCTCACTCAGCCTGCTCAGAAGGAACAGCAGAGGTAGAAGACAGAGATAGTGTATATCCACGTGTCTCACTCAGCCTGCTCAGAAGGAACAGCAGAGGTAGAAGACATAGATAGAGTATATCCACGTGTCTCACTCAGCCTGCTCAGAAGGAACAGCAGAGGTAGAAGACAAAAATAGAGTGTATCCACGTGTCTCACTCAGCCTGCTCAGAAGGAACAGCAGAGGTAGAAGACAGATATAGAGTATATCCACGTGTCTCACTCAGCCTGCTCAGAAGGAACAGTAGAGGTAGAAGACAGAGATGGAGTATATCCACGTGTCTCACTTAGGCTGCTCAGAAGGAACAGCAGAGGTAGAAGACAGATACAGAGTATATCCACGTATCTCACTCAGCCTGCTCAGAAGGAACGGCAGAGGTAGAAGACAGAGATAGAGTATATCCACGTGTCTCACTTAGGCTGCTCAGAAGGAACAGCAGGGGTAGAAGACATAGATAGAGTATATCCACGTGTCTGATCTACACCTCACTCAGCCTGCTCAGAAGGAACAGCAGAGGTAGAAGACAGAGATAGAGTATATCCACGTGTCTCACTCAGCCTGCTCAGAAGGAACAACAGAGGTAGAAGACAGAGATAGAGTATATCCACGTGTCTCACTCAGCCTGCTCAGAAGGAACATCAGAGGTAGAAGACAGAGATAGCGTATATCCACGTGTCTGATCTACACCTCACTTAGCCTGCTCAGAAGGAACAGCAGAGGTAGAAGACAGAGATATAGTATATCCACGTGTCTGATCTACACCTCATTCAGGCTGCTCAGAAGGAACAGCAGAGGTAGAAGACAGAGATAGAGTATATCCACGTGTCTGATCTACACCTCACTCAGCCTGCTCAGAAGAAAGAGCAGAGGTGGAAGACAGAGATAGATTATATCCACGTGTCTGATCTACACCTCACTCAGCCTGCTCAGAAGAAAGAGCAGAGGTGGAAGACATAGATAGAGTATATCCACGTGTCTCACTCAGCCTGCTCAGAAGGAACAGCAGAGGTAGAAGACAAAAATAGAGTGTATCCACGTGTCTCACTCAGCCTGCTCAGAAGGAACAGCAGAGGTAGAAGACAGATATAGAGTATATCCACGTGTCTCACTCAGCCTGCTCAGAAGGAACAGTAGAGGTAGAAGACAGAGATAGAGTATATCCACGTGTCTCACTTAGACTGCTCAGAAGGAACAGCAGAGGTAGCAGACAGAGATAGAGTATATCCACGTGTCTGATCTACACCTCACTCAGCCTGCTCAGAAGGAACAGCAGAGGTAGAAGACAGAGATAGAGTATATCCACGTGTCTGATCTACACCTCACTCAGCCTGCTCAGAAGGAACAGCAGAGGTAGAAGACAGAGATAGAGTATATCCACGTGTCTGATCTACACCTCACTCAGCCTACTCAGAAGGAACAACAGAGGTAGAAGACAGAGATAGCGTATATTCACGTGTCTGATCTACACCTCACTCAGCCTGCTCAGAAGGAACAGCAGAGGTAGAAGACAGAGATAGTGTATATCCACGTGTCTCACTCAGCCTGCTCAGAAGGAACAGCAGAGGTAGAAGACATAGATAGAGTATATCCACGTGTCTCACTCAGCCTGCTCAGAAGGAACAGCAGAGGTAGAAGACAAAAATAGAGTGTATCCACGTGTCTCACTCAGCCTGCTCAGAAGGAACAGCAGAGGTAGAAGACAGATATAGAGTATATCCACGTGTCTCACTCAGCCTGCTCAGAAGGAACAGTAGAGGTAGAAGACAGAGATAGAGTATATCCACGTGTCTCACTTAGACTGCTCAGAAGGAACAGCAGAGGTAGAAGACATAGATAGAGTATATCCACGTGTCTGATCTACACCTCACTCAGCCTACTCAGAAGGAACAGCAGAGGTAGAAGACAGATACAGAGTATATACACGTGTCTCACTCAGCCTGCTCAGAAGGAACAGCAGAGGTAGAAGACAGATACAGAGTATATCCACGTATCTCACTCAGCCTGCTCAGAAGGAACGGCAGAGGTAGAAGACAGAGATAGAGTATATCCACGTGTCTCACTTAGGCTGCTCAGAAGGAACAGCAGGGGTAGAAGACATAGATAGAGTATATCCACGTGTCTGATCTACACCTCACTCAGCCTGCTCAGAAGGAACAGCAGAGGTAGAAGACAGAGATAGAGTATATCCACGTGTCTCACTCAGCCTGCTCAGAAGGAACAACAGAGGTAGAAGACAGAGATAGAGTATATCCACGTGTCTCACTCAGCCTGCTCAGAAGGAACATCAGAGGTAGAAGACAGAGATAGCGTATATCCACGTGTCTGATCTACACCTCACTTAGCCTGCTCAGAAGGAACAGCAGAGGTAGAAGACAGAGATATAGTATATCCACGTGTCTGATCTACACCTCATTCAGGCTGCTCAGAAGGAACAGCAGAGGTAGAAGACAGAGATAGAGTATATCCACGTGTCTGATCTACACCTCACTCAGCCTGCTCAGAAGAAAGAGCAGAGGTGGAAGACAGAGATAGATTATATCCACGTGTCTGATCTACACCTCACTCAGCCTACTCAGAAGGAACAACAGAGGTAGAAGACAGAGATAGAGTATATCCGCGAGTCTGATCTACACCTCACTCAGCCTGCTCAGAAGGAACAGCAGAGGTAGAAGACAGAGATAGAGTATATCCACGTGTCTGATCTACACCTCACTCAGCCTGCTCAAAAGGAACAGCAGAGGTAGAAGACAGTGTTATAGTATATCCACGTGTCTCACTGAGCCTGCTCAGAAGGAACAGCATAGGTAGAAGACAGAGATATAGTATATCCACGTGTCTCACTCAGCCTGCTCAGAAGGAACAGCAGAGGTAGCAGACAGAGATAGAGTATATCCACGTGTCTGATCTACACCTCACTCAGCCTGCTCAGAAGGAACAGCAGAGGTAGAAGACAGAGATAGAGTATATCCACGTGTCTCACTTAGGCTGCTCAGAAGGAACAGCAGAGGTAGAAGACAGATACAGAGTATATCCACGTATCTCACTCAGCCTGCTCAGAAGGAACGGCAGAGGTAGAAGACAGAGATAGAGTATATCCACGTGTCTCACTTAGGCTGCTCAGAAGGAACAGCAGGGGTAGAAGACATAGATAGAGTATATCCACGTGTCTGATCTACACCTCACTCAGCCTGCTCAGAAGGAACAGCAGAGGTAGAAGACAGAGATAGAGTATATCCACGTGTCTCACTCAGCCTGCTCAGAAGGAACAACAGAGGTAGAAGACAGAGATAGAGTATATCCACGTGTCTCACTCAGCCTGCTCAGAAGGAACAACAGAGGTAGAAGACAGAGATAGAGTATATCCACGTGTCTCACTCAGCCTGCTCAGAAGGAACATCAGAGGTAGAAGACAGAGATAGCCTATATCCACGTGTCTGATCTACACCTCACTTAGCCTGCTCAGAAGGAACAGCAGAGGTAGAAGACAGAGATATAGTATATCCACGTGTCTGATCTACACCTCATTCAGGCTGCTCAGAAGGAACAGCAGAGGTAGAAGACAGAGATAGAGTATATCCACGTGTCTGATCTACACCTCACTCAGCCTGCTCAGAAGAAAGAGCAGAGGTGGAAGACAGAGATAGATTATATCCACGTGTCTGATCTACACCTCACTCAGCCTACTCAGAAGGAACAACAGAGGTAGAAGACAGAGATAGAGTATATCCACGTGTCTGATCTACACCTCACTCAGCCTGCTCAAAAGGAACAGCAGAGGTAGAAGACAGTGTTATAGTATATCCACGTGTCTCACTGAGCCTGCTCAGAAGGAACAGCAGAGGTAGAAGACAGAGATATAGTATATCCACGTGTCTCACTCAGCCTGCTCAGAAGGAACAGCAGAGGTAGCAGACAGAGATAGAGTATATCCACGTGTCTGATCTACACCTCACTCAGCCTGCTCAGAAGGAACAGCAGAGGTAGAAGACAGAGATAGAGTATATCCACGTGTCTGATCTACACCTCACTCAGCCTGCTCAGAAGGAACAGCAGAGGTAGAAGACAGAGATAGAGTATATCCACGTGTCTGATCTACACCTCACTCAGCCTACTCAGAAGGAACAACAGAGGTAGAAGACAGAGATAGCGTATATTCACGTGTCTGATCTACACCTCACTCAGCCTGCTCAGAAGGAACAGCAGAGGTAGAAGACAGAGATAGTGTATATCCACGTGTCTCACTCAGCCTGCTCAGAAGGAACAGCAGAGGTAGAAGACATAGATAGAGTATATCCACGTGTCTCACTCAGCCTGCTCAGAAGGAACAGCAGAGGTAGAAGACAAAAATAGAGTGTATCCACGTGTCTCACTCAGCCTGCTCAGAAGGAACAGCAGAGGTAGAAGACAGATATAGAGTATATCCACGTGTCTCACTCAGCCTGCTCAGAAGGAACAGTAGAGGTAGAAGACAGAGATAGAGTATATCCACGTGTCTCACTTAGACTGCTCAGAAGGAACAGCAGAGGTAGAAGACATAGATAGAGTATATCCACGTGTCTGATCTACACCTCACTCAGCCTACTCAGAAGGAACAGCAGAGGTAGAAGACAGATACAGAGTATATACACGTGTCTCACTCAGCCTGCTCAGAAGGAACAGCAGAGGTAGAAGACAGAGATAGAGTATATCCACGTGTCTCACTTAGGCTGCTCAGAAGGAACAGCAGAGGTAGAAGACAGATACAGAGTATATCCACGTATCTCACTCAGCCTGCTCAGAAGGAACGGCAGAGGTAGAAGACAGAGATAGAGTATATCCACGTGTCTCACTTAGGCTGCTCAGAAGGAACAGCAGGGGTAGAAGACATAGATAGAGTATATCCACGTGTCTGATCTACACCTCACTCAGCCTGCTCAGAAGGAACAGCAGAGGTAGAAGACAGAGATAGAGTATATCCACGTGTCTCACTCAGCCTGCTCAGAAGGAACAACAGAGGTAGAAGACAGAGATAGAGTAAATCCACGTGTCTCACTCAGCCTGCTCAGAAGGAACATCAGAGGTAGAAGACAGAGATAGCCTATATCCACGTGTCTGATCTACACCTCACTTAGCCTGCTCAGAAGGAACAGCAGAGGTAGAAGACAGAGATATAGTATATCCACGTGTCTGATCTACACCTCACTCAGCCTGCTCAGAAGGAACAGCAGAGGTAGAAGATAGAGATAGAGTATATCCACGTGTCTCACTCATGCTGCTCAGAAGGAACAGCAGAGGTAGAAGACAGAGATAGAGTATATCCACGTGTCTGATCTACACCTCACTCAGCCTGCTCAGAAGGAACAGCAGAGGTAGAAGATAGAGATAGAGTATATCCACGTGTCTCACTCATGCTGCTCAGAAGGAATAGCAGAGGTAGAAGACAGATATAGAGTATATCCAAGTGTCTGATCTACACCTCATTCAGGCTGCTCAGAAGGAACAGCAGAGGTAGAAGACAGAGATAGATTATATCCACGTGTCTGATCTACACCTCACTAAGCCTGCTCAGAAGGAACAGCAGAGGTAGAAGACAGAGATATAGTATATCCACGTGTCTGATCTACACCTCATTCAGGCTGCTCAGAAGGAACAGCAGAGGTAGAAGACAGAGATAGAGTATATCCACGTGTCTGATCTACACCTCACTCAGCCTGCTCAGAAGAAACAGCAGAGGTGGAAGACAGAGATAGAGTATATCCACGTGTCTGATCTACACCTTACTCAGCCTACTCAGAAGGAACAACAGAGGTAGAAGACAGAGATAGAGTATATCCACGTGTCTGATCTACACCTCACTCAGCCTGCTCAAAAGGAACAGCAGAGGTAGAAGACAGTGTTATAGTATATCCACGTGTCTCACTGAGCCTGCTCAGAAGGAACAGCAGAGGTAGAAGACAGAGATATAGTATATCCACGTGTCTCACTCAGCCTGCTCAGAAGGAACAGCAGAGGTAGCAGACAGAGATAGAGTATATCCACGTGTCTGATCTACACCTCACTCAGCCTGCTCAGAAGGAACAGCAGAGGTAGAAGACAGAGATAGAGTATATCCACGTGTCTGATCTACACCTCACTCAGCCTGCTCAGAAGGAACAGCAGAGGTAGAAGACAGAGATAGAGTATATCCACGTGTCTGATCTACACCTCACTCAGCCTACTCAGAAGGAACAACAGAGGTAGAAGACAGAGATAGAGTAGATCCACGTGTCTGATCTACACCTCACTCAGCCTGCTCAAAAGGAACAGCAGAGGTAGAAGACAGTGTTATAGTATATCCACGTGTCTCACTGAGCCTGCTCAGAAGGAACAGCAGAGGTAGAAGACAGAGATATAGTATATCCACGTGTCTCACTCAGCCTGCTCAGAAGGAACAGCAGAGGTAGCAGACAGAGATAGAGTATATCCACGTGTCTGATCTACACCTCACTCAGCCTGCTCAGAAGGAACAGCAGAGGTAGAAGACAGAGATAGAGTATATCCACGTGTCTGATCTACACCTCACTCAGCCTGCTCAGAAGGAACAGCAGAGGTAGAAGACAGAGATAGAGTATATCCACGTGTCTGATCTACACCTCACTCAGCCTACTCAGAAGGAACAACAGAGGTAGAAGACAGAGATAGCGTATATTCACGTGTCTGATCTACACCTCACTCAGCCTGCTCAGAAGGAACAGCAGAGGTAGAAGACAGAGATAGTGTATATCCACGTGTCTCACTCAGCCTGCTCAGAAGGAACAGCAGAGGTAGAAGACATAGATAGAGTATATCCACGTGTCTCACTCAGCCTGCTCAGAAGGAACAGCAGAGGTAGAAGACAAAAATAGAGTGTATCCACGTGTCTCACTCAGCCTGCTCAGAAGGAACAGCAGAGGTAGAAGACAGATATAGAGTATATCCACGTGTCTCACTCAGCCTGCTCAGAAGGAACAGTAGAGGTAGAAGACAGAGATAGAGTATATCCACGTGTCTCACTTAGACTGCTCAGAAGGAACAGCAGAGGTAGCAGACAGAGATAGAGTATATCCACGTGTCTGATCTACACCTCACTCAGCCTGCTCAGAAGGAACAGCAGAGGTAGAAGACAGAGATAGAGTATATCCACGTGTCTGATCTACACCTCACTCAGCCTGCTCAGAAGGAACAGCAGAGGTAGAAGACAGAGATAGAGTATATCCACGTGTCTGATCTACACCTCACTCAGCCTGCTCAGAAGGAACAGCAGAGGTAGAAGACAGAGATAGAGTATATCCACGTGTCTCACTCAGCCTGCTCAGAAGGAACAACAGAGGTAGAAGACAGAGATAGAGTAAATCCACGTGTCTCACTCAGCCTGCTCAGAAGGAACATCAGAGGTAGAAGACAGAGATAGCCTATATCCACGTGTCTGATCTACACCTCACTTAGCCTGCTCAGAAGGAACAGCAGAGGTAGAAGACAGAGATATAGTATATCCATGTGTCTGATCTACACCTCACTCAGCCTGCTCAGAAGGAACAGCAGAGGTAGAAGATAGAGATAGAGTATATCCACGTGTCTCACTCATGCTGCTCAGAAGGAACAGCAGAGGTAGAAGACAGAGATAGAGTATATCCACGTGTCTGATCTACACCTCACTCAGCCTGCTCAGAAGGAACAGCAGAGGTAGAAGATAGAGATAGAGTATATCCACGTGTCTCACTCATGCTGCTCAGAAGGAATAGCAGAGGTAGAAGACAGATATAGAGTATATCCAAGTGTCTGATCTACACCTCATTCAGGCTGCTCAGAAGGAACAGCAGAGGTAGAAGACAGAGATAGATTATATCCACGTGTCTGATCTACACCTCACTAAGCCTGCTCAGAAGGAACAGCAGAGGTAGAAGACAGAGATATAGTATATCCACGTGTCTGATCTACACCTCATTCAGGCTGCTCAGAAGGAACAGCAGAGGTAGAAGACAGAGATAGAGTATATCCACGTGTCTGATCTACACCTCACTCAGCCTGCTCAGAAGAAACAGCAGAGGTGGAAGACAGAGATAGAGTATATCCACGTGTCTGATCTACACCTTACTCAGCCTACTCAGAAGGAACAACAGAGGTAGAAGACAGAGATAGAGTATATCCACGTGTCTGATCTACACCTCACTCAGCCTGCTCAAAAGGAACAGCAGAGGTAGAAGACAGTGTTATAGTATATCCACGTGTCTCACTGAGCCTGCTCAGAAGGAACAGCAGAGGTAGAAGACAGAGATATAGTATATCCACGTGTCTCACTCAGCCTGCTCAGAAGGAACAGCAGAGGTAGCAGACAGAGATAGAGTATATCCACGTGTCTGATCTACACCTCACTCAGCCTGCTCAGAAGGAACAGCAGAGGTAGAAGACAGAGATAGAGTATATCCACGTGTCTGATCTACACCTCACTCAGCCTGCTCAGAAGGAACAGCAGAGGTAGAAGACAGAGATAGAGTATATCCACGTGTCTGATCTACACCTCACTCAGCCTACTCAGAAGGAACAACAGAGGTAGAAGACAGAGATAGAGTAGATCCACGTGTCTGATCTACACCTCACTCAGCCTGCTCAAAAGGAACAGCAGAGGTAGAAGACAGTGTTATAGTATATCCACGTGTCTCACTGAGCCTGCTCAGAAGGAACAGCAGAGGTAGAAGACAGAGATATAGTATATCCACGTGTCTCACTCAGCCTGCTCAGAAGGAACAGCAGAGGTAGCAGACAGAGATAGAGTATATCCACGTGTCTGATCTACACCTCACTCAGCCTGCTCAGAAGGAACAGCAGAGGTAGAAGACAGAGATAGAGTATATCCACGTGTCTGATCTACACCTCACTCAGCCTGCTCAGAAGGAACAGCAGAGGTAGAAGACAGAGATAGAGTATATCCACGTGTCTGATCTACACCTCACTCAGCCTACTCAGAAGGAACAACAGAGGTAGAAGACAGAGATAGCGTATATTCACGTGTCTGATCTACACCTCACTCAGCCTGCTCAGAAGGAACAGCAGAGGTAGAAGACAGAGATAGTGTATATCCACGTGTCTCACTCAGCCTGCTCAGAAGGAACAGCAGAGGTAGAAGACATAGATAGAGTATATCCACGTGTCTCACTCAGCCTGCTCAGAAGGAACAGCAGAGGTAGAAGACAAAAATAGAGTGTATCCACGTGTCTCACTCAGCCTGCTCAGAAGGAACAGCAGAGGTAGAAGACAGATATAGAGTATATCCACGTGTCTCACTCAGCCTGCTCAGAAGGAACAGTAGAGGTAGAAGACAGAGATAGAGTATATCCACGTGTCTCACTTAGACTGCTCAGAAGGAACAGCAGAGGTAGCAGACAGAGATAGAGTATATCCACGTGTCTGATCTACACCTCACTCAGCCTGCTCAGAAGGAACAGCAGAGGTAGAAGACAGAGATAGAGTATATCCACGTGTCTGATCTACACCTCACTCAGCCTGCTCAGAAGGAACAGCAGAGGTAGAAGACAGAGATAGAGTATATCCACGTGTCTGATCTACACCTCACTCAGCCTACTCAGAAGGAACAACAGAGGTAGAAGACAGAGATAGCGTATATTCACGTGTCTGATCTACACCTCACTCAGCCTGCTCAGAAGGAACAGCAGAGGTAGAAGACAGAGATAGTGTATATCCACGTGTCTCACTCAGCCTGCTCAGAAGGAACAGCAGAGGTAGAAGACATAGATAGAGTATATCCACGTGTCTCACTCAGCCTGCTCAGAAGGAACAGCAGAGGTAGAAGACAAAAATAGAGTGTATCCACGTGTCTCACTCAGCCTGCTCAGAAGGAACAGCAGAGGTAGAAGACAGATATAGAGTATATCCACGTGTCTCACTCAGCCTGCTCAGAAGGAACAGTAGAGGTAGAAGACAGAGATAGAGTATATCCACGTGTCTCACTTAGACTGCTCAGAAGGAACAGCAGAGGTAGAAGACATAGATAGAGTATATCCACGTGTCTGATCTACACCTCACTCAGCCTACTCAGAAGGAACAGCAGAGGTAGAAGACAGATACAGAGTATATACACGTGTCTCACTCAGCCTGCTCAGAAGGAACAGCAGAGGTAGAAGACAGAGATAGAGTATATCCACGTGTCTCACTTAGGCTGCTCAGAAGGAACAGCAGAGGTAGAAGACAGATACAGAGTATATCCACGTATCTCACTCAGCCTGCTCAGAAGGAACGGCAGAGGTAGAAGACAGAGATAGAGTATATCCACGTGTCTCACTTAGGCTGCTCAGAAGGAACAGCAGGGGTAGAAGACATAGATAGAGTATATCCACGTGTCTGATCTACACCTCACTCAGCCTGCTCAGAAGGAACAGCAGAGGTAGAAGACAGAGATAGAGTATATCCACGTGTCTCACTCAGCCTGCTCAGAAGGAACAACAGAGGTAGAAGACAGAGATAGAGTATATCCACGTGTCTCACTCAGCCTGCTCAGAAGGAACATCAGAGGTAGAAGACAGAGATAGCGTATATCCACGTGTCTGATCTACACCTCACTTAGCCTGCTCAGAAGGAACAGCAGAGGTAGAAGACAGAGATATAGTATATCCACGTGTCTGATCTACACCTCATTCAGGCTGCTCAGAAGGAACAGCAGAGGTAGAAGACAGAGATAGAGTATATCCACGTGTCTGATCTACACCTCACTCAGCCTGCTCAGAAGAAAGAGCAGAGGTGGAAGACAGAGATAGATTATATCCACGTGTCTGATCTACACCTCACTCAGCCTACTCAGAAGGAACAACAGAGGTAGAAGACAGAGATAGAGTATATCCGCGAGTCTGATCTACACCTCACTCAGCCTGCTCAGAAGGAACAGCAGAGGTAGAAGACAGAGATAGAGTATATCCACGTGTCTGATCTACACCTCACTCAGCCTGCTCAAAAGGAACAGCAGAGGTAGAAGACAGTGTTATAGTATATCCACGTGTCTCACTGAGCCTGCTCAGAAGGAACAGCATAGGTAGAAGACAGAGATATAGTATATCCACGTGTCTCACTCAGCCTGCTCAGAAGGAACAGCAGAGGTAGCAGACAGAGATAGAGTATATCCACGTGTCTGATCTACACCTCACTCAGCCTGCTCAGAAGGAACAGCAGAGGTAGAAGACAGAGATAGAGTATATCCACGTGTCTCACTTAGGCTGCTCAGAAGGAACAGCAGAGGTAGAAGACAGATACAGAGTATATCCACGTATCTCACTCAGCCTGCTCAGAAGGAACGGCAGAGGTAGAAGACAGAGATAGAGTATATCCACGTGTCTCACTTAGGCTGCTCAGAAGGAACAGCAGGGGTAGAAGACATAGATAGAGTATATCCACGTGTCTGATCTACACCTCACTCAGCCTGCTCAGAAGGAACAGCAGAGGTAGAAGACAGAGATAGAGTATATCCACGTGTCTCACTCAGCCTGCTCAGAAGGAACAACAGAGGTAGAAGACAGAGATAGAGTATATCCACGTGTCTCACTCAGCCTGCTCAGAAGGAACAACAGAGGTAGAAGACAGAGATAGAGTATATCCACGTGTCTCACTCAGCCTGCTCAGAAGGAACATCAGAGGTAGAAGACAGAGATAGCCTATATCCACGTGTCTGATCTACACCTCACTTAGCCTGCTCAGAAGGAACAGCAGAGGTAGAAGACAGAGATATAGTATATCCACGTGTCTGATCTACACCTCATTCAGGCTGCTCAGAAGGAACAGCAGAGGTAGAAGACAGAGATAGAGTATATCCACGTGTCTGATCTACACCTCACTCAGCCTGCTCAGAAGAAAGAGCAGAGGTGGAAGACAGAGATAGATTATATCCACGTGTCTGATCTACACCTCACTCAGCCTACTCAGAAGGAACAACAGAGGTAGAAGACAGAGATAGAGTATATCCACGTGTCTGATCTACACCTCACTCAGCCTGCTCAAAAGGAACAGCAGAGGTAGAAGACAGTGTTATAGTATATCCACGTGTCTCACTGAGCCTGCTCAGAAGGAACAGCAGAGGTAGAAGACAGAGATATAGTATATCCACGTGTCTCACTCAGCCTGCTCAGAAGGAACAGCAGAGGTAGCAGACAGAGATAGAGTATATCCACGTGTCTGATCTACACCTCACTCAGCCTGCTCAGAAGGAACAGCAGAGGTAGAAGACAGAGATAGAGTATATCCACGTGTCTGATCTACACCTCACTCAGCCTGCTCAGAAGGAACAGCAGAGGTAGAAGACAGAGATAGAGTATATCCACGTGTCTGATCTACACCTCACTCAGCCTACTCAGAAGGAACAACAGAGGTAGAAGACAGAGATAGCGTATATTCACGTGTCTGATCTACACCTCACTCAGCCTGCTCAGAAGGAACAGCAGAGGTAGAAGACAGAGATAGTGTATATCCACGTGTCTCACTCAGCCTGCTCAGAAGGAACAGCAGAGGTAGAAGACATAGATAGAGTATATCCACGTGTCTCACTCAGCCTGCTCAGAAGGAACAGCAGAGGTAGAAGACAAAAATAGAGTGTATCCACGTGTCTCACTCAGCCTGCTCAGAAGGAACAGCAGAGGTAGAAGACAGATATAGAGTATATCCACGTGTCTCACTCAGCCTGCTCAGAAGGAACAGTAGAGGTAGAAGACAGAGATAGAGTATATCCACGTGTCTCACTTAGACTGCTCAGAAGGAACAGCAGAGGTAGAAGACATAGATAGAGTATATCCACGTGTCTGATCTACACCTCACTCAGCCTACTCAGAAGGAACAGCAGAGGTAGAAGACAGATACAGAGTATATACACGTGTCTCACTCAGCCTGCTCAGAAGGAACAGCAGAGGTAGAAGACAGAGATAGAGTATATCCACGTGTCTCACTTAGGCTGCTCAGAAGGAACAGCAGAGGTAGAAGACAGATACAGAGTATATCCACGTATCTCACTCAGCCTGCTCAGAAGGAACGGCAGAGGTAGAAGACAGAGATAGAGTATATCCACGTGTCTCACTTAGGCTGCTCAGAAGGAACAGCAGGGGTAGAAGACATAGATAGAGTATATCCACGTGTCTGATCTACACCTCACTCAGCCTGCTCAGAAGGAACAGCAGAGGTAGAAGACAGAGATAGAGTATATCCACGTGTCTCACTCAGCCTGCTCAGAAGGAACAACAGAGGTAGAAGACAGAGATAGAGTATATCCACGTGTCTCACTCAGCCTGCTCAGAAGGAACATCAGAGGTAGAAGACAGAGATAGCCTATATCCACGTGTCTGATCTACACCTCACTTAGCCTGCTCAGAAGGAACAGCAGAGGTAGAAGACAGAGATATAGTATATCCACGTGTCTGATCTACACCTCACTCAGCCTACTCAGAAGGAACAGCAGAGGTAGAAGACAGATACAGAGTATATACACGTGTCTCACTCAGCCTGCTCAGAAGGAACAGCAGAGGTAGAAGACAGAGATAGAGTATATCCACGTGTCTCACTTAGGCTGCTCAGAAGGAACAGCAGAGGTAGAAGACAGATACAGAGTATATCCACGTATCTCACTCAGCCTGCTCAGAAGGAACGGCAGAGGTAGAAGACAGAGATAGAGTATATCCACGTGTCTCACTTAGGCTGCTCAGAAGGAACAGCAGGGGTAGAAGACATAGATAGAGTATATCCACGTGTCTGATCTACACCTCACTCAGCCTGCTCAGAAGGAACAGCAGAGGTAGAAGACAGAGATAGAGTATATCCACGTGTCTCACTCAGCCTGCTCAGAAGGAACAACAGAGGTAGAAGACAGAGATAGAGTATATCCACGTGTCTCACTCAGCCTGCTCAGAAGGAACATCAGAGGTAGAAGACAGAGATAGCCTATATCCACGTGTCTGATCTACACCTCACTTAGCCTGCTCAGAAGGAACAGCAGAGGTAGAAGACAGAGATATAGTATATCCACGTGTCTGATCTACACCTCATTCAGGCTGCTCAGAAGGAACAGCAGAGGTAGAAGACAGAGATAGAGTATATCCACGTGTCTGATCTACACCTCACTCAGCCTGCTCAGAAGAAAGAGCAGAGGTGGAAGACAGAGATAGATTATATCCACGTGTCTGATCTACACCTCACTCAGCCTACTCAGAAGGAACAACAGAGGTAGAAGACAGAGATAGAGTATATCCGCGAGTCTGATCTACACCTCACTCAGCCTGCTCAGAAGGAACAGCAGAGGTAGAAGACAGAGATAGAGTATATCCACGTGTCTGATCTACACCTCACTCAGCCTGCTCAAAAGGAACAGCAGAGGTAGAAGACAGTGTTATAGTATATCCACGTGTCTCACTGAGCCTGCTCAGAAGGAACAGCAGAGGTAGAAGACAGAGATATAGTATATCCACGTGTCTCACTCAGCCTGCTCAGAAGGAACAGCAGAGGTAGCAGACAGAGATAGAGTATATCCACGTGTCTGATCTACACCTCACTCAGCCTGCTCAGAAGGAACAGCAGAGGTAGAAGACAGAGATAGAGTATATCCACGTGTCTGATCTACACCTCACTCAGCCTGCTCAGAAGGAACAGCAGAGGTAGAAGACAGAGATAGAGTATATCCACGTGTCTGATCTACACCTCACTCAGCCTACTCAGAAGGAACAACAGAGGTAGAAGACAGAGATAGCGTATATTCACGTGTCTGATCTACACCTCACTCAGCCTGCTCAGAAGGAACAGCAGAGGTAGAAGACAGAGATAGTGTATATCCACGTGTCTCACTCAGCCTGCTCAGAAGGAACAGCAGAGGTAGAAGACATAGATAGAGTATATCCACGTGTCTCACTCAGCCTGCTCAGAAGGAACAGCAGAGGTAGAAGACAACAATAGCGTGTATCAACGTGTCTCACTCAGCCTGCTCAGAAGGAACAGCAGAGGTAGAAGACAGATATAGAGTATATCCACGTGTCTCACTCAGCCTGCTCAGAAGGAACAGTAGAGGTAGAAGACAGAGATAGAGTATATCCACGTGTCTCACTTAGACTGCTCAGAAGGAACAGCAGAGGTAGAAGACATAGATAGAGTATATCCACGTGTCTGATCTACACCTCACTCAGCCTGCTCAGAAGGAACAGCTGAGGTAGAAGACAGAGATATAGTATATCCACGTGTCTCACTCAGCCTGCTCAGAAGGAACAGCAGAGGTAGAAGACAGAGATAGAGTATATCCACTTGTCTCACTCAGCCTGCTCAGAAGGAACATCAGAGGTAGAAGACAGAGTTAGAGTATATCCACGTGTCTGATCTACACCTCACTCAGCCTGCTCAGAAGGAACAGCACAGGTAGAAGACAGAGATAGAGTATATCCACGTGTCTCACTCAGCCTGCACAGAAGGAACAGCAGAGGTAGAAGACAGAGATAGAGTATATCCACGTGTCTCACTCAGCCTGCTCAGAAGGAACATCAGAGGTAGAATACAGAGATAGCGTATATCCACGTGTCTGATCTACACCTCACTCAGCCTGCTCAGAAGGAACAGCAGAGGTAGAAGACAGAGATAGAGTATATCCACGTGTCTCACTCAGCCTGCTCAGAAGGAACAGCAGAGGTAGAAGACAGAGATAGAGTATATCCACGTGTCTGATCTACACCTCACTCAGCCTGCTCAGAAGGAACATCAGAGGTAGAAGATGGAGATAGAGTATATCCACGTGTCTCACTCATGCTGCTCAGAAGGAATAGCAGAGGTAGAAGACAGATATAGAGTATATCCAAGTGTCTGATCTACACCTCACTAAGCCTGCTCAGAAGGAACAGCAGAGGTAGAAGACAGAGATGTAGTATATCCACGTGTCTGATCTACACCTCACTCAGCCTACTCAGAAGGAACAGCAGAGGTAGAAGACAGATACAGAGTATATACACGTGTCTCACTCAGCCTGCTCAGAAGGAACAGCAGAGGTAGAAGACAGAGATAGAGTATATCCACGTGTCTCACTTAGGCTGCTCAGAAGGAACAGCAGAGGTAGAAGACAGATACAGAGTATATCCACGTATCTCACTCAGCCTGCTCAGAAGGAACGGCAGAGGTAGAAGACAGAGATAGAGTATATCCACGTGTCTCACTTAGGCTGCTCAGAAGGAACAGCAGGGGTAGAAGACATAGATAGAGTATATCCACGTGTCTGATCTACACCTCACTCAGCCTGCTCAGAAGGAACAGCAGAGGTAGAAGACAGAGATAGAGTATATCCACGTGTCTCACTCAGCCTGCTCAGAAGGAACAACAGAGGTAGAAGACAGAGATAGAGTATATCCACGTGTCTCACTCAGCCTGCTCAGAAGGAACATCAGAGGTAGAAGACAGAGATAGCCTATATCCACGTGTCTGATCTACTCCTCACTTAGCCTGCTCAGAAGGAACAGCAGAGGTAGAAGACAGAGATATAGTATATCCACGTGTCTGATCTACACCTCATTCAGGCTGCTCAGAAGGAACAGCAGAGGTAGAAGACAGAGATAGAGTATATCCACGTGTCTGATCTACACCTCACTCAGCCTGCTCAGAAGAAAGAGCAGAGGTGGAAGACAGAGATAGATTATATCCACGTGTCTGATCTACACCTCACTCAGCCTACTCAGAAGGAACAACAGAGGTAGAAGACAGAGATAGAGTATATCCGCGAGTCTGATCTACACCTCACTCAGCCTGCTCAGAAGGAACAGCAGAGGTAGAAGACAGAGATAGAGTATATCCACGTGTCTGATCTACACCTCACTCAGCCTGCTCAAAAGGAACAGCAGAGGTAGAAGACAGTGTTATAGTATATCCACGTGTCTCACTGAGCCTGCTCAGAAGGAACAGCAGAGGTAGAAGACAGAGATATAGTATATCCACGTGTCTCACTCAGCCTGCTCAGAAGGAACAGCAGAGGTAGCAGACAGAGATAGAGTATATCCACGTGTCTGATCTACACCTCACTCAGCCTGCTCAGAAGGAACAGCAGAGGTAGAAGACAGAGATAGAGTATATCCACGTGTCTGATCTACACCTCACTCAGCCTGCTCAGAAGGAACAGCAGAGGTAGAAGACAGAGATAGAGTATATCCACGTGTCTGATCTACACCTCACTCAGCCTACTCAGAAGGAACAACAGAGGTAGAAGACAGAGATAGCGTATATTCACGTGTCTGATCTACACCTCACTCAGCCTGCTCAGAAGGAACAGCAGAGGTAGAAGACAGAGATAGTGTATATCCACGTGTCTCACTCAGCCTGCTCAGAAGGAACAGCAGAGGTAGAATACATAGATAGAGTATATCCACGTGTCTCACTCAGCCTGCTCAGAAGGAACAGCAGAGGTAGAAGACAACAATAGCGTGTATCAACGTGTCTCACTCAGCCTGCTCAGAAGGAACAGCAGAGGTAGAAGACAGATATAGAGTATATCCACGTGTCTCACTCAGCCTGCTCAGAAGGAACAGTAGAGGTAGAAGACAGAGATAGAGTATATCCACGTGTCTCACTTAGACTGCTCAGAAGGAACAGCAGAGGTAGAAGACATAGATAGAGTATATCCACGTGTCTGATCTACACCTCACTCAGCCTGCTCAGAAGGAACAGCTGAGGTAGAAGACAGAGATATAGTATATCCACGTGTCTCACTCAGCCTGCTCAGAAGGAACAGCAGAGGTAGAAGACAGAGATAGAGTATATCCACTTGTCTCACTCAGCCTGCTCAGAAGGAACATCAGAGGTAGAAGACAGAGTTAGAGTATATCCACGTGTCTGATCTACACCTCACTCAGCCTGCTCAGAAGGAACAGCACAGGTAGAAGACAGAGATAGAGTATATCCACGTGTCTCACTCAGCCTGCACAGAAGGAACAGCAGAGGTAGAAGACAGAGATAGAGTATATCCACGTGTCTCACTCAGCCTGCTCAGAAGGAACATCAGAGGTAGAATACAGAGATAGCGTATATCCACGTGTCTGATCTACACCTCACTCAGCCTGCTCAGAAGGAACAGCAGAGGTAGAAGACAGAGATAGAGTATATCCACGTGTCTCACTCAGCCTGCTCAGAAGGAACAGCAGAGGTAGAAGACAGAGATAGAGTATATCCACGTGTCTGATCTACACCTCACTCAGCCTGCTCAGAAGGAACATCAGAGGTAGAAGATGGAGATAGAGTATATCCACGTGTCTCACTCATGCTGCTCAGAAGGAATAGCAGAGGTAGAAGACAGATATAGAGTATATCCAAGTGTCTGATCTACACCTCACTAAGCCTGCTCAGAAGGAACAGCAGAGGTAGAAGACAGAGATGTAGTATATCCACGTGTCTGATCTACACCTCACTCAGCCTACTCAGAAGGAACAGCAGAGTTAGAAGACAGATACAGAGTATATACACGTGTCTCACTCAGCCTGCTCAGAAGGAACAGCAGAGGTAGAAGACAGAGATAGAGTATATCCACGTGTCTCACTTAGGCTGCTCAGAAGGAACAGCAGAGGTAGAAGACAGATACAGAGTATATCCACGTATCTCACTCAGCCTGCTCAGAAGGAACGGCAGAGGTAGAAGACAGAGATAGAGTATATCCACGTGTCTCACTTAGGCTGCTCAGAAGGAACAGCAGGGGTAGAAGACATAGATAGAGTATATCCACGTGTCTGATCTACACCTCACTCAGCCTGCTCAGAAGGAACAGCAGAGGTAGAAGACAGAGATAGAGTATATCCACGTGTCTCACTCAGCCTGCTCAGAAGGAACAACAGAGGTAGAAGACAGAGATAGAGTATATCCACGTGTCTCACTCAGCCTGCTCAGAATGAACATCAGAGGTAGAAGACAGAGATAGCGTATATCCACGTGTCTGATCTACACCTCACTTAGCCTGCTCAGAAGGAACAGCAGAGGTAGAAGACAGAGATATAGTATATCCACGTGTCTGATCTACACCTCATTCAGGCTGCTCAGAAGGAACAGCAGAGGTAGAAGACAGAGATAGAGTATATCCACGTGTCTGATCTACACCTCACTCAGCCTGCTCAGAAGAAAGAGCAGAGGTGGAAGACAGAGATAGATTATATCCACGTGTCTGATATACACCTCACTCAGCCTACTCAGAAGGAACAACAGAGGTAGAAGACAGAGATAGAGTATATCCACGTGTCTGATCTACACCTCACTCAGCCTGCTCAAAAGGAACAGCAGAGGTAGAAGACAGTGTTATAGTATATCCACGTGTCTCACTGAGCCTGCTCAGAAGGAACAGCAGAGGTAGAAGACAGAGATATAGTATATCCACGTGTCTCACTCAGCCTGCTCAGAAGGAACAGCAGAGGTAGCAGACAGAGATAGAGTATATCCACGTGTCTGATCTACACCTCACTCAGCCTGCTCAGAAGGAACAGCAGAGGTAGAAGACAGAGATAGAGTATATCCACGTGTCTGATCTACACCTCACTCAGCCTGCTCAGAAGGAACAGCAGAGGTAGAAGACAGAGATAGAGTATATCCACGTGTCTGATCTACACCTCACTCAGCCTACTCAGAAGGAACAACAGAGGTAGAAGACAGAGATAGCGTATATTCACGTGTCTGATCTACACCTCACTCAGCCTGCTCAGAAGGAACAGCAGAGGTAGAAGACAGAGATAGTGTATATCCACGTGTCTCACTCAGCCTGCTCAGAAGGAACAGCAGAGGTAGAAGACATAGATAGAGTATATCCACGTGTCTCACTCAGCCTGCTCAGAAGGAACAGCAGAGGTAGAAGACAAAAATAGAGTGTATCCACGTGTCTCACTCAGCCTGCTCAGAAGGAACAGCAGAGGTAGAAGACAGATATAGAGTATATCCACGTGTCTCACTCAGCCTGCTCAGAAGGAACAGTAGAGGTAGAAGACAGAGATAGAGTATATCCACGTGTCTCACTTAGACTGCTCAGAAGGAACAGCAGAGGTAGAAGACATAGATAGAGTATATCCACGTGTCTGATCTACACCTCACTCAGCCTACTCAGAAGGAACAGCAGAGGTAGAAGACAGATACAGAGTATATACACGTGTCTCACTCAGCCTGCTCAGAAGGAACAGCAGAGGTAGAAGACAGAGATAGAGTATATCCACGTGTCTCACTTAGGCTGCTCAGAAGGAACAGCAGAGGTAGAAGACAGATACAGAGTATATCCACGTATCTCACTCAGCCTGCTCAGAAGGAACGGCAGAGGTAGAAGACAGAGATAGAGTATATCCACGTGTCTCACTTAGGCTGCTCAGAAGGAACAGCAGGGGTAGAAGACATAGATAGAGTATATCCACGTGTCTGATCTACACCTCACTCAGCCTGCTCAGAAGGAACAGCAGAGGTAGAAGACAGAGATAGAGTATATCCACGTGTCTCACTCAGCCTGCTCAGAAGGAACAACAGAGGTAGAAGACAGAGATAGAGTATATCCACGTGTCTCACTCAGCCTGCTCAGAAGGAACATCAGAGGTAGAAGACAGAGATAGCCTATATCCACGTGTCTGATCTACACCTCACTTAGCCTGCTCAGAAGGAACAGCAGAGGTAGAAGACAGAGATATAGTATATCCACGTGTCTGATCTACACCTCATTCAGGCTGCTCAGAAGGAACAGCAGAGGTAGAAGACAGAGATAGAGTATATCCACGTGTCTGATCTACACCTCACTCAGCCTGCTCAGAAGAAAGAGCAGAGGTGGAAGACAGAGATAGATTATATCCACGTGTCTGATCTACACCTCACTCAGCCTACTCAGAAGGAACAACAGAGGTAGAAGACAGAGATAGAGTATATCCGCGAGTCTGATCTACACCTCACTCAGCCTGCTCAGAAGGAACAGCAGAGGTAGAAGACAGAGATAGAGTATATCCACGTGTCTGATCTACACCTCACTCAGCCTGCTCAAAAGGAACAGCAGAGGTAGAAGACAGTGTTATAGTATATCCACGTGTCTCACTGAGCCTGCTCAGAAGGAACAGCAGAGGTAGAAGACAGAGATATAGTATATCCACGTGTCTCACTCAGCCTGCTCAGAAGGAACAGCAGAGGTAGCAGACAGAGATAGAGTATATCCACGTGTCTGATCTACACCTCACTCAGCCTGCTCAGAAGGAACAGCAGAGGTAGAAGACAGAGATAGAGTATATCCACGTGTCTGATCTACACCTCACTCAGCCTGCTCAGAAGGAACAGCAGAGGTAGAAGACAGAGATAGAGTATATCCACGTGTCTGATCTACACCTCACTCAGCCTACTCAGAAGGAACAACAGAGGTAGAAGACAGAGATAGCGTATATTCACGTGTCTGATCTACACCTCACTCAGCCTGCTCAGAAGGAACAGCAGAGGTAGAAGACAGAGATAGTGTATATCCACGTGTCTCACTCAGCCTGCTCAGAAGGAACAGCAGAGGTAGAAGACATAGATAGAGTATATCCACGTGTCTCACTCAGCCTGCTCAGAAGGAACAGCAGAGGTAGAAGACAACAATAGCGTGTATCAACGTGTCTCACTCAGCCTGCTCAGAAGGAACAGCAGAGGTAGAAGACAGATATAGAGTATATCCACGTGTCTCACTCAGCCTGCTCAGAAGGAACAGTAGAGGTAGAAGACAGAGATAGAGTATATCCACGTGTCTCACTTAGACTGCTCAGAAGGAACAGCAGAGGTAGAAGACATAGATAGAGTATATCCACGTGTCTGATCTACACCTCACTCAGCCTGCTCAGAAGGAACAGCTGAGGTAGAAGACAGAGATATAGTATATCCACGTGTCTCACTCAGCCTGCTCAGAAGGAACAGCAGAGGTAGAAGACAGAGATAGAGTATATCCACTTGTCTCACTCAGCCTGCTCAGAAGGAACATCAGAGGTAGAAGACAGAGTTAGAGTATATCCACGTGTCTGATCTACACCTCACTCAGCCTGCTCAGAAGGAACAGCACAGGTAGAAGACAGAGATAGAGTATATCCACGTGTCTCACTCAGCCTGCACAGAAGGAACAGCAGAGGTAGAAGACAGAGATAGAGTATATCCACGTGTCTCACTCAGCCTGCTCAGAAGGAACATCAGAGGTAGAATAGAGAGATAGCGTATATCCACGTGTCTGATCTACACCTCACTCAGCCTGCTCAGAAGGAACAGCAGAGGTAGAAGACAGAGGTAGAGTATATCCACGTGTCTCACTCAGCCTGCTCAGAAGGAACAGCAGAGGTAGAAGACAGAGATAGAGTATATCCACGTGTCTGATCTACACCTCACTCAGCCTGCTCAGAAGGAACAGCAGAGGTAGAAGATGGAGATAGAGTATATCCACGTGTCTCACTCATGCTGCTCAGAAGGAATAGCAGAGGTAGAAGACAGATATAGAGTATATCCAAGTGTCTGATCTACACCTCACTAAGCCTGCTCAGAAGGAACAGCAGAGGTAGAAGACAGAGATGTAGTATATCCACGTGTCTGATCTACACATCATTCAGGCTGCTCAGAAGGAACAGCAGAGGTAGAAGACAGAGATAGAGTATATCCACGTGTCTGATCTACACCTCACTAAGCCTGCTCAGAAGGAACAGCAGAGGTAGAAGACAGAGATATAGTATATCCACGTGTCTGATCTACACCTCATTCAGGCTGCTCAGAAGGAACAGCAGAGGTAGAAGACAGAGATAGAGTATATCCACGTGTCTGATCTACACCTCACTCAGCCTGCTCAGAAGAAACAGCAGAGGTGGAAGACAGAGATAGAGTATATCCACGTGTCTGATCTACACCTTACTCAGCCTACTCAGAAGGAACAACAGAGGTAGAAGACAGAGATAGAGTATATCCACGTGTCTGATCTACACCTCACTCAGCCTGCTCAGAAGGAACAGCAGAGGTAGAAGACAGAGATAGAGTATATCCACGTGTGTCACTCAGCCTGCTCAGAAGGAGCAGCAGAGGTTGAAGACAGATACAGAGTATATCCACGTGTCTCACTCAGCCTGCTCAGAAGGAACAGCAGAGGTAGAAGACAGAGATATAGTATATCCACGTGTCTCACTTAGGCTGCTCAGAAGGAACAGCAGAGGTAGAAGACATAGATAGAGTATATCCACGTGTCTGATCTACACCTCACTCAGCCTGCTCAGAAGGAACAGCAGAGGTAGAAGACAGAGATAGAGTATATCCACGTGTCTCACTCAGCCTGCTCAGAAGGAACAGCAGAGGTATAAGACAGAGATAGAGTATATCCACGTGTCTCACTCAGCCTGCTCAGAAGGAACATCAGAGGTAGAAGACAGAGATAGCGTATATCCACGTGTCTGATCTACACCTCACTCAGCCTTCTCAGAAGGAACAGCAGAGGTAGAAGACAGAGATAGAGTATATCCACGTGTCTCACTCATGCCGCTCAGAAGGAATAGCAGAGGTCGAAGACAGAGATAGAGTATATCCACGTGTCTGATCTACACCTCATTCAGGCTGCTCAGAAGGAACAGCAGAGGTAGAAGACAGAGATAGAGTATATCCACGTGTCTGATCTACACCTCACTCAGCCTGCTCAGAAGAAAGAGCAGAGGTGGAAGACAGAGATAGATTATATCCACGTGTCTGATCTACACCTCACTCAGCCTACTCAGAAGGAACAACAGAGGTAGAAGACAGAGATAGAGTATATCCGCGAGTCTGATCTACACCTCACTCAGCCTGCTCAGAAGGAACAGCAGAGGTAGAAGACAGAGATAGAGTATATCCACGTGTCTGATCTACACCTCACTCAGCCTGCTCAAAAGGAACAGCAGAGGTAGAAGACAGTGTTATAGTATATCCACGTGTCTCACTGAGCCTGCTCAGAAGGAACAGCAGAGGTAGAAGACAGAGATATAGTATATCCACGTGTCTCACTCAGCCTGCTCAGAAGGAACAGCAGAGGTAGCAGACAGAGATAGAGTATATCCACGTGTCTGATCTACACCTCACTCAGCCTGCTCAGAAGGAACAGCAGAGGTAGAAGACAGAGATAGAGTATATCCACGTGTCTGATCTACACCTCACTCAGCCTGCTCAGAAGGAACAGCAGAGGTAGAAGACAGAGATAGAGTATATCCACGTGTCTGATCTACACCTCACTCAGCCTACTCAGAAGGAACAACAGAGGTAGAAGACAGAGATAGCGTATATTCACGTGTCTGATCTACACCTCACTCAGCCTGCTCAGAAGGAACAGCAGAGGTAGAAGACAGAGATAGTGTATATCCACGTGTCTCACTCAGCCTGCTCAGAAGGAACAGCAGAGGTAGAAGACATAGATAGAGTATATCCACGTGTCTCACTCAGCCTGCTCAGAAGGAACAGCAGAGGTAGAAGACAACAATAGCGTGTATCAACGTGTCTCACTCAGCCTGCTCAGAAGGAACAGCAGAGGTAGAAGACAGATATAGAGTATATCCACGTGTCTCACTCAGCCTGCTCAGAAGGAACAGTAGAGGTAGAAGACAGAGATAGAGTATATCCACGTGTCTCACTTAGACTGCTCAGAAGGAACAGCAGAGGTAGAAGACATAGATAGAGTATATCCACGTGTCTGATCTACACCTCACTCAGCCTGCTCAGAAGGAACAGCTGAGGTAGAAGACAGAGATATAGTATATCCACGTGTCTCACTCAGCCTGCTCAGAAGGAACAGCAGAGGTAGAAGACAGAGATAGAGTATATCCACTTGTCTCACTCAGCCTGCTCAGAAGGAACATCAGAGGTAGAAGACAGAGTTAGAGTATATCCACGTGTCTGATCTACACCTCACTCAGCCTGCTCAGAAGGAACAGCACAGGTAGAAGACAGAGATAGAGTATATCCACGTGTCTCACTCAGCCTGCACAGAAGGAACAGCAGAGGTAGAAGACAGAGATAGAGTATATCCACGTGTCTCACTCAGCCTGCTCAGAAGGAACATCAGAGGTAGAATAGAGAGATAGCGTATATCCACGTGTCTGATCTACACCTCACTCAGCCTGCTCAGAAGGAACAGCAGAGGTAGAAGACAGAGGTAGAGTATATCCACGTGTCTCACTCAGCCTGCTCAGAAGGAACAGCAGAGGTAGAAGACAGAGATAGAGTATATCCACGTGTCTGATCTACACCTCACTCAGCCTGCTCAGAAGGAACAGCAGAGGTAGAAGATGGAGATAGAGTATATCCACGTGTCTCACTCATGCTGCTCAGAAGGAATAGCAGAGGTAGAAGACAGATATAGAGTATATCCAAGTGTCTGATCTACACCTCACTAAGCCTGCTCAGAAGGAACAGCAGAGGTAGAAGACAGAGATGTAGTATATCCACGTGTCTGATCTACACATCATTCAGGCTGCTCAGAAGGAACAGCAGAGGTAGAAGACAGAGATAGAGTATATCCACGTGTCTGATCTACACCTCACTAAGCCTGCTCAGAAGGAACAGCAGAGGTAGAAGACAGAGATATAGTATATCCACGTGTCTGATCTACACCTCATTCAGGCTGCTCAGAAGGAACAGCAGAGGTAGAAGACAGAGATAGAGTATATCCACGTGTCTGATCTACACCTCACTCAGCCTGCTCAGAAGAAACAGCAGAGGTGGAAGACAGAGATAGAGTATATCCACGTGTCTGATCTACACCTTACTCAGCCTACTCAGAAGGAACAACAGAGGTAGAAGACAGAGATAGAGTATATCCACGTGTCTGATCTACACCTCACTCAGCCTGCTCAGAAGGAACAGCAGAGGTAGAAGACAGAGATAGAGTATATCCACGTGTGTCACTCAGCCTGCTCAGAAGGAGCAGCAGAGGTTGAAGACAGATACAGAGTATATCCACGTGTCTCACTCAGCCTGCTCAGAAGGAACAGCAGAGGTAGAAGACAGAGATATAGTATATCCACGTGTCTCACTTAGGCTGCTCAGAAGGAACAGCAGAGGTAGAAGACATAGATAGAGTATATCCACGTGTCTGATCTACACCTCACTCAGCCTGCTCAGAAGGAACAGCAGAGGTAGAAGACAGAGATAGAGTATATCCACGTGTCTCACTCAGCCTGCTCAGAAGGAACAGCAGAGGTATAAGACAGAGATAGAGTATATCCACGTGTCTCACTCAGCCTGCTCAGAAGGAACATCAGAGGTAGAAGACAGAGATAGCGTATATCCACGTGTCTGATCTACACCTCACTCAGCCTTCTCAGAAGGAACAGCAGAGGTAGAAGACAGAGATAGAGTATATCCACGTGTCTCACTCATGCCGCTCAGAAGGAATAGCAGAGGTCGAAGACAGAGATAGAGTATATCCACGTGTCTGATCTACACCTCATTCAGGCTGCTCAGAAGGAACAGCAGAGGTAGAAGACAGAGATAGAGTATATCCACGTGTCTGATCTACACCTCACTCAGCCTGCTCAGAAGAAAGAGCAGAGGTGGAAGACAGAGATAGATTATATCCACGTGTCTGATCTACACCTCACTCAGCCTACTCAGAAGGAACAACAGAGGTAGAAGACAGAGATAGAGTATATCCACGTGTCTGATCTACACCTCACTCAGCCTGCTCAAAAGGAACAGCAGAGGTAGAAGACAGTGTTATAGTATATCCACGTGTCTCACTGAGCCTGCTCAGAAGGAACAGCAGAGGTAGAAGACAGAGATATAGTATATCCACGTGTCTCACTCAGCCTGCTCAGAAGGAACAGCAGAGGTAGCAGACAGAGATAGAGTATATCCACGTGTCTGATCTACACCTCACTCAGCCTGCTCAGAAGGAACAGCAGAGGTAGAAGACAGAGATAGAGTATATCCACGTGTCTGATCTACACCTCACTCAGCCTGCTCAGAAGGAACAGCAGAGGTAGAAGACAGAGATAGAGTATATCCACCTGTCTGATCTACACCTCACTCAGCCTACTCAGAAGGAACAACAGAGGTAGAAGACAGAGATAGCGTATATTCACGTGTCTGATCTACACCTCACTCAGCCTGCTCAGAAGGAACAGCAGAGGTAGAAGACAGAGATAGTGTATATCCACGTGTCTCACTCAGCCTGCTCAGAAGGAACAGCAGAGGTAGAAGACATAGATAGAGTATATCCACGTGTCTCACTCAGCCTGCTCAGAAGGAACAGCAGAGGTAGAAGACAAAAATAGAGTGTATCCACGTGTCTCACTCAGCCTGCTCAGAAGGAACAGCAGAGGTAGAAGACAGATATAGAGTATATCCACGTGTCTCACTCAGCCTGCTCAGAAGGAACAGTAGAGGTAGAAGACAGAGATAGAGTATATCCACGTGTCTCACTTAGACTGCTCAGAAGGAACAGCAGAGGTAGAAGACATAGATAGAGTATATCCACGTGTCTGATCTACACCTCACTCAGCCTACTCAGAAGGAACAGCAGAGGTAGAAGACAGATACAGAGTATATACACGTGTCTCACTCAGCCTGCTCAGAAGGAACAGCAGAGGTAGAAGACAGAGATAGAGTATATCCACGTGTCTCACTTAGGCTGCTCAGAAGGAACAGCAGAGGTAGAAGACAGATACAGAGTATATCCACGTATCTCACTCAGCCTGCTCAGAAGGAACGGCAGAGGTAGAAGACAGAGATAGAGTATATCCACGTGTCTCACTTAGGCTGCTCAGAAGGAACAGCAGGGGTAGAAGACATAGATAGAGTATATCCACGTGTCTGATCTACACCTCACTCAGCCTGCTCAGAAGGAACAGCAGAGGTAGAAGACAGAGATAGAGTATATCCACGTGTCTCACTCAGCCTGCTCAGAAGGAACAACAGAGGTAGAAGACAGAGATAGAGTATATCCACGTGTCTCACTCAGCCTGCTCAGAAGGAACAACAGAGGTAGAAGACAGAGATAGCGTATATTCACGTGTCTGATCTACACCTCACTCAGCCTGCTCAGAAGGAACAGCAGAGGTAGAAGACAGAGATAGTGTATATCCACGTGTCTCACTCAGCCTGCTCAGAAGGAACAGCAGAGGTAGAAGACATAGATAGAGTATATCCACGTGTCTCACTCAGCCTGCTCAGAAGGAACAGCAGAGGTAGAAAACAAAAATAGAGTGTATCCACGTGTCTCACTCAGCCTGCTCAGAAGGAACAGCAGAGGTAGAAGACAGATATAGAGTATATCCACGTGTCTCACTCAGCCTGCTCAGAAGGAACAGTAGAGGTAGAAGACAGAGATAGAGTATATCCACGTGTCTCACTTAGACTGCTCAGAAGGAACAGCAGAGGTAGAAGACATAGATAGAGTATATCCACGTGTCTGATCTACACCTCACTCAGCCTACTCAGAAGGAACAGCAGAGGTAGAAGACAGATACAGAGTATATACACGTGTCTCACTCAGCCTGCTCAGAAGGAACAGCAGAGGTAGAAGACAGAGATAGAGTATATCCACGTGTCTCACTTAGGCTGCTCAGAAGGAACAGCAGAGGTAGAAGACAGATACAGAGTATATCCACGTATCTCACTCAGCCTGCTCAGAAGGAACGGCAGAGGTAGAAGACAGAGATAGAGTATATCCACGTGTCTCACTTAGGCTGCTCAGAAGGAACAGCAGGGGTAGAAGACATAGATAGAGTATATCCACGTGTCTGATCTACACCTCACTCAGCCTGCTCAGAAGGAACAGCAGAGGTAGAAGACAGAGATAGAGTATATCCACGTGTCTCACTCAGCCTGCTCAGAAGGAACAACAGAGGTAGAAGACAGAGATAGAGTATATCCACGTGTCTCACTCAGCCTGCTCAGAAGGAACATCAGAGGTAGAAGACAGAGATAGCCTATATCCACGTGTCTGATCTACACCTCACTTAGCCTGCTCAGAAGGAACAGCAGAGGTAGAAGACAGAGATATAGTATATCCACGTGTCTGATCTACACCTCATTCAGGCTGCTCAGAAGGAACAGCAGAGGTAGAAGACAGAGATAGAGTATATCCACGTGTCTGATCTACACCTCACTCAGCCTGCTCAGAAGAAAGAGCAGAGGTGGAAGACAGAGATAGATTATATCCACGTGTCTGATCTACACCTCACTCAGCCTACTCAGAAGGAACAACAGAGGTAGAAGACAGAGATAGAGTATATCCGCGAGTCTGATCTACACCTCACTCAGCCTGCTCAGAAGGAACAGCAGAGGTAGAAGACAGAGATAGAGTATATCCACGTGTCTGATCTACACCTCACTCAGCCTGCTCAAAAGGAACAGCAGAGGTAGAATACAGTGTTATAGTATATCCACGTGTCTCACTGAGCCTGCTCAGAAGGAACAGCAGAGGTAGAAGACAGAGATATAGTATATCCACGTGTCTCACTCAGCCTGCTCAGAAGGAACAGCAGAGGTAGCAGACAGAGATAGAGTATATCCACGTGTCTGATCTACACCTCACTCAGCCTGCTCAGAAGGAACAGCAGAGGTAGAAGACAGAGATAGAGTATATCCACGTGTCTGATCTACACCTCACTCAGCCTGCTCAGAAGGAACAGCAGAGGTAGAAGACAGAGATAGAGTATATCCACGTGTCTGATCTACACCTCACTCAGCCTACTCAGAAGGAACAACAGAGGTAGAAGACAGAGATAGCGTATATTCACGTGTCTGATCTACACCTCACTCAGCCTGCTCAGAAGGAACAGCAGAGGTAGAAGACAGAGATAGTGTATATCCACGTGTCTCACTCAGCCTGCTCAGAAGTAACAGCAGAGGTAGAAGACATAGATAGAGTATATCCACGTGTCTCACTCAGCCTGCTCAGAAGGAACAGCAGAGGTAGAAGACAACAATAGCGTGTATCAACGTGTCTCACTCAGCCTGCTCAGAAGGAACAGCAGAGGTAGAAGACAGATATAGAGTATATCCACGTGTCTCACTCAGCCTGCTCAGAAGGAACAGTAGAGGTAGAAGACAGAGATAGAGTATATCCACGTGTCTCACTTAGACTGCTCAGAAGGAACAGCAGAGGTAGAAGACATAGATAGAGTATATCCACGTGTCTGATCTACACCTCACTCAGCCTGCTCAGAAGGAACAGCTGAGGTAGAAGACAGAGATATAGTATATCCACGTGTCTCACTCAGCCTGCTCAGAAGGAACAGCAGAGGTAGAAGACAGAGATAGAGTATATCCACTTGTCTCACTCAGCCTGCTCAGAAGGAACATCAGAGGTAGAAGACAGAGTTAGAGTATATCCACGTGTCTGATCTACACCTCACTCAGCCTGCTCAGAAGGAACAGCACAGGTAGAAGACAGAGATAGAGTATATCCACGTGTCTCACTCAGCCTGCACAGAAGGAACAGCAGAGGTAGAAGACAGAGATAGAGTATATCCACGTGTCTCACTCAGCCTGCTCAGAAGGAACATCAGAGGTAGAATAGAGAGATAGCGTATATCCACGTGTCTGATCTACACCTCACTCAGCCTGCTCAGAAGGAACAGCAGAGGTAGAAGACAGAGGTAGAGTATATCCACGTGTCTCACTCAGCCTGCTCAGAAGGAACAGCAGAGGTAGAAGACAGAGATAGAGTATATCCACGTGTCTGATCTACACCTCACTCAGCCTGCTCAGAAGGAACAGCAGAGGTAGAAGATGGAGATAGAGTATATCCACGTGTCTCACTCATGCTGCTCAGAAGGAATAGCAGAGGTAGAAGACAGATATAGTGTATATCCAAGTGTCTGATCTACACCTCACTAAGCCTGCTCAGAAGGAACAGCAGAGGTAGAAGACAGAGATGTAGTATATCCACGTGTCTGATCTACACATCATTCAGGCTGCTCAGAAGGAACAGCAGAGGTAGAAGACAGAGATAGAGTATATCCACGTGTCTGATCTACACCTCACTAAGCCTGCTCAGAAGGAACAGCAGAGGTAGAAGACAGAGATATAGTATATCCACGTGTCTGATCTACACCTCATTCAGGCTGCTCAGAAGGAACAGCAGAGGTAGAAGACAGAGATAGAGTATATCCACGTGTCTGATCTACACCTCACTCAGCCTGCTCAGAAGAAACAGCAGAGGTGGAAGACAGAGATAGAGTATATCCACGTGTCTGATCTACACCTTACTCAGCCTACTCAGAAGGAACAACAGAGGTAGAAGACAGAGATAGAGTATATCCACGTGTCTGATCTACACCTCACTCAGCCTGCTCAGAAGGAACAGCAGAGGTAGAAGACAGAGATAGAGTATATCCACGTGTGTCACTCAGCCTGCTCAGAAGGAGCAGCAGAGGTTGAAGACAGATACAGAGTATATCCACGTGTCTCACTCAGCCTGCTCAGAAGGAACAGCAGAGGTAGAAGACAGAGATATAGTATATCCACGTGTCTCACTTAGGCTGCTCAGAAGGAACAGCAGAGGTAGAAGACATAGATAGAGTATATCCACGTGTCTGATCTACACCTCACTCAGCCTGCTCAGAAGGAACAGCAGAGGTAGAAGACAGAGATAGAGTATATCCACGTGTCTCACTCAGCCTGCTCAGAAGGAACAGCAGAGGTATAAGACAGAGATAGAGTATATCCACGTGTCTCACTCAGCCTGCTCAGAAGGAACATCAGAGGTAGAAGACAGAGATAGCGTATATCCACGTGTCTGATCTACACCTCACTCAGCCTTCTCAGAAGGAACAGCAGAGGTAGAAGACAGAGATAGAGTATATCCACGTGTCTCACTCATGCCGCTCAGAAGGAATAGCAGAGGTCGAAGACAGAGATAGAGTATATCCACGTGTCTGATATACACCTCACTAAGCCTGCTCAGAAGGAACAGCAGATGTAGAAGACAGAGATATAGTATATCCACATGTCTGATCTACACCTCATTCAGGCTGCTCAGAAGGAACAGCAGAGGTAGAAGACAGAGATAGAGTATATCCACGTGTCTGATCTACACCTCACTCAGCCTGCTCAGAAGGAACAGCAGAGGTAGAAGACAGAGATAGAGTATATCCACGTGTCTCACTCATGCCGCTCAGAAGGAATAGCAGAGGTAGAAGACAGAGATAGAGTATATTCACGTGTCTGATCTACACCTCACTCAGCCTGCTCAGAAGGAACAGCAGAGGTAGAAGACAGAGATAGTGTATATCCACGTGTCTCACTCAGCCTGCTCAGAAGGAACAGCAGAGGTAGAAGACATAGATAGAGTATATCCACGTGTCTCACTCAGCCTGCTCAGAAGGAACAGCAGAGGTAGAAGACAACAATAGCGTGTATCCACGTGTCTCACTCAGCCTGCTCAGAAGGAACAGCAGAGGTAGAAGACAGATATAGAGTATATCCACGTGTCTCACCCAGCCTGCTCAGAAGGAACAGTAGAGGTAGAAGACAGAGATAGAGTATATCCACGTGTCTCACTTAGACTGCTCAGAAGGAACAGCAGAGGTAGAAGACATAGATAGAGTATATCCACGTGTCTGATCTACACCTCACTCAGCCTGCTCAGAAGGAACAGCTGAGGTAGAAGACAGAGATATAGTATATCCACGTGTCTCACTCAGCCTGCTCAGAAGGAACAGCAGAGGTAGAAGACAGAGATAGAGTATATCCACTTGTCTCACTCAGCCTGCTCAGAAGGAACATCAGAGGTAGAAGACAGAGTTAGATTATATCCACGTGTCTGATCTACACCTCACTCAGCCTGCTCAGAAGGAACAGCACAGGTATAAGACAGAGATAGAGTATATCCACGTGTCTCACTCAGCCTGCACAGAAGGAACAGCAGAGGTAGAAGACAGAGATAGAGTATATCCACGTGTCTCACTCAGCCTGCTCAGAAGGAACATCAGAGGTAGAATACAGAGATAGCGTATATCCACGTGTCTGATCTACACCTCACTCAGCCTGCTCAGAAGGAACAGCAGAGGTAGAAGACAGAGATAGAGTATATCCACGTGTCTCACTCAGCCTGCTCAGAAGGAACAGCAGAGGTAGAAGACAGAGATAGAGTATATCCACGTGTCTGATCTACACCTCACTCAGCCTGCTCAGAAGGAAAGGCAGAGGTAGAAGATGGAGATAGAGTATATCCACGTGTCTCACTCATGCTGCTCAGAAGGAATAGCAGAGGTAGAAGACAGATATAGAGTATATCCAAGTGTCTGATCTACACCTCACTAAGCCTGCTCAGAAGGAACAGCAGAGGTAGAAGACAGAGATGTAGTATATCCACGTGTCTGATCTACACATCATTCAGGCTGCTCAGAAGGAACAGCAGAGGTAGAAGACAGAGATAGAGTATTTCCACGTGTCTGATCTACACCTCACTAAGCCTGCTCAGAAGGAACAGCAGAGGTAGAAGACAGAGATATAGTATATCCACGTGTCTGATCTACACCTCATTCAGGCTGCTCAGAAGGAACAGCAGAGGTAGAAGACAGAGATAGAGTATATCCACGTGTCTGATCTACACCTCACTCAGCCTGCTCAGAAGAAACAGCAGAGGTGGAAGACAGAGATAGACTATATCCACGTGTCTGATCTACACCTTACTCAGCCTACTCAGAAGGAACAACAGAGGTAGAAGACAGAGATAGAGTATATCCACGTGTCTGATCTACACCTCACTCAGCCTGCTCAGAAGGAACAGCAGAGGTAGAAGACAGAGATAGAGTATATCCACGTGTGTCACTCAGCCTGCTCAGAAGGAACAGCAGAGGTTGAAGACAGATACAGAGTATATCCACGTGTCTCACTCAGCCTGCTCAGAAGGAACAGCAGAGGTAGAAGACAGAGATATAGTATATCCACGTGTCTCACTTAGGCTGCTCAGAAGGAACAGCAGAGGTAGAAGACATAGATAGAGTATATCCACGTGTCTGATCTACACCTCACTCAGCCTGCTCAGAAAAAACAGCAGAGGTAGAAGACAGAGATAGAGTATATCCACGTGTCTCACTCAGCCTGCTCAGAAGGAACAGCAGAGGTATAAGACAGAGATATAGTATATCCACGTGTCTCACTCAGCCTGCTCAGAAGGAACATCAGAGGTAGAAGACAGAGAGAGCGTATATCCACGTGTCTGATCTACACCTCACTCAGCCTTCTCAGAAGGAACAGCAGAGGTAGAAGACAGAGATAGAGTATATCCACGTGTCTCACTCAGCCTGCACAGAAGGAACAGCAGAGGTAGAAGACAGAGATAGAGTATATCCACGTGTCTCACTCAGCCTGCTCAGAAGGAACATCAGAGGTAGAATACAGAGATAGCGTATATCCACGTGTCTGATCTACACCTCACTCAGCCTGCTCAGAAGGAACAGCAGAGGTAGAAGACAGAGATAGAGTATATCCACGTGTCTCACTCAGCCTGCTCAGAAGGAACAGCAGAGGTAGAAGACAGAGATAGAGTATATCCACGTGTCTGATCTACACCTCACTCAGCCTGCTCAGAAGGAAAGGCAGAGGTAGAAGATGGAGATAGAGTATATCCACGTGTCTCACTCATGCTGCTCAGAAGGAATAGCAGAGGTAGAAGACAGATATAGAGTATATCCAAGTGTCTGATCTACACCTCACTAAGCCTGCTCAGAAGGAACAGCAGAGGTAGAAGACAGAGATGTAGTATATCCACGTGTCTGATCTACACATCATTCAGGCTGCTCAGAAGGAACAGCAGAGGTAGAAGACAGAGATAGAGTATTTCCACGTGTCTGATCTACACCTCACTAAGCCTGCTCAGAAGGAACAGCAGAGGTAGAAGACAGAGATATAGTATATCCACGTGTCTGATCTACACCTCATTCAGGCTGCTCAGAAGGAACAGCAGAGGTAGAAGACAGAGATAGAGTATATCCACGTGTCTGATCTACACCTCACTCAGCCTGCTCAGAAGAAACAGCAGAGGTGGAAGACAGAGATAGACTATATCCACGTGTCTGATCTACACCTTACTCAGCCTACTCAGAAGGAACAACAGAGGTAGAAGACAGAGATAGAGTATATCCACGTGTCTGATCTACACCTCACTCAGCCTGCTCAGAAGGAACAGCAGAGGTAGAAGACAGAGATAGAGTATATCCACGTGTGTCACTCAGCCTGCTCAGAAGGAACAGCAGAGGTTGAAGACAGATACAGAGTATATCCACGTGTCTCACTCAGCCTGCTCAGAAGGAACAGCAGAGGTAGAAGACAGAGATATAGTATATCCACGTGTCTCACTTAGGCTGCTCAGAAGGAACAGCAGAGGTAGAAGACATAGATAGAGTATATCCACGTGTCTGATCTACACCTCACTCAGCCTGCTCAGAAAAAACAGCAGAGGTAGAAGACAGAGATAGAGTATATCCACGTGTCTCACTCAGCCTGCTCAGAAGGAACAGCAGAGGTATAAGACAGAGATATAGTATATCCACGTGTCTCACTCAGCCTGCTCAGAAGGAACATCAGAGGTAGAAGACAGAGAGAGCGTATATCCACGTGTCTGATCTACACCTCACTCAGCCTTCTCAGAAGGAACAGCAGAGGTAGAAGACAGAGATAGAGTATATCCACGTGTCTCACTCATGCCGCTCAGAAGGAATAGCAGAGGTCGAAGACAGAGATAGAGTATATCCACGTGTCTGATATACACCTCACTAAGCCTGCTCAGAAGGAACAGCAGATGTAGAAGACAGAGATATAGTATATCCACATGTCTGATCTACACCTCATTCAGGCTGCTCAGAAGGAACAGCAGAGGTAGAAGACAGAGATAGAGTATATCCACGTGTCTGATCTACACCTCACTCAGCCTGCTCAGAAGGAACAGCAGAGGTAGAAGACAGAGATAGAGTATATCCACGTGTCTCACTCAGCCTGCTCAGAAGGAACAGCAGAGGTATAAGACAGAGATAGAGTATACCCACGTGTCTCACTCATGCCGCTCAGAAGGAATAGCAGAGGTAGAAGACAGAGATAGAGTATATCCACGTGTCTGATCTACACCTCACTCAGCCTGCTCAGAAGGAACAGCATAGGTAGAAGACAGAGATATAGTATATCCACGTGTCTGATCTACACCTCATTCAGGCTGCTCAGAAGGAACAGCAGAGGTAGAAGACAGAGATAGAGTATATCCACGTGTCTGATCTACACCTCACTCAGCCTGCTCAGAAGAAAGAGCAGAGGTGGAAGACAGAGATAGATTATATCCACGTGTCTGATCTACACCTCACTCAGCCTACTCAGAAGGAACAACAGAGGTAGAAGACAGAGATAGAGTATATCCGCGAGTCTGATCTACACCTCACTCAGCCTGCTCAGAAGGAACAGCAGAGGTAGAAGACAGAGATAGAGTATATCCACGTGTCTGATCTACACCTCACTCAGCCTGCTCAAAAGGAACAGCAGAGGTAGAAGACAGTGATATAGTATATCCACGTGTCTCACTGAGCCTGCTCAGAAGGAACAGCAGAGGTAGAAGACAGAGATATAGTATATCCACGTGTCTCACTCAGCCTGCTCAGAAGGAACAGCAGAGGTAGCAGACAGAGATAGAGTATATCCACGTGTCTGATCTACACCTCACTCAGCCTGCTCAGAAGGAACAGCAGAGGTAGAAGACAGAGATAGAGTATATCCACGTGTCTGATCTACACCTCACTCAGCCTACTCAGAAGGAACAACAGAGGTAGAAGACAGAGATAGCGTATATTCACGTGTCTGATCTACACCTCACTCAGCCTGCTCAGAAGGAACAGCAGAGGTAGAAGACAGAGATAGAGTATATCCACGTGTCTCACTCAGCCTGCTCAGAAGGAACAGCAGAGGTAGAAGACATAGATAGAGTATATCCACGTGTCTCACTCAGCCTGCTCAGAAGGAACAGCAGAGGTAGAAGACAAAAATAGAGTGTATCCACGTGTCTTACTCAGCCTGCTCAGAAGGAACAGCAGAGGTAGAAGACAGATATAGAGTATATCCACGTGTCTCACTCAGCCTGCTCAGAAGGAACAGCAGAGGTAGAAGACAGAGATAGAGTATATCCACGTGTCTCACTTAGACTGCTTAGAAGGAACAGCAGAGGTAGAAGACATAGATAGAGTATATCCACGTGTCTGATCTACACCTCACTCAGCCTGCTCAGAAGGAACAGCTGAGGTAGAAGACAGAGATAGAGTATATCCACGTGTCTCACTCAGCCTGCTCAGAAGGAACAGCAGAGGTAGAAGACAGAGATAGAGTATATCCACTTGTCTCACTCAGCCTGCTCAGAAGGAACATCAGAGGTAGAAGACAGAGTTAGAGTATATCCACGTGTCTGATCTACACCTCAATCAGCCTACTCAGAAGGAACAGCACAGGTAGAAGACAGAGATAGAGTATATCCACGTGTCTCACTCAGCCTGCACAGAAGGAACAGCAGAGGTAGAAGACAGAGATAGAGTATATCCACGTGTCTCACTCAGCCTGCTCAGAAGGAACATCAGAGGTAGAATACAGAGATAGCGTATATCCACGTGTCTGATCTACACCTCACTCAGCCTGCTCAGAAGGAACAGCAGAGGTAGAAGACAGAGATAGAGTATATCCACGTGTCTCACTCAGCCTGCTCAGAAGGAACAGCAGAGGTAGAAGACAGAGATAGAGTATATCCACGTGTCTGATCTACACCTCACTCAGCCTGCTCAGAAGGAACAGCAGAGGTAGAAGATGGAGATAGAGTATATCCACGTGTCTCACTCATGCTGCTCAGAAGAAATAGCAGAGGTAGAAGACAGATATAGAGTATATCCAAGTGTCTGATCTACACCTCACTAAGCCTGTTCAGAAGGAACAGCAGAGGTAGAAGACAGAGATGTAGTATATCCACGTGTCTGATCTACACATCATTCAGGCTGCTCAGAAGGAACAGCAGAGGTAGAAAACAGAGATAGAGTATATCCACGTGTCTGATCTACACCTCACTAAGCCTGCTCAGAAGGAACAGCAGAGGTAGAAGACAGAGATATAGTATATCCACGTGTCTGATCTACACCTCATTCAGGCTGCTCAGAAGGAACAACAGAGGTAGAAGACAGAGATAGAGTATATCCACGTGTCTGATCTACACCTCACTCAGCCTGCTCAGAAGAAACAGCAGAGGTGGAAGACAGAGATAGAGTATATCCACGTGTCTGATCTACACCTTACTCAGCCTACTCAGAAGGAACAACAGAGGTAGAAGACAGAGATAGAGTATATCCACGTGTCTGATCTACACCTCACTCAGCCTGCTCAGAAGGAACAGCAGAGGTAGAAGACAGAGATAGAGTATATCCACGTGTCTCACTCAGCCTGCTCAGAAGGAACAGCAGAGGTTGAAGACAGATACAGAGTATATCCACGTGTCTCACTCAGCCTGCTCAGAAGGAACAGCAGAGGTAGAAGACAGAGATATAGTATATCCACGTGTCTCATTTAGGCTGCTCAGAAGGAACAGGAGAGGTAGAAGACATAGATAGAGTATATCCACGTGTCTGATCTACACCTCACTCAGCCTGCTCAGAAGGAACAGCAGAGGTAGAAGACAGAGATAGAGTATATCCACGTGTCTCACTCAGCCTGCTCAGAAGGAACAGCAGAGGTATAAGACAGAGATAGAGTATATCCACGTGTCTCACTCAGCCTGCTCAGAAGGAACATCAGAGGTAGAAGACAGAGATAGCGTATATCCACGTGTCTGATCTACACCTCACTCAGCCTGCTCAGAAGGAACAGCAGAGGTAGAAGACAGAGATAGAGTATATCCACGTGTCTCACTCATGCCGCTCAGAAGGAATAGCAGAGGTCGAAGACTGAGATAGAGTATATCCACGTGTCTGATCTACACCTCACTAAGCCTGCTCAGAAGGAACAGCAGATGTAGAAGACAGAGATATAGTATATCCACATGTCTGATCTACACCTCATTCAGACTGCTCAGAAGGAACAGCAGAGGTAGAAGACAGAGATAGAGTATATCCACGTGTCTGATCTACACCTCACTCAGCCTGCTCAGAAGGAACAGCAGAGGTAGAAGACAGAGATAGAGTATATCCACGTGTCTCACTCATGCCGCTCAGAAGGAATAGCAGAGGTCGAAGACTGAGATAGAGTATATCCACGTGTCTGATCTACACCTCACTAAGCCTGCTCAGAAGGAACAGCAGATGTAGAAGACAGAGATATAGTATATCCACATGTCTGATCTACACCTCATTCAGACTGCTCAGAAGGAACAGCAGAGGTAGAAGACAGAGATAGAGTATATCCACGTGTCTGATCTACACCTCACTCAGCCTGCTCAGAAGGAACAGCAGAGGTAGAAGTCAGAGATAGCGTATATCCACGTGTCTGAACTACACCTCACTCAGCCTGCTCAGAAGGAACAGCAGAGGTAGAAGACAGAGATAGAGTATATCCACGTGTCTCACTCATGCCGCTCAGAAGGAATAGCAGAGGTAGAAGACAGAGATAGAGTATATCCACGTGTCTGATCTACACCTCACTAAGCCTGCTCAGAAGGAACAGCAGAGGTAGAAGACAGAGATATAGTATATCCACATGTCTGATCTACACCTCATTCAGGCTGCTCAGAAGGAACAGCAGAGGTTGAAGACAGAGATAGAGTATATCCACGTGTCTGATCTACACCTCACTCAGCCTGCTCAGAAGAAACAGCAGAGGTGGAAGACAGAGATAGAGTATATCCACGTGTCTGATCTACACCTCACTCAGCATACTCAGAAGAAACAGCAGAGGTAGAAGACAGATACAGAGTATATACACGTGTCTCACTCAGCCTGCTCAGAAGGAACAGCAGAGGTAGAAGACAGAGATAGAGTATATCCACGTGTCTGATCTACACCTCACTCAGCCTGCTCAGAAGGAACAGCAGAGGTAGAAGACAGAGATAGAGTATATCCACGTGTCTGATCTACACCACACTAAGCCTGGTCAAAAGGAACAGCAGAGGTAGAAGACAGAGATAGAGTATATCCACGTGTCTGATCTACACCTCACTCAGGCTGCTCAGAAGGAACAGCAGAGGTAGAAGACAGAGATATAGTATATCCACGTGTCTGATCTACACCTCACGCAGCCTGCTCAGAAGGAACAGCAGAGGTATAAGACAGATATAGGGTATATCCACGTGTCTCACTCATGCTGCTCAGAAGGAATAGCAGAGGTAGAAGACAGATATAGAGTATATCCAAGTGTCTGATCTACACCTCACTAAGCCTGCTCCGAAGGAACAGCAGAGGTAGAAGACAGAGATGTAGTATATCCACGTGTCTGATCTACACATCATTCAGGCTGCTCAGAAGGAACAGCAGAGGTGGAAGACAGAGATAGAGTATATCCACGTGTCTGATCTGCACCTCACTAAGCCTGCTCAGAAGGAACAGCAGAGGTATAAGACAGAGATAGAGTATATCCACGTGTCTCATTCAGCCTGCTCAGAAGGAACATCAGAGGTAGAAGACAGAGATAGCGTATATCCACGTGTCTGATCTACACCTAACTCAGCCTGCTCAGAAGGAACAGCAGAGGTAGAAGACAGAGATAGAGTATATCCACGTGTCTCACTCATGCCGCTCAGAAGGAATAGCAGAGGTCGAAGACAGAGATAGAGTATATCCACGTGTCTGATCTACACCTCACTAAGCCTGCTCAGAAGGAACAGCAGATGTAGAAGACAGAGATATAGTATATCCACATGTCTGATCTACACCTCATTCAGGCTGCTCAGAAGGAACAGCAGAGGTAGAAGACAGAGATAGAGTATATCCACGTGTCTGATCTACACCTCACTCAGCCTGCTCAGAAGGAACAGCAGAGGTAGAAGACAGAGATAGAGTATATCCACGTGTCTCACTCAGCCTGCTCAGAAGGAACAGCAGAGGTAGAAGACAGATACAGAGTATATACACGTGTCTCACTCAGCCTGCTCAGAAGGAACAGCAGAGGTAGAAGACAGAGATAGAGTATATCCACGTGTCTGATCTACACCTCACTCAGCCTGCTCAGAAGGAACAGCAGAGGTAGAAGACAGAGATAGAGTATATCCACGTGTCTGATCTACACCACACTAAGCCTGGTCAAAAGGAACAGCAGAGGTAGAAGACAGAGATAGAGTATATCCACGTGTCTGATCTACACCTCACTCAGGCTGCTCAGAAGGAACAGCAGAGGTAGAAGACAGAGATATAGTATATCCACGTGTCTGATCTACATCTCACGCAGCCTGCTCAGAAGGAACAGCAGAGGTATAAGACAGATATAGGGTATATCCACGTGTCTCACTCATGCTGCTCAGAAGGAATAGCAGAGGTAGAAGACAGATATAGAGTATATCCAAGTGTCTGATCTACACCTCACTAAGCCTGCTCAGAAGGAACAGCAGAGGTAGAAGACAGAGATGTAGTATATCCACGTGTCTGATCTACACATCATTCAGGCTGCTCAGAAGGAACAGCAGAGGTGGAAGACAGAGATAGAGTATATCCACTTGTCTGATCTGCACCTCATTCAGGCTGCTCAGAAGGAACAGCAGAGGTAGAAGACAGAGATAGAGTATATCCACGTGTCTGATCTACACCTCACTCAGCCTGCTCAGAAGAAACAGCAGAGGTGGAAGACAGAGATAGAGTATATCCACGTGTCTGATCTACACCTTACTCAGCCTACTCAGAAGGAACAACAGAGGTAGAAGACAGAGATAGCGTATATCCACGTGTCTGATCTACACCTCACTCAGCCTGCTCAGAAGGAACAACAGAGGTAGAAGACAGAGATATAGTATATCCGCGAGTCTGATCTACACCTCACTCAGCCTGCTCAGAAGGAACAGCAGAGGTAGAAGACAGAGATAGAGTATATCCACGTGTCTGATCTACACCTCACTCAGCCTGCTCAAAAGGAACAGCAGAGGTAGAAGACAGTGATATAGTATATCCACGTGTCTCACTGAGCCTGCTCAGAAGGAACAGCAGAGGTAGAAGACAGAGATAAAGTATATCCACGTGTCTCACTCAGCCTGCTCAGAAGGTACAGCAGAGGTAGAAGACAGAGATAGAGTATATCCACGTGTCTGATCTACACCTCACTAAGCCTGCTCGGAAGAAACAGCAGAGGTAGAAGACAGAGATATAGTATATCCACGTGTCTGATCTACACCTCATTCAGGCTGCTCAGAAGGAACAGCAGAGGTAGAATACAGAGATAGAGTATATCCACGTGTCTGATCTACACCTCACTCAGCCTGCTCAGAAGAAACAGCAGAGGTGGAAGACAGAGATAGAGTATATCCACGTGTCTGATCTACACCTCACTCAGCCTACTCAGAAGGAACAACAGAGGTAGAAGACAGAGATAGAGTATATTCACGTGTCTGATCTACACCTCACTCAGCCTGCTCAGAAGGAACAGCAGAGGTAGAAGACAGAGATATAGTATATCCACGTGTCTGATCTACACCTCATTCAGGCTGCTCAGAAGGAACAGCAGAGGTAGAAGACAGAGATATAGTATATCCACGTGTCTGATCTACACCTCACTCAGCCTGCTCAGAAGAAACAGCAGAGGTGGAAGACAGAGATAGAGTATATCCACGTGTCTGATCTACACCTCACTCAGCCTACTCAGAAGGAAAAACAGAGGTAGAAGACAGAGATAGAGTATATTCACGTGTCTGATCTACACCTCACTCAGCCTGCTCAGAAGGAACAGCAGAGGTAAAAGACAGAGATAGAGTATATCCACGTGTCTCACTCAGCCTGCTCAGAAGGAACAGCAGAGGTAGAAGACAGAGATAGAGTATATCCACGTGTCTCACTCGGCCTGCTCAGAAGGAACAGCAGAGGTAGAAGACAAAGATAGAGTGTATCCACGTGTCTCACTCAGCCTGCTCAGAAGGAACAGCAGAGGTAGAAGACAGATATAGAGTATATCCACGTGTCTCACTCAGCCTGCTCAGAAGGAACAGCAGAGGTAGAAGACAGAGATAGAGTACATCCACGTGTCTCACTCAGCCTGCTCAGAAGGAACAGCAGAGGTAGAAGACAGAGATAGAGTATATCCACGTGTCTCACTCAGCCTGCTCAGAAGGAACATCAGAGGTAGAAGACAGAGATAGCGTATATCCACGTGTCTGATCTACACCTCACTCAGCCTGCTCAGAAGGAACAGCAGAGGTAGAAGACTGAGATAGAGTATATCCACGTGTCTCACTATGCTGCTCAGAAGGAATAGCAGAGGTAGAAGACAGAGATAGAGTATATCCACGTGTCTGATCTACACCTCACTAAGCCTGCTCAGAAGGAACAGCAGAGGTAGAAGACAGAGATATAGTATATCCACGTGTCTGATCTACACCTCATTCAGGCTGCTCAGAAGGAACAGCAGAGGTAGAAGACAGAGATAGAGTATATCTACGTGTCTGATCTACACCTCACTCTGCCTGCTCAGAAGAAACAGCAGAGGTGGAAGACAGAGATAGAGTATATCCACGTGTCTGATATACACCTCACTCAGCCTACTCAGAAGGAACAGCAGAGGTAGAAGACAGATACAGAGTATATCCACGTGTCTCACTCAGCCTGCTCAGAAGGAACAGCAGAGATAGAAGACAGAGATAAAGTATATCCACGTGTCTCACTTAGGCTGCTCAGAAGGAACAGCAGAGGTAGAAGACAGATACAGAGTATATCCACGTGTCTCACTCAGCCTGCTCAGAAGGAACAGCAGAGGTAGAAGACAGATATAGAGTATATCCACGTGTCTCACTTAGGCTGCTCAGAAGGAACAGCAGAGGTAGAAGACATAGATAGAGTATATCCACGTGTCTGATCTACACCTCACTCAGCCTGCTCAGAAGGAACAGCAGATGTAGAAGACAGAGATAGAGTATATACACGTGTCTCACTCAGCCTGCTCAGAAGGAACAGCAGAGGTAGAAGACAGAGATAGAGTATATCAACGTGTCTCACTCAGCCTGCTCAGAAGGAACATCAGAGGTAGAAGACAGATATAGCTTATATCCACGTGTCTGATCTACACCTCACTCAGCCTGCTCAGAAGGAACAGCAGAGGTAGAAGACAGAGATATAGTATATCCACGTGTCTGATCTACACCTCATTCAGGCTGCTCAGAAGCAACAGCAGAGGTAGAAGACAGAGATAGAGTATATCCACGTGTCTGATCTACACCTCACTCAGCCAGCTCAGAAGAAACAGCAGAGGTGGAAGACAGAGATAGAGTATATCCACGTGTATGATCTACACCTCACTCAGCCTACTCAGAAGGAACAACAGAGGTAGAAGACACTGACAGAGTATATCCACGTGTCTGATCTACACCTCACTCAGCCTGCTCAGAAGGAACCGCAGAGGTAGAAGACAGTGATAGAGTATATCCACGTGTCTCACTGAGCCGGCTCAGAAGGAACAGCAGAGGTAGAAGACAGAGATATAGTATATCCACGTGTCTGATCTACACCTCATTCAGGCTGCTCAGAAGGAACAGCAGAGGTAGAAGACAGAGATAGAGTATATCCACGTGTCTGATCTACACCTCACTCAGCCTGCTCAGAAGAAACAGCAGAGGTGGAAGACAGAGATAGAGTATATCCACGTGTCTGATCTACACCTCACTCAGCCTACTCAGAACAGAAGGAACAACAGAGGTAGAAGACAGAGATAGAGTATATTCACGTGTCTGATCTACACCTCACTCAGCCTGCTCAGAAGGAACAGCAGAGGTAAAAGACAGAGATAGAGTATATCCACGTGTCTCACTCAGCCTGCTCAGAAGGAACAGCAGAGGTAGAAGACAGAGTTAGAGTAAATCCACGTGTCTCACTCGGCCTGCTCAGAAGGAACAGCAGAGGTAGAAGACAAAGATAGAGTGTATCCACGTGTCTCACTCAGCCTGCTCAGAAGGAACAGCAGAGGTAGAAGACAGATATAGAGTATATCCACGTGTCTGATCTACACCTCACTCAGCCTGCTCAGAAGGAACCGCAGAGGTAGAAGACAGTGATAGAGTATATCCACGTGTCTCACTGAGCCTGCTCAGAAGGAACAGCAGAGGTAAAAGACAGAGATATAGTATATCCACGTGTCTGATCTACACCTCATTCAGGCTACTCAGAAGGAACAGCCGAGGTAGAAGACAGAGATAGAGTATATCCACGTGTCTGATCTACACCTCACTCAGCCTGCTCAGAAGAAACAGCAGGGGTGGAAGACAGAGATAGAGTATATCCACGTGTCTGATCTACACCTCACTCAGCCTACTCAGAACAGAATGAACAACAGAGGTAGAAGACAGAGATAGAGTATATTCACGTGTCTGATCTACACCTCACTCAGCCTGCTCAGAAGGAACAGCAGAGGTAGAAGACAAAGATAGAGTGTATCCACGTGTCTCACTCAGCCTGCTCAGAAGGAACAGCAGAGGTAGAAGACAGAGTTAGAGTATATCCACGTGTCTCACTCAGCCTGCTCAGAAGGAACAGCAGAGGTAGAAGACAGAGATAGAGTACATCCACGTGTCTCACTTAGGCTGCTCAGAAGGAACAGCAGAGGTAGAAGACAGATACAGAGTATATCCACGTGTCTCACTCAGCCTGCTCAGAAGGAACAGCAGAGGTCGAAGACACAGATAGAGTATATTCACGTGTCTCACTTAGGCTGCTCAGAAGGAACAGCAGAGGTAGAAGACATAGATAGAGTATATCCACGTGTCTGATCTACACCTCACTCAGCCTGCTCAGAAGGAACAGCAGAGGTAGAAGACAGAGATATAGTATATCTACGTGTCTCACTCAGCCTGCTCAGAAGGAACAGCAGAGGTAGAAGACAGAGATAGAGTATATCCACGTGTCTCACTCAGCCTGCTCAGAAGGAACATCAGAGGTAGAAGACAGATATAGAGTATATCCACGTGTCTGATCTACACCTCACTCAGCCTGCTCAGAAGGAACATCAGAGGTAGAAGACAGTGGTAGAGTATATCCACGTGTCTCACTCAGCCTGCTCAGAAGGAACAGCAGAGGTACAAAACATATATAGAGTATATCCACGTGTCTCACTCAGCCTGCTCAGAAGGAACAGCAGAGGTAGAAGACATAGATAGAGTATATCCACGTGTCTGATCTACACCTCACTCAGCCTGCTCAGAAGGAACAGCAGAGGTATAAGACAGAGATAGAGTATATCCACGTGTCTCACTCAGCCTGCTCAGAAGGAACAGCAGAGGTAGAAGACAGAGATATAGTATATCCACGTGTCTGATCTACACCTCATTTAGGTTGCTCAGAAGGAACAGCAGAGGTAGAAGACAGATATAGAGTATATCCACGTGTCTGATCTACACCTCTCTCAGCCTGCTCAGAAGAAACGGCAGAGGTGGAAGACAGAGATAGAGTATATCCACGTGTCTGATCTACACCTCACGCAGCCTGCTCAGAAGGAACAGCAGAGGTAGAAGATAGATATAGGGTATATCCACGTGTCTCACTCAGCCTGCTCAGAAGGAACAGCATAGGTAGAAGACAGAGATAGAGTATATCCACGTGTCTCACTCAGCCTGCTCAGAAGGAACAGCAGAGGTAGAAGACAGAGATAGAGTATATCCACGTGTCTCACTTAGGCTGCTCAGAAGGAACAGCAGAGGTAGAAGACATAGATAGAGTATATCCACGTGTCTGATCTACACCTCACTCAGCCTGCTCAGAAGGAACAGCAGAGGTAGAAGACAGAGATAGAGTATATCCACGTGTCTCACTCAGCCTGCTCAGAAGGAACAGCAGAGGTAGAAGACAGATATAGAGTATATCCACGTTTCTCACTCAGCCTGCTCAGAAGGATCAGCAGAGGTAGAAGACAGAGATAGAGTATATCCACGTGTCTGATCTACACCTCACTCAGCCTGCTCAGAAGAAACAGCAGAGGTAGAAGACAGAGATATAGTATATCCACGTGTCTGATCTACACCTCATTCAGGCTGCTCAGAAGGAACAGCAGAGGTAGAAGACAGAGATAGAGTATATCCACGTGTCTGATCTACACCTCTCTCAGCCTGCTCAGAAGAAACGGCAGAGGTGGAAGACAGAGATAGAGTATATCCACGTGTCTGATCTACACCTCACTCAGCCTACTCAGAAGGAACAACAGAGGTAGAAGACAGAGATAGAGTATATCCACGTGTCTGATCTACACCTCACTCAGCCTGCTCAGAAGGAACAGCAGAGGTAGAAGACAGAGATAGAGTATATCCACGTGTCTCACTCAGCCTGCTCAGAAGGAACAGCAGAGGTAGAAGACAGAGATAGAGTATATCCACGTGTCTCACTCAGCCTGCTCAGAAGGAACAACAGAGGTAGAAGACAGAGATAGAGTATATCCACGTGTCCCACTCAGCCTGCTCAGAAGGAACATCAGAGGTAGAAGACAGGGATAGCGTATATCCACGTGTCTGATCTACACCTCACTCAGCCTGCTCAGAAGGAACAGCAGAGGTAGAAGACAGAGATATAGTATATCCACGTGTCTGATCTACACCTCATTCAGGCTGCTCAGAAGGAACAGCAGAGGTAGAAGACAGAGATACAGTATATCCCCGTGTCTGATCTACACCTCACTCAGCCTGCTCAGAAGGAACAGCAGAGGTAGAAGACAGAGATAGAGTATATCCACGTGTCTGATCTACACCTCACTCAGCCTGCTCAAAAGGAACAGCAGAGGTAGCAGACAGTGATAGAGTATATCCACGTGTCTCACTGAGCCTGCTCAGAAGGAACAGCAGAGGTAGAAGACAGAGATATAGTATATCCACGTGTCTGATCTACACCTCATTCAGGCTGCTCAGAAGGAACAGCAGAGGTAGAAGACAGAGATATAGTATATCCACGTGTCTGATCTACACCTCATTCAGGCTGCTCAGAAGGAACAGCAGAGGTAGAAGACAGAGATAGAGTATATCCACGTGTCTCACTTAGGCTGCTCAGAAGGAACAGCAGAGGTAGAAGACATAGATAGAGTATATCCACGTGTCTGATCTACACCTCACTCAGCCTGCTCAGAAGGAACAGCAGAGGTAGAAGACAGAGATAGAGTATATCCACGTGTCTCACTCAGCCTGCTCAGAAGGAACAGCAGAGGTAGAAGACAGAAATAGAGTATATCCACGTTTCTCACTCAGCCTGCTCAGAAGGATCAGCAGAGGTAGAAGACAGAGATAGAGTATATCCACGTGTCTGATCTACACCTCACTCAGCCTGCTCAGAAGAAACAGCAGAGGTAGAAGACAGAGATATAGTATATCCACGTGTCTGATCTACACCTCATTCAGGCTGCTCAGAAGGAACAGCAGAGGTAGAAGACAGAGATAGAGTATATCCACGTGTCTCACTCAGCCTGCTCAGAAGGAACAGCAGAGGTAGAAGACAGAGATAGAGTATATCCACGTGTCTCACTCAGCCTGCTCAGAAGGAACAACAGAGGTAGAAGACAGAGATAGAGTATATCCACGTGTCCCACTCAGCCTGCTCAGAAGGAACATCAGAGGTAGAAGACAGGGATAGCGTATATCCACGTGTCTGATCTACACCTCACTCAGCCTGCTCAGAAGGAACAGCAGAGGTAGAAGACAGAGATATAGTATATCCACGTGTCTGATCTACACCTCATTCAGGCTGCTCAGAAGGAACAGCAGAGGTAGAAGACAGAGATACAGTATATCCCCGTGTCTGATCTACACCTCACTCAGCCTGCTCAGAAGGAACAGCAGAGGTAGAAGACAGAGATAGAGTATATCCACGTGTCTGATCTACACCTCTCTCAGCCTGCTCAAAAGGAACAGCAGAGGTAGCAGACAGTGATAGAGTATATCCACGTGTCTCACTGAGCCTGCTCAGAAGGAACAGCAGAGGTAGAAGACAGAGATATAGTATATCCACGTGTCTGATCTACACCTCATTCAGGCTGCTCAGAAGGAACAGCAGAGGTAGAAGACAGAGATATAGTATATCCACGTGTCTGATCTACACCTCATTCAGGCTGCTCAGAAGGAACAGCAGAGGTAAAAGACAGAGATAGAGTATATCCACGTGTCTCACTTAGGCTGCTCAGAAGGAACAGCAGAGGTAGAAGACATAGATAGAGTATATCCACGTGTCTGATCTACACCTCACTCAGCCTGCTCAGAAGGAACAGCAGAGGTAGAAGACAGAGATAGAGTATATCCACGTGTCTCACTCAGCCTGCTCAGAAGGAACAGCAGAGGTAGAAGACAGATATAGAGTATATCCACGTTTCTCACTCAGCCTGCTCAGAAGGATCAGCAGAGGTAGAAGACAGAGATAGAGTATATCCACGTGTCTGATCTACACCTCACTCAGCCTGCTCAGAAGAAACAGCAGAGGTAGAAGACAGAGATATAGTATATCCACGTGTCTGATCTACACCTCATTCAGGCTGCTCAGAAGGAACAGCAGAGGTAGAAGACAGAGATAGAGTATATCCACGTGTCTGATCTACACCTCTCTCAGCCTGCTCAGAAGAAACGGCAGAGGTGGAAGACAGAGATAGAGTATATCCACGTGTCTGATCTACACCTCACTCAGCCTACTCAGAAGGAACAACAGAGGTAGAAGACAGAGATAGAGTATATCCACGTGTCTGATCTACACCTCACTCAGCCTGCTCAGAAGGAACAGCAGAGGTAGAAGACAGAGATAGAGTATATCCACGTGTCTCACTCAGCCTGCTCAGAAGGAACAGCAGAGGTAGAAGACAGAGATAGAGTATATCCACGTGTCTCACTCAGCCTGCTCAGAAGGAACAACAGAGGTAGAAGACAGAGATAGAGTATATCCACGTGTCCCACTCAGCCTGCTCAGAAGGAACATCAGAGGTAGAAGACAGGGATAGCGTATATCCACGTGTCTGATCTACACCTCACTCAGCCTGCTCAGAAGGAACAGCAGAGGTAGAAGACAGAGATATAGTATATCCACGTGTCTGATCTACACCTCATTCAGGCTGCTCAGAAGGAACAGCAGAGGTAGAAGACAGAGATACAGTATATCCCCGTGTCTGATCTACACCTCACTCAGCCTGCTCAGAAGGAACAGCAGAGGTAGAAGACAGAGATAGAGTATATCCACGTGTCTGATCTACACCTCACTCAGCCTGCTCAAAAGGAACAGCAGAGGTAGCAGACAGTGATAGAGTATATCCACGTGTCTCACTGAGCCTGCTCAGAAGGAACAGCAGAGGTAGAAGACAGAGATAGAGTATATCCAAGTGTCTCACTCAGCCTGCTCAGAAGGAACAGCACAGGTAGAAGACAGAGATAGAGTATATCCACGTGTCTCACTCATGCTGCTCAGAAGGAATAGCAGAGGTAGAAGACAGAGATAGAGTATATCCACGTGTCTGATCTACACCTCACTAAGCCTGCTCAGAAGGAACAGCAGAGGTAGAAGACAGAGATAGAGTATATCCACGTGTCTCACTCAGCCTGCTCAGAAGGAACAGCAGAGGTAGAAGACAGAGATAGAGTATATCCACGTGTCTGATCTACACCTCACTCAGCCTGCTCAAAAGGAACAGCAGAGGTAGCAGACAGTGATAGAGTATATCCACGTGTCTCACTGAGCCTGCTCAGAAGGAACAGCAGAGGTAGAAGACAGAGATAGAGTATATCCAAGTGTCTCACTCAGCCTGCTCAGAAGGAACAGCACAGGTAGAAGACAGAGATAGAGTATATCCACGTGTCTCACTCATGCTGCTCAGAAGGAATAGCAGAGGTAGAAGACAGAGATAGAGTATATCCACGTGTCTGATCTACACCTCACTAAGCCTGCTCAGAAGGAACAGCAGAGGTAGAAGACAGAGATAGAGTATATCCACGTGTCTCACTCAGCCTGCTCAGAAGGAACAGCAGAGGTAGAAGACAGAGATAGAGTATATCCACGTGTCTCACTCAGCCTGCTCAGAAGGAACATCAGAGGTAGAAGACAGATATAGAGTATATCCACGTGTCTGATCTACACCTCACTCAGCCTGCTCAGAAGGAACATCAGAGGTAGAAGACAGTGGTAGAGTATATCCACGTGTCTCACTCAGCCTGCTCAGAAGGAACAGCAGAGGTACAAAACATATATAGAGTATATCCACGTGTCTCACTCAGCCTGCTCAGAAGGAACAGCAGAGGTAGAAGACAGAGATATAGTATATCCACGTGTCTGATCTACACCTCACTCAGCCTGCTCAGAAGGAACAGCAGAGGTAGAAGATAGATTTAGGGTATATCCACGTGTCTCACTCAGCCTGCTCAGAAGGAACAGCATAGGTAGAAGACAGAGATAGAGTATATCCACGTGTCTCACTCAGCCTGCTCAGAAGGAACAGCAGAGGTAGAAGACAGAGATAGAGTATATCCACGTGTCTCACTTAGGCTGCTCAGAAGGAACAGCAGAGGTAGAAGACATATATAGAGTATATCCACGTGTCTGATCTACACCTCACTCAGCCTGCTCAGAAGGAACAGCAGAGGTAGAAGACAGAGATAGAGTATATCCACGTGTCTCACTCAGCCTGCTCAGAAGGAACAGCAGAGGTAGAAGACAGATATAGAGTATATCCACGTTTCTCACTCAGCCTGCTCAGAAGGATCAGCAGAGGTAGAAGACAGAGATAGAGTATATCCACGTGTCTGATCTACACCTCACTCAGCCTGCTCAGAAGAAACAGCAGAGGTAGAAGACAGAGATATAGTATATCCACGTGTCTGATCTACACCTCATTCAGGCTGCTCAGAAGGAACAGCAGAGGTAGAAGACAGAGATAGAGTATATCCACGTGTCTGATCTACACCTCTCTCAGCCTGCTCAGAAGAAACGGCAGAGGTGGAAGACAGAGATAGAGTATATCCACGTGTCTGATCTACACCTCACTCAGCCTACTCAGAAGGAACAACAGAGGTAGAAGACAGAGATAGAGTATATCCACGTGTCTGATCTACACCTCACTCAGCCTGCTCAGAAGGAACAGCAGAGGTAGAAGACAGAGATAGAGTATATCCACGTGTCTCACTCAGCCTGCTCAGAAGGAACAGCAGAGGTAGAAGACAGAGATAGAGTATATCCACGTGTCTCACTCAGCCTGCTCAGAAGGAACAACAGAGGTAGAAGACAGAGATAGAGTATATCCACGTGTCCCACTCAGCCTGCTCAGAAGGAACATCAGAGGTAGAAGACAGGGATAGCGTATATCCACGTGTCTGATCTACACCTCACTCAGCCTGCTCAGAAGGAACAGCAGAGGTAGAAGACAGAGATATAGTATATCCACGTGTCTGATCTACACCTCATTCAGGCTGCTCAGAAGGAACAGCAGAGGTAGAAGACAGAGATACAGTATATCCCCGTGTCTGATCTACACCTCACTCAGCCTGCTCAGAAGGAACAGCAGAGGTAGAAGACAGAGATAGAGTATATCCACGTGTCTGATCTACACCTCACTCAGCCTGCTCAAAAGGAACAGCAGAGGTAGCAGACAGTGATAGAGTATATCCACGTGTCTCACTGAGCCTGCTCAGAAGTAACAGCAGAGGTAGAAGACAGAGATAGAGTATATCCAAGTGTCTCACTCAGCCTGCTCAGAAGGAACAGCACAGGTAGAAGACAGAGATAGAGTATATCCACGTGTCTCACTCATGCTGCTCAGAAGGAATAGCAGAGGTAGAAGACAGAGATAGAGTATATCCACGTGTCTGATCTACACCTCACTAAGCCTGCTCAGAAGGAACAGCAGAGGTAGAAGACAGAGATAGAGTATATCCACGTGTCTCACTCAGCCTGCTCAGAAGGAACAGCAGAGGTAGAAGACAGAGATAGAGTATATCCAAGTGTCTCACTCAGCCTGCTCAGAAGGAACAGCACAGGTAGAAGACAGATATAGAGTATATCCACGTTTCTCACTCAGCCTGCTCAGAAGGATCAGCAGAGGTAGAAGACAGAGATAGAGTATATCCACGTGTCTGATCTACACCTCACTCAGCCTGCTCAGAAGAAACAGCAGAGGTAGAAGACAGAGATATAGTATATCCACGTGTCTGATCTACACCTCATTCAGGCTGCTCAGAAGGAACAGCAGAGGTAGAAGACAGAGATAGAGTATATCAACGTGTCTGATCTACACCTCTCTCAGCCTGCTCAGAAGAAACGGCAGAGGTGGAAGACAGAGATAGAGTAAATCCACGTGTCTGATCTACACCTCACTCAGCCTACTCAGAAGGAACAGCAGAGGTAGAAGACAGAGATAGAGTATATCCACGTGTCTCACTTAGGCTGCTCAGAAGGAACAGCAGAGGTAGAAGACATAGATAGAGTATATCCACGTGTCTGATCTACACCTCACTCAGCCTGCTCAGAAGGAACAGCAGAGGTAGAAGACAGAGATAGAGTATATCCACGTGTCTCACTCAGCCTGCTCAGAAGGAACAGCAGAGGTAGAAGACAGATATAGAGTATATCCACGTTTCTCACTCAGCCTGCTCAGAAGGATCAGCAGAGGTAGAAGACAGAGATAGAGTATATCCACGTGTCTCACTCAGCCTGCTCAGAAGGAACATCAGAGGTAGAAGACAGATATAGCGTATATCCACGTGTCTGATCTACACCTCACTCAGCCTGCTCAGAAGGAACATCAGAGGTAGAAGACAGTGGTAGAGTATATCCACGTGTCTCACTCAGCCTGCTCAGAAGGAACAGCAGAGGTACAAAACATATATAGAGTATATCCACGTGTCTCACTCAGCCTGCTCAGAAGGAACAGCAGAGGTAGAAGACATAGATAGAGTATATCCACGTGTCTGATCTACACCTCACTCAGCCTGCTCAGAAGGAACAGCAGAGGTAGAAGACAGAGATAGAGTATATCCACGTGTCTCACTCAGCCTGCTCAGAAGGAACAGCAGAGGTAGAAGACAGAGATATAGTATATCCACGTGTCTGATCTACACCTCATTCAGGTTGCTCAGAAGGGACAGCAGAGGTAGAAGACAGATATAGAGTATATCCACGTGTCTGATCTACACCTCTCTCAGCCTGCTCAGAAGAAACTGCAGAGGTGGAAGACAGAGATAGAGTATATCCACGTGTCTGATCTACACCTCACGCAGCCTGCTCAGAAGGAACAGCAGAGGTAGAAGATAGATATAGGGTATATCCACGTGTCTCACTCAGCCTGCTCAGAAGGAACAGCATAGGTAGAAGACAGAGATAGAGTATATCCACGTGTCTCACTCAGCCTGCTCAGAAGGAACAGCAGAGGTAGAAGACAGAGATAGAGTATATCCACGTGTCTCACTTAGGCTGCTCAGAAGGAACAGCAGAGGTAGAAGACATAGATAGAGTATATCCACGTGTCTGATCTACACCTCACTCAGCCTGCTCAGAAGGAACAGCAGAGGTAGAAGACAGAGATAGAGTATATCCACGTGTCTCACTCAGCCTGCTCAGAAGGAACAGCAGAGGTAGAAGACAGATATAGAGTATATCCACGTTTCTCACTCAGCCTGCTCAGAAGGATCAGCAGAGGTAGAAGACAGAGATAGAGTATATCCACGTGTCTGATCTACACCTCACTCAGCCTGCTCAGAAGAAACAGCAGAGGTAGAAGACAGAGATATAGTATATCCACGTGTCTGATCTACACCTCATTCAGGCTGCTCAGAAGGAACAGCAGAGGTAGAAGACAGAGATAGAGTATATCCACGTGTCTGATCTACACCTCTCTCAGCCTGCTCAGAAGAAACGGCAGAGGTGGAAGACAGAGATAGAGTATATCCACGTGTCTGATCTACACCTCACTCAGCCTACTCAGAAGGAACAACAGAGGTAGAAGACAGAGATAGAGTATATCCACGTGTCTGATCTACACCTCACTCAGCCTGCTCAGAAGGAACAGCAGAGGTAGAAGACAGAGATAGAGTATATCCACGTGTCTCACTCAGCCTGCTCAGAAGGAACAGCAGAGGTAGAAGACAGAGATAGAGTATATCCACGTGTCTCACTCAGCCTGCTCAGAAGGAACAACAGAGGTAGAAGACAGAGATAGAGTATATCCACGTGTCCCACTCAACCTGCTCAGAAGGAACATCAGAGGTAGAAGACAGGGATAGCGTATATCCACGTGTCTGATGTACACCTCACTCAGCCTGCTCAGAAGGAACAGCAGAGGTAGAAGACAGAGATATAGTATATCCACGTGTCTGATCTACACCTCATTCAGGCTGCTCAGAAGGAACAGCAGAGGTAGAAGACAGAGATACAGTATATCCCCGTGTCTGATATACACCTCACTCAGCCTGCTCAGAAGGAACAGCAGAGGTAGAAGACAGAGATAGAGTATATCCACATGTCTGATCTACACCTCACTCAGCCTGCTCAGAAGGAACAGCAGAGGTAGAAGACAGAGATAGAGTATATCCACGTGTCTGATCTACACCTCACTCAGCCTGCTCAAAAGGAACAGCAGAGGTAGCAGACAGTGATAGAGTATATCCACGTGTCTCACTGAGCCTGCTCAGAAGGAACAGCAGAGGTAGAAGACAGAGATAGAGTATATCCAAGTGTCTCACTCAGCCTGCTCAGAAGGAACAGCACAGGTAGAAGACAGAAATAGAGTATATCCACGTGTCTCACTCATGCTGCTCAGAAGGAATAGCAGAGGTAGAAGACAGAGATAGAGTATATCCACGTGTCTGATCTACACCTCACTAAGCCTGCTCAGAAGGAACAGCAGAGGTAGAAGACAGAGATAGAGTATATCCACGTGTCTCACTCAGCCTGCTCAGAAGGAACAGCAGAGGTAGAAGACAGAGATAGAGTATATCCAAGTGTCTCACTCAGCCTGCTCAGAAGGAACAGCACAGGTAGAAGACAGATATAGAGTATATCCACGTTTCTCACTCAGCCTGCTCAGAAGGATCAGCAGAGGTAGAAGACAGAGATAGAGTATATCCACGTGTCTGATCTACACCTCACTGAGCCTGCTCAGAAGAAACAGCAGAGGTAGAAGACAGAGATATAGTATATCCACGTGTCTGATCTACACCTCTCTCAGCCTGCTCAGAAGAAACGGCAGAGGTGGAAGACAGAGATGGAGTATATCCACGTGTCTGATCTACACCTCACTCAGCCTACTCAGAAGGAACAGCAGAGGTAGAAGACAGAGATAGAGTATATCCACGTGTCTCACTTAGGCTGCTCAGAAGGAACAGCAGAGGTAGAAGACATAGATAGAGTATATCCACGTGTCTGATCTACACCTCACTCAGCCTGCTCAGAAGGAACAGCAGAGGTAGAAGACAGAGATAGAGTATATCCACGTGTCTCACTCAGCCTGCACAGAAGGAACAGCAGAGGTAGAAGACAGATATAGAGTATATCCACGTTTCTCACTCAGCCTGCTCAGAAGGATCAGCAGAGGTAGAAGACAGAGATAGAGTATATCCACGTGTCTGATCTACACCTCACTCAGCCTGCTCAGAAGAAACAGCAGAGGTAGAAGACAGAGATATAGTATATCCACGTGTCTGATCTACACCTCATTCAGGCTGCTCAGACGGAACAGCAGAGGTAGAAGACAGAGATAGAGTATATCCACGTGTCTGATCTACACCTCTCTCAGCCTGCTCAGAAGAAACGGCAGAGGTGGAAGACAGAGATAGAGTATATCCACGTGTCTGATCTACACCTCACTCAGCCTACTGAGAAGGAACAACAGAGGTAGAAGACATAGATAGAGTATATCCACGTGTCTGATCTACACCTCACTCAGCCTGCTCAGAAGGAACAGCAGAGGTAGAAGACAGAGATAGAGTATATCCACGTGTCTCACTCAGCCTGCTCAGAAGGAACAGCAGAGGTAGAAGACAGAGATAGAGTATATCCACATGTCTCACTCAGCCTGCTCAGAAGGAACAACAGAGGTAGAAGACAGAGATAGAGTATATCCACGTGTCCCACTCAGCCTGCTCAGAAGGAACATCAGAGGTAGAAGACAGGGATAGCGTATATCCACGTGTCTGATCTACACCTCACTCAGCCTGCTCAGAAGGAACAGCAGAGGTAGAAGACAGAGATATAGTATATCCACGTGTCTGATCTACACCTCATTCAGGCTGCTCAGAAGGAACAGCAGAGGTAGAAGACAGAGATACAGTATATCCCCGTGACTGATCTACACCTCACTCAGCCTGCTCAGAAGGAACAGCAGAGGTAGAAGACAGAGATAGAGTATATCCACGTGTCTGATCTACACCTCACTCAGCCTGCTCAAAAGGAACAGCAGAGGTAGCAGACAGTGATAGAGTATATCCACGTGTCTCACTGAGCCTGCTCAAAGGAACAGCAGAGGTAGAAGACAGAGATAGAGTATATCCAAGTGTCTCACTCAGCCTGCTCAGAAGGAACAGCACAGGTAGAAGACAGAGATAGAGTATATCCACGTGTCTGACTCATGCTGCTCAGAAGGAATAGCAGAGGTAGAAGACAGAGATAGAGTATATCCACGTGTCTGATCTACACCTCACTAAGCCTGCTCAGAAGGAACAGCAGAGGTAGAAGACAGAGATAGAGTATATCCACGTGTCTCACTCAGCCTGCTCAGAAGGAACAGCAGAGGTAGAAGACAGAGATAGAGTATATCCAAGTGTCTCACTCAGCCTGCTCAGAAGGAACAGCACAGGTAGAAGACAGATATAGAGTATATCCACGTTTCTCACTCAGCCTGCTCAGAAGGATCAGCAGAGGTAGAAGACAGAGATAGAGTATATCAACGTGCCTGATCTACACCTCTCTCAGCCTGCTCAGAAGAAACGGCAGAGGTGGAAGACAGAGATAGAGTATATCCACGTGTCTGATCTACACCTCACTCAGCCTACTCAGAAGGAACAACAGAGGTAGAAGACAGAGATAGAGTATATCCACGTGTCTGATCTACACCTCACTCAGCCTGCTCAGAAGGAACAGCAGAGGTAGAAGACAGAGATAGAGTATATCCACGTGTCTCACTCAGCCTGCTCAGAAGGAACAGCAGAGGTAGAAGACAGAGATAGAGTATATCCACGTGTCTCACTCATCCTGCTCAGAAGGAACAACAGAGGTAGAAGACAGAGATAGAGTATATCCACGTGTCCCACTCAGCCTGCTCAGAAGGAACATCAGAGGTAGAAGACAGAGATAGCGTATATCCACGTGTCTGATCTAAACCTCACTCAGCCTGCTCAGAAGGAACAGCAGAGGTAGAAGACAGAGATATAGTATATCCACGTGTCTGATCTACACCTCATTCAGGCTGCTCAGAAGGAACAGCAGAGGTAGAAGACAGAGATACAGTATATCCCCGTGTCTGATCTACACCTCACTCAGCCTGCTCAGAAGGAACAGCAGAGGTAGAAGACAGAGATAGAGTATATCCACGTGTCTGATCTACACCTCACTCAGCCTGCTCAAAAGGAACAGCAGAGGTAGCAGACAGTGATATAGTATATCCACGTGTCTCACTGAGCCTGCTCAGAAGGAACAGCAGAGGTAGAAGACAGAGATAGAGTATATCCACGTGTCTCACTCATGCTGCTCAGAAGGAATAGCAGAGGTAGAAGACAGAGATAGAGTATATCCACGTGTCTGATCTACACCTCACTAAGCCTGCTCAGAAGGAACAGCAGAGGTAGAAGACAGAGATAGAGTATATCCACGTGTCTCACTCAGCCTGCTCAGAAGGAACAGCAGAGGTAGAAGACAGATATAGAGTATATCCACGTGTCTGATCTACACCTCACTCATCCTGCTCAGAAGGAACAGCAGAGGTAGAAGACAGAGATAGAGTATATCCACGTGTCTCACTCATGCTGCTCAGAAGGAACAGCAGAGGTAGAAGACAGAGATAGAGTATATCCACGTGTCTGATCTACACCTCACTAAGCCTGCTCAGAAAGAACAGCAGAGGTAGAAGACTGAGATAGAGTATATATACGTGTCTGATCTACACCTCACCCAGCCTGCTCAGAAGGAACAGCAGAGGTAGAAGACAGTGATAGAGTATATCCACGTGTCTCATTGAGCCTGCTCAGAAGGAACAGCAGAGGTAGAAGACAGAGATATAGTATATCCACGTGTCTGATCTACACCTCACTCAGCCTGCTCAGAAGGAACAGCAGAGGTAGAAGACAGAGATAGAGTATATCCACGTGTCTGATCTACACCACACTAAGCCTGGTCAAAAGGAACAGCAGAGGTAGAAGACAGAGATAGAGTATATCCACGTGTCTGATCTACACCTCACTCAGGCTGCTCAGAAGGAACAGCAGAGGTAGAATACAGAGATATAGTATATCCACGTGTCTGATCTACACCTCACGCAGCCTGCTCTGAAGGAACAGCAGAGGTAGAAGACAGATATAGGGTATATCCACGTGTCTCACTCAGCCTGCTCAGAAGGAACAGCATAGGTAGAAGACAGAGATAGAGTATATCCACGTGTCTCACTCAGCCTGCTCAGAAGGAACAGCAGAGGTAGAAGACAGATATAGAGTATATCCAGGTGTCTCACTCAGCCTGCTCAGAAGGAACAGCAGAGGTAGAATACATAGATAGAGTATATCCACGTGTCTGATCTACACCTCACTCAGCCTGCTCAGAAGGAACAGCAGAGGTAGAAGACAGAGATATAGTATATCCACGTGTCTCACTCAGCCGGCTCAGAAGGAACAGCAGAGGTAGAAGACAGAGATAGAGTATATCCACGTGTCTCACTCAGCCTGCTCAGAAGGAACAGCAGAGGTAGAAGACAGAGATAGAGTATATCCACGTGTCTCACTCAGCCTGCTCAAAAGGAACATCAGAGGTAGAAGACAGAGATAGAGTATATCCACGTGTCTGATCTACACCTCACTCAGCCTGCTCAGAAGGAACAGCAGAGGTAGAAGACAGAGATAGAGTATATCCACGTGTCTCACTCAGCCTGCACAGAAGGAACAGCAGAGGTAGAAGACAGAGATAGAGTATATCCACGTGTCTCACTCAGCCTGCTCAGAAGGAACATCAGAGGTAGAAGACAGAGATAGCGTATATCCACGTGTCTGATCTACACCCCACTCAGCCTGCTCAGAAGGAACAGCAGAGGTAGAAGACAGAGATAGAGTATATCCACGTGTCTCACTCAGCCTGCTCAGAAGGAACAGCAGAGGTAGAAGACAGAGATAGAGTATATCCACGTGTCTGATCTACACCTCACTCAGCCTGCTCAGAAGGATCAGCAGAGGTAGAAGACATAGATATAGTATATCCACGTGTCTCACTCAGCCTGCTCAGAAGGAACAGCAGAGGTAGAAGACAGAGATAGAGTATATCCACGTGTCTGATCTACACCTCACTCAGCCTGCTCAGAAGGAACAGCAGAGGTAGAAGATAGAGATAGAGTATATCCACGTGTCTCACTCATGCTGCTCAGAAGGAATAGCAGAGGTAGAAGACAGAGATAGAGTATATCCAAGTGTCTGATCTACACCTCACTAAGCCTGCTCAGAAGGAACAGCAGAGGTAGAAGACAGAGATGTAGTATATCCACGTGTCTGATCTACACCTCATTCAGGCTGCTCAGAAGGAACAGCAGAGGTAGAAGACAGAGATAGAGTATATCCACGTGTCTGATCTACACCTCACTCAGCCTGCTCAGAAGAAACAGCAGAGGTGGAAGACAGAGATAGAGTATATACACGTGTCTGATCTACACCTCACTCAGCCTACTCAGAAGGAACAACAGAGGTAGAAGACAGAGATAGCGTATATTCACGTGTCTGATCTACACCTCACTCAGCCTGCTCAGAAGAAACAGCAGAGGTGGAAGACAGAGATAGAGTATATACACGTGTCTGATCTACACCTCACTCAGCCTACTCAGAAGGAACAGCAGAGGTAGAAGACAGAGATAGAGTATATCCACGTGTCTCACTCAGCCTGCTCAGAAGGAACAGCAGAGGTAGAAGACATAGATAGAGTATATCCACGTGTCTCACTCAGCCTGCTCAGAAGGAACAGCAGAGGTAGAAGACAAAAATAGAGTGTATCCACGTGTCTCACTCAGCCTGCTCAGAAGGAACAGCAGAGGTAGAAGACAGATATAGAGTATATCCACGTGTCTCACTCAGCCTGCTCAGAAGGAACAGCAGAGGTAGAAGACAGAGATAGAGTATATCCACGTGTCTCACTTAGACTGCTCAGAAGGAACAGCAGAGGTAGAAGACATAGATAGAGTATATCCACGTGTCTGATCTACACCTCACTCAGCCTGCTCAGAAGGAACAGCTGAGGTAGAAGACAGAGATAGAGTATATCCACGTGTCTCACTCAGCCTGCTCAGAAGGAACAGCAGAGGTAGAAGACAGAGATAGAGTATATCCACGTGTCTCACTCAGCCTGCTCAGAAGGAACATCAGAGGTAGAAGACAGAGATAGAGTATATCCACGTGTCTGATCTACACCTCACTCAGCCTGCTAAGAAGGAACAGCACAGGTAGAAGACAGAGATAGAGTATATCCACGTGTCTCACTCAGCCTGCACAGAAGGAACAGCAGAGGTAGAAGACAGAGATAGAGTATATCCACGTGTCTCACTCAGCCTGCTCAGAAGGAACATCAGAGGTAGAAGACAGAGATATCGTATATCCACGTGTCTGATCTACACCTCACTCAGCCTGCTCAGAAGGAACAGCAGAGGTAGAAGACAGAGATAGAGTATATCCACGTGTCTCACTCAGCCTGCTCAGAAGGAACAGCAGAGGTAGAAGACAGAGATAGAGTATATCCACGTGTCTGATCTACACCTCACTCAGCCTGCTCAGAAGGAACAGCAGAGGTAGAAGATAGAGATAGAGTATATCCACGTGTCTCACTCATGCTGCTCAGAAGGAATAGCAGAGGTAGAAGACAGATATAGAGTATATCCAAGTGTCCGATCTACACCTCACTAAGTCGCTCAGAAGGAACAGCAGAGGTAGAAGACAGAGATGTAGTATATCCACGTGTCTGATCTACACCTCATTCAGGCTGCTCAGAAGTAACAGCAGAGGTAGAAGACAGAGATAGAGTATATCCACGTGTCTGATCTACACCTCACTAAGCCTGCTCAGAAGGAACAGCAGAGGTAGAAGACAGAGATATAGTATACCCACGTGTCTGATCTACACCTCATTCAGGCTGCTCAGAAGGAACAGCAGAGGTAGAAGACAGAGATAGAGTATATCCACGTGTCTGATCTACACCTCACTCAGCCTGCTCAGAAGAAACAGCAGAGGTGGAAGACAGAGATAAAGTATATCCACGTGTCTGATCTACACCTTACTCAGCCTACTCAGAAAGAACAACAGAGGTAGAAGACAGAGATAGAGTATATCCACGTGTCTGATCTACACCTCACTCAGCGTGCTCAGAAGGAACAGCAGAGGTAGAAGACAGAGATAGAGTATATCCACGTGTCTCACTCAGCCTGCTCAGAAGGAACAGCAGAGGTAGAAGACAGAGATAGAGTATATCCACGTGTCTCACTCAGCCTGCTCAGAAGGAACAGCAGAGGTAGAAGACAGATACAGAGTATATCCACGTGTCTCACTCAGCCTGCTCAGAAGGAACAGCAGAGGTAGAAGACAGAGATATAGTATATCCACGTGTCTCACTTAGGCTGCTCAGAAGGAACAGCAGAGGTAGAAGACATAGATAGAGTATATCCACGTGTCTGATCTACACCTCACTCAGCCTGCTCAGAAGGAACAGCAGAGGTAGAAGACAGAGATAGAGTATATCCACGTGTCTCACTCAGCCTGCTCAGAAGGAACAACAGAGGTTTAAGACAGAGATAGAGTATATCCACGTGTCTCACGCAGCCTGCTCAGAAGGAACATCAGAGGTAGAAGACAGAGATAGCGTATATCCACGTGTCTCACTCATGCCGCTCAGAAGGAATAGCAGAGGTAGAAGACAGAGATAGAGTATATCCACGTGTCTGATCTACACCTCACTAAGCCTGCTCAGAAGGAACAGCAGAGGTAGAAGACAGAGATAGAGTATATCCACGTGTCTGATCTACACCTCACTCAGCCTGCTCAGAAGAAACAGCAGAGGTGGAAGACAGAGATAAAGTATATCCACGTGTCTGATCTACACCTCACTCAGCCTGCTCAGAAGGAACAGCAGAGGTAGAAGACAGAGATAGAGTATATCCACGTGTCTCACTCAGCCTGCTCAGAAGGAACAGCAGAGGTAGAAGACAGAGATAGAGTATATCCACGTGTCTCACTCAGCCTGCTCAGAAGGAACAGCAGAGGTAGAAGACAGATACAGAGTATATCCACGTGTCTCACTCAGCCTGCTCAGAAGGAACAGCAGAGGTAGAAGACAGAGATATAGTATATCCACGTGTCTCACTTAGGCTGCTCAGAAGGAACAGCAGAGGTAGAAGACATAGATAGAGTATATCCACGTGTCTGATCTACACCTCACTCAGCCTGCTCAGAAGGAACAGCAGAGGTAGAAGACAGAGATAGAGTATATCCACGTGTCTCACTCAGCCTGCTCAGAAGGAACAGCAGAGGTTTAAGACAGAGATAGAGTATATCCACGTGTCTCACGCAGCCTGCTCAAAAGGAACAACAGAGGTAGAAGACAGAGATAGAGTATATCCACGTGTCTCACTCAGCCTGCTCAGAAGGAACATCAGAGGTAGAAGACAGAGATAGCGTATATCCACGTGTCTGATCTACACCTCACTCAGCCTGCTCAGAAGGAACAGCAGAGGTAGAAGACAGAGATATAGTATATCCACGTGTCTGATCTACACCTCATTCAGGCAGCTCAGAAGGAACAGCAGAGGTAGAAGACAGAGATAAAGTATATCCACGTGTCTGATCTACACCTCACTCAGCCTGCTCAGAAGAAACAGCAGAGGTGGAAGACAGAGATAGAGTATATCCACGTTTCTGATCTACACCTCACTCAGCCTACTCAGAAGGAACAGCAGAGGTAGAAGACAGATACAGAGTATATACACGTGTCTCACTCAGCCTGCTCAGAAGGAACAGCAGAGGTAGAAGACAGAGATAGAGTATATCCACGTGTCTCACTTAGGCTTCTCAGAAGGAACAGCAGAGGTAGAAGACAGATACAGAGTATATCCACGTATCTCACTCAGCCTGCTCAGAAGCAACGGCAGAGGTAGAAGACAGAGATAGAGTATATCCATGTGTCTCACTTAGGCTGCTCAGAAGAAACAGCAGGGGTAGAAGACATAGATAGAGTATATCCACGTGTCTGATCTACACCTCACTCAGCCTGCTCAGAAGGAACAGCAGAGGTAGAAGACAGAGATAGAGTATATCCACGTGTCTCACTCAGCCTGCTCAGAAGGAACAACAGAGGTAGAAGACAGAGATAGAGTATATCCACGTGTCTCACTCAGCCTGCTAAGAAGGAACATCAGAGGTAGAAGACAGAGATAGCGTATATCCACGTGTCTGATCTACACCTCACTCAGCCTGCTCAGAAGGAACAGCAGAGGTAGAAGACAGAGATATAGTATATCCACGTGTCTGATCTACACCTCATTCAGGCAGCTCAGAAGGAACAGCAGAGGTAGAAGACAGCGATAGAGTATATCCACGTGTCTGATCTACACCTCACTCAGCCTGCTCAGAAGAAACAGCAGAGGTGGAAGACAGAGATAGATTATATCCACGTGTCTGATCTACACCTCACTCAGCCTACTCAGAAGGAACAACAGAGGTAGAAGACAGATATATAGTATATCCGCGAGTCTGATCTACACCTCACTCAGCCTGCTCAGAAGGAACAGCAGAGGTAGAAGACAGAGATAGAGTATATCCACGTGTCTGATCTACACCTCACTCAGCCTGCTCAGAAGAAACAGCAGAGGTGGAAGACAGAGATAAAGTATATCCACGTGTCTGATCTACACCTTACTCAGCCTACTCAGAAGGAACAACAGAGGTAGAAGACAGAGATAGAGTATATCCACGTGTCTGATCTACACCTCACTCAGCCTGCTCAGAAGGAACAGCAGAGGTAGAAGACAGAGATAGAGTATATCCACGTGTCTCACTCAGCCTGCTCAGAAGGAACAGCAGAGGTAGAAGACAGAGGTAGAGTATATCCACGTGTCTCACTCAGCCTGCTCAGAAGGAACAGCAGAGGTAGAAGACAGATACAGAGTATATCCACGTGTCTCACTCAGCCTGCTCAGAAGGAACAGCAGAGGTAGAAGACAGAGATATAGTATATCCACGTGTCTCACTTAGGCTGCTCAGAAGGAACAGCAGAGGTAGAAGACATAGATAGAGTATATCCACTTGTCTGATCTACACCTCACTCAGCCTGCTCAGAAGGAACAGCAGAGGTAGAAGACAGAGATAAAGTATATCCACGTGTCTGATCTACACCTTACTCAGCCTACTCAGAAGGAACAACAGAGGTAGAAGACAGAGATAGAGTATATCCACGTGTCTGATCTACACCTCACTCAGCCTGCTCAGAAGGAACAGCAGAGGTAGAAGACAGAGATAGAGTATATCCACGTGTCTCACTCAGCCTGCTCAGAAGGAACAGCAGAGGTAGAAGACAGAGGTAGAGTATATCCACGTGTCTCACTCAGCCTGCTCAGAAGGAACAGCAGAGGTAAAAGACAGATACAGAGTATATCCACGTGTCTCACTCAGCCTGCTCAGAAGGAACAGCAGAGGTAGAAGACAGAGATATAGTATATCCACGTGTCTCACTTAGGCTGCTCAGAAGGAACAGCAGAGGTAGAAGACATAGATAGAGTATATCCACTTGTCTGATCTACACCTCACTCAGCCTGCTCAGAAGGAACAGCAGAGGTAGAAGACAGAGATAGAGTATATCCACGTGTCTCACTCAGCCTGCTCAGAAGGAACAGCAGAGGTATAAGACAGAGATAGAGTATATCCACGTGTCTCACGCAGCCTGCTCAGAAGGAACATCAGAGGTAGAAGACAGATATAGCGTATATCCACGTGTCTCACTCATGCCGCTCAGAAGGAACAGCAGAGGTAGAAGACATAGATAGAGTATATCCACGTGTCTGATCTACACCTCACTCAGCCTGCTCAGAAGGAACAGCTGAGGTAGAAGACAGAGATAGAGTATATCCACGTGTCTCACTCAGCCTGCTCAGAAGGAACAGCAGAGGTAGAAGACAGAGATAGAGTATATCCACTTGTCTCACTCAGCCTGCTCAGAAGGAACATCAGAGGTAGAAGACAGAGATAGAGTATATCCACGTGTCTGATCTACACCTCACTCAGCCTGTTCAGAAGGAACAGCACAGGTAGAAGACAGAGATAGAGTATATCAACGTGTCTCACTCAGCCTGCACAGAAGGAACAGCAGAGGTAGAAGACAGAGATAGAGTATATCCACGTGTCTGATCTACACCTCACTCAGCCTGTTCAGAAGGAACAGCACAGGTAGAAGACAGAGATAGAGTATATCCACGTGTCTGATCTACACCTCACTCAGCCTGTTCAGAAGGATCAGCACAGGTAGAAGACAGAGATAGAGTATATCCACGTGTCTGATCTACACCTCACTCAGCCTGTTCAGAAGGAACAGCACAGGTAGAAGACAGAGATAGAGTATATCCACGTGTCTGATCTACACCTCACTCAGCCTGTTCAGAAGGAACAGCACAGGTAGAAGACAGAGATAGAGTATATCCACGTGTCTCACTCAGCCTGCTCAGAAGGAACATCAGAGGTAGAAGACAGAGATAGCGTATATCCACGTGTCTGATCTACACCTCACTCAGCCTGCTCAGAAGGAACAGCAGAGGTAGAAGACAGAGATAGAGTATATCCACGTGTCTCACTCAGCCTGCTCAGAAGGAACAGCAGAGGTAGAAGACAGAGATAGAGTATATCCACGTGTCTGATCTACACCTCACTCAGCCTACTCAGAAGGAACAGCAGAGGTAGAAGACAGATACAGAGTATATACACGTGTCTCACTCAGCCTGCTCAGAAGGAACAGCAGAGGTAGAAGATAGAGATAGAGTATATCCACGTGTCTCACTCATGCTGCTCAGAAGGAATAGCAGAGGTAGAAGACAGATATAGAGTATATCCAAGTGTCTGATCTACACCTCACTAAGCCTGCTCAGAAGGAACAGCAGAGGTAGAAGACAGAGATGTAGTATATCCACGTGTCTGATCTACACATCATTCAGGCTGCTCAGAAGGAACATCAGAGGTAGAATACATAGATAGAGTATATCCACGTGTCTGATCTACACCTCACTCAGCCTGCTCAGAAGGAACAGCAGAGGTAGAAGACAGAGATATAGTATATCCACGTGTCTCACTCAGCCGGCTCAGAAGGAACAGCAGAGGTAGAAGACAGAGATAGAGTATATCCAGGTGTCTCACTCAGCCTGCTCAGAAGGAACAGCAGAGGTAGAATACATAGATAGAGTATATCCACGTGTCTGATCTACACCTCACTCAGCCGGCTCAGAAGGAACAGCAGAGGTAGAAGACAGAGATAGAGTATATCCACGTGTCTCACTCAGCCTGCTCAGAAGGAACAGCAGAGGTAGAAGACAGAGATAGAGTATATCCACGTGTCTCACTCAGCCTGCTCAGAAGGAACATCAGAGGTAGAAGACAGAGATAGAGTATATCCACGTGTCTGATCTACACCTCACTCAGCCTGCTCAGAAGGAACAGCAGAGGTAGTAGACAGAGATAGAGTATATCCACGTGTCTCACTCAGCCTGCACAGAAGGAACAGCAGAGGTAGAAGACAGAGATAGAGTATATCCACGTGTCTCACTCAGCCTGCTCAGAAGGAACATCAGAGGTAGAAGACAGAGATAGCGTATATCCACGTGTCTGATCTACACCCCACTCAGCCTGCTCAGAAGGAACAGCAGAGGTAGAAGACAGAGATAGAGTATATCCACGTGTCTCACTCAGCCTGCTCAGAAGGAACAGCAGAGGTAGAAGACAGAGATAGAGTATATCCACGTGTCTGATCTACACCTCACTCAGCCTGCTCAGAAGGATCAGCAGAGGTAGAAGACATAGATATAGTATATCCACGTGTCTCACTCAGCCTGCTCAGAAGGAACAGCAGAGGTAGAAGACAGAGATAGAGTATATCCACGTGTCTGATCTACACCTCACTCAGCCTGCTCAGAAGGAACAGCAGAGGTAGAAGATAGAGATAGAGTATATCCACGTGTCTCACTCATGCTGCTCAGAAGGAATAGCAGAGGTAGAAGACAGAGATAGAGTATATCCAAGTGTCTGATCTACACCTCACTAAGCCTGCTCAGAAGGAACAGCAGAGGTAGAAGACAGAGATGTAGTATATCCACGTGTCTGATCTACACCTCATTCAGGCTGCTCAGAAGGAACAGCAGAGGTAGAAGACAGAGATAGAGTATATCCACGTGTCTGATCTACACCTCACTCAGCCTGCTCAGAAGAAACAGCAGAGGTGGAAGACAGAGATAGAGTATATACACGTGTCTGATCTACACCTCACTCAGCCTACTCAGAAGGAACAACAGAGGTAGAAGACAGAGATAGCGTATATTCACGTGTCTGATCTACACCTCACTCAGCCTGCTCAGAAGAAACAGCAGAGGTGGAAGACAGAGATAGAGTATATACACGTGTCTGATCTACACCTCACTCAGCCTGCTCAGAAGGAACAGCAGAGGTAGAAGACAAAAATAGAGTGTATCCACGTGTCTCACTCAGCCTGCTCAGAAGGAACAGCAGAGGTAGAAGACAGATATAGAGTATATCCACGTGTCTCACTCAGCCTGCTCAGAAGGAACAGCAGAGGTAGAAGACAGAGATAGAGTATATCCACGTGTCTCACTTAGACTGCTCAGTAGGAACAGCAGAGGTAGAAGACATAGATAGAGTATATCCACGTGTCTGATCTACACCTCACTCAGCCTGCTCAGAAGGAACAGCTGAGGTAGAAGACAGAGATAGAGTATATCCACGTGTCTCTCTCAGCCTGCTCAGAAGGAACAGCAGAGGTAGAAGACAGAGATAGAGTATATCCACGTGTCTCACTCAGCCTGCTCAGAAGGAACATCAGAGGTAGAAGACAGAGATAGAGTATATCCACGTGTCTGATCTACACCTCACTCAGCCTGCTAAGAAGGAACAGCACAGGTAGAAGACAGAGATAGAGTATATCCACGTGTCTCACTCAGCCTGCACAGAAGGAACAGCAGAGGTAGAAGACAGAGATAGAGTATATCCACGTGTCTCACTCAGCCTGCTCAGAAGGAACATCAGAGGTAGAAGACAGAGATATCGTATATCCACGTGTCTGATCTACACCTCACTCAGCCTGCTCAGAAGGAACAGCAGAGGTAGAAGACAGAGATAGAGTATATCCACGTGTCTCACTCAGCCTGCTCAGAAGGAACAGCAGAGGTAGAAGACAGAGATAGAGTATATCCACGTGTCTGATCTACACCTCACTCAGCCTGCTCAGAAGGAACAGCAGAGGTAGAAGATAGAGATAGAGTATATCCACGTGTCTCACTCATGCTGCTCAGAAGGAATAGCAGAGGTAGAAGACAGATATAGAGTATATCCAAGTGTCTGATCTACACCTCACTAAGTCGCTCAGAAGGAACAGCAGAGGTAGAAGACAGAGATGTAGTATATCCACGTGTCTGATCTACACCTCATTCAGGCTGCTCAGAAGTAACAGCAGAGGTAGAAGACAGAGATAGTGTATATCCACGTGTCTGATCTACACCTCACTAAGCCTGCTCAGAAGGAACAGCAGAGGTAGAAGACAGAGATATAGTATACCCACGTGTCTGATCTACACCTCATTCAGGCTGCTCAGAAGGAACAGCAGAGGTAGAAGACAGAGATAGAGTATATCCACGTGTCTGATCTACACCTCACTCAGCCTGCTCAGAAGAAACAGCAGAGGTGGAAGACAGAGATAAAGTATATCCACGTGTCTGATCTACACCTTACTCAGCCTACTCAGAAAGAACAACAGAGGTAGAAGACAGAGATAGAGTATATCCACGTGTCTGATCTACACCTCACTCAGCCTGCTCAGAAGGAACAGCAGAGGTAGAAGACAGAGATAGAGTATATCCACGTGTCTCAATCAGCCTGCTCAGAAGGAACAGCAGAGGTAGAAGACAGAGATAGAGTATATCCACGTGTCTCACTCAGCCTGCTCAGAAGGAACAGCAGAGGTAGAAGACAGATACAGAGTATATCCACGTATCTCACTCAGCCTGCTCAGAAGGAACAGCAGAGGTAGAAGACAGAGATATAGTATATCCACGTGTCTCACTTAGGCTGCTCAGAAGGAACAGCAGAGGTAGAAGACATATATAGAGTATATCAACGTGTCTGATCTACACCTCACTCAGCCTGCTCAGAAGGAACAGCAGAGGTAGAAAACAGAGATAGAGTATATCCACGTGTCTCACTCAGCCTGCTCAGAAGGAACAACAGAGGTTTAAGACAGAGATAGAGTATATCCACGTGTCTCACGCAGCCTGCTCAGAAGGAACATCAGAGGTAGAAGACAGAGATAGCGTATATCCACGTGTCTCACTCATGCCGCTCAGAAGGAATAGCAGAGGTAGAAGACAGAGATAGAGTATATCCACGTGTCTGATCTACACCTCACTAAGCCTGCTCAGAAGGAACAGCAGAGGTAGAAGACAGAGATAGAGTATATCCACGTGTCTGATCTACACCTCACTCAGCCTGCTCAGAAGAAACAGCAGAGGTGGAAGACAGAGATAAAGTATATCCACGTGTCTGATCTACACCTCACTCAGCCTGCTCAGAAGGAACAGCAGAGGTAGAAGACAGAGATAGAGTATATCCACGTGTCTCACTCAGCCTGCTCAGAAGGAACAGCAGAGGTAGAAGACAGAGATAGAGTATATCCACGTGTCTCACTCAGCCTGCTCAGAAGGAACAGCAGAGGTAGAAGACAGATACAGAGTATATCCACGTGTCTCACTCAGCCTGCTCAGAAGGAACAGCAGAGGTAGAAGACAGAGATATATTATATCCACGTGTCTCACTTAGGCTGCTCAGAAGGAACAGCAGAGGTAGAAGACATAGATAGAGTATATCCACGTGTCTGATCTACACCTCACTCAGCCTGCTCAGAAGGAACAGCAGAGGTAGAAGACAGAGATAGAGTATATCCACGTGTCTCACTCAGCCTGCTCAGAAGGAACAGCAGAGGTTTAAGACAGAGATAGAGTATATCCACGTGTCTCACGCAGCCTGCTCAGAAGGAACAACAGAGGTAGAAGACAGAGATAGAGTATATCCACGTGTCTCACTCAGCCTGCTCAGAAGGAACATCAGAGATAGAAGACAGAGATAGCGTATATCCACGTGTCTGATCTACACCTCACTCAGCCTGCTCAGAAGGAACAGCAGAGGTAGAAAACAGAGATATAGTATATCCACGTGTCTGATCTACACCTCATTCAGGCAGCTCAGAAGGAACAGCAGAGGTAGAAGACAGAGATAAAGTATATCCACGTGTCTGATCTACACCTCACTCAGCCTGCTCAGAAGAAACAGCAGAGGTGGAAGACAGAGATAGAGTATATCCACGTTTCTGATCTACACCTCACTCAGCCTACTCAGAAGGAACAGCAGAGGTAGAAGACAGATACAGAGTATATACACGTGTCTCACTCAGCCTGCTCAGAAGGAACAGCAGAGGTAGAAGACAGAGATAGAGTATATCCACGTGTCTCACTTAGGCTTCTCAGAAGGAACAGCAGAGGTAGAAGACAGATACAGAGTATATCCACGTATCTCACTCAGCCTGCTCAGAAGCAACGGCAGAGGTAGAAGACAGAGATAGAGTATATCCATGTGTCTCACTTAGGCTGCTCAGAAGAAACAGCAGGGGTAGAAGACATAGATAGAGTATATCCACGTGTCTGATCTACACCTCACTCAGCCTGCTCAGAAGGAACAGCAGAGGTAGAAGACAGAGATAGAGTATATCCACGTGTCTCACTCAGCCTGCTCAGAAGGAACAACAGAGGTAGAAGACAGAGATAGAGTATATCCACGTGTCTCACTCAGCCTGCTAAGAAGGAACATCAGAGGTAGAAGACAGAGATAGCGTATATCCACGTGTCTGATCTACACCTCACTCAGCCTGCTCAGAAGGAACAGCAGAGGTAGAAGACAGAGATATAGTATATCCACGTGTCTGATCTACACCTCATTCAGGCAGCTCAGAAGGAACAGCAGAGGTAGAAGACAGCGATAGAGTATATCCACGTGTCTGATCTACACCTCACTCAGCCTGCTCAGAAGAAACAGCAGAGGTGGAAGACAGAGATAGATTATATCCACGTGTCTGATCTACACCTCACTCAGCCTACTCAGAAGGAACAACAGAGGTAGAAGACAGATATATAGTATATCCGCGAGTCTGATCTACACCTCACTCAGCCTGCTCAGAAGGAACAGCAGAGGTAGAAGACAGAGATAGAGTATATCCACGTGTCTGATCTACACCTCACTCAGCCTGCTCAGAAGAAACAGCAGAGGTGGAAGACAGAGATAAAGTATATCCACGTGTCTGATCTACACCTTACTCAGCCTACTCAGAAGGAACAACAGAGGTAGAAGACAGAGATAGAGTATATCCACGTGTCTGATCTACACCTCACTCAGCCTGCTCAGAAGGAACAGCAGAGGTAGAAGACAGAGATAGAGTATATCCACGTGTCTCACTCAGCCTGCTCAGAAGGAACAGCAGAGGTAGAAGACAGAGGTAGAGTATATCCACGTGTCTCACTCAGCCTGCTCAGAAGGAACAGCAGAGGTAGAAGACAGATACAGAGTATATCCACGTGTCTCACTCAGCCTGCTCAGAAGGAACAGCAGAGGTAGAAGACAGAGATATAGTATATCCACGTGTCTCACTTAGGCTGCTCAGAAGGAACAGCAGAGGTAGAAGACATAGATAGAGTATATCCACTTGTCTGATCTACACCTCACTCAGCCTGCTCAGAAGGAACAGCAGAGGTAGAAGACAGAGATAGAGTATATCCACGTGTCTGATCTACACCTCACTCAGCCTGCTCAGAAGAAACAGCAGAGGTGGAAGACAGAGATAAAGTATATCCACGTGTCTGATCTACACCTTACTCAGCCTACTCAGAAGGAACAACAGAGGTAGAAGACAGAGATAGAGTATATCCACGTGTCTGATCTACACCTCACTCAGCCTGCTCAGAAGGAACAGCAGAGGTAGAAGACAGAGATAGAGTATATCCACGTGTCTCACTCAGCCTGCTCAGAAGGAACAGCAGAGGTAGAAGACAGAGGTAGAGTATATCCACGTGTCTCACTCAGCCTGCTCAGAAGGAACAGCAGAGGTAGAAGACAGATACAGAGTATATCCACGTGTCTCACTCAGCCTGCTCAGAAGGAACAGCAGAGGTAGAAGACAGAGATATAGTATATCCACGTGTCTCACTTAGGCTGCTCAGAAGGAACAGCAGAGGTAGAAGACATAGATAGAGTATATCCACTTGTCTGATCTACACCTCACTCAGCCTGCTCAGAAGGAACAGCAGAGGTAGAAGACAGAGATAGAGTATATCCACGTGTCTCACTCAGCCTGCTCAGAAGGAACAGCAGAGGTATAAGACAGAGATAGAGTATATCCACGTGTCTCACGCAGCCTGCTCAGAAGGAACATCAGAGGTAGAAGACAGAGATAGCGTATATCCACGTGTCTCACTCATGCCGCTCAGAAGGAACAGCAGAGGTAGAAGACATAGATAGAGTATATCCACGTGTCTGATCTACACCTCACTCAGCCTGCTCAGAAGGAACAGCTGAGGTAGAAGACAGAGATAGAGTATATCCACGTGTCTCACTCAGCCTGCTCAGAAGGAACAGCAGAGGTAGAAGACAGAGATAGAGTATATCCACTTGTCTCACTCAGCCTGCTCAGAAGGAACATCAGAGGTAGAAGACAGAGATAGAGTATATCCACGTGTCTGATCTACACCTCACTCAGCCTGTTCAGAAGGAACAGCACAGGTAGAAGACAGAGATAGAGTATATCAACGTGTCTCACTCAGCCTGCACAGAAGGAACAGCAGAGGTAGAAGACAGAGATAGAGTATATCCACGTGTCTGATCTACACCTCACTCAGCCTGTTCAGAAGGAACAGCACAGGTAGAAGACAGAGATAGAGTATATCCACGTGTCTGATCTACACCTCACTCAGCCTGTTCAGAAGGATCAGCACAGGTAGAAGACAGAGATAGAGTATATCCACGTGTCTGATCTACACCTCACTCAGCCTGTTCAGAAGGAACAGCACAGGTAGAAGACAGAGATAGAGTATATCCACGTGTCTGATCTACACCTCACTCAGCCTGTTCAGAAGGAACAGCACAGGTAGAAGACAGAGATAGAGTATATCCACGTGTCTCACTCAGCCTGCTCAGAAGGAACATCAGAGGTAGAAGACAGAGATAGCGTATATCCACGTGTCTGATCTACACCTCACTCAGCCTGCTCAGAAGGAACAGCAGAGGTAGAAGACAGAGATAGAGTATATCCACGTGTCTCACTCAGCCTGCTCAGAAGGAACAGCAGAGGTAGAAGACAGAGATAGAGTATATCCACGTGTCTGATCTACACCTCACTCAGCCTACTCAGAAGGAACAGCAGAGGTAGAAGACAGATACAGAGTATATACACGTGTCTCACTCAGCCTGCTCAGAAGGAACAGCAGAGGTAGAAGATAGAGATAGAGTATATCCACGTGTCTCACTCATGCTGCTCAGAAGGAATAGCAGAGGTAGAAGACAGATATAGAGTATATCCAAGTGTCTGATCTACACCTCACTAAGCCTGCTCAGAAGGAACAGCAGAGGTAGAAGACAGAGATGTAGTATATCCACGTGTCTGATCTACACATCATTCAGGCTGCTCAGAAGGAACATCAGAGGTAGAAGACAGAGATAGAGTATATCCACGTGTCTGATCTACACCTCACTAAGCCTGCTCAGAAGGAACAGCAGAGGTAGAAGACAGAGATATAGTATATCCACGTGTCTGATCTACACCTCATTCAGGCTGCTCAGAAGGAACAGCAGAGGTAAAAGACAGAGATAGAGTATATCCACGTGTCTGATCTACACCTCACTCAGCCTGCTCAGAAGAAACAGCAGAGGTGGAAGACAGAGATAGAGTATATCCACGTGTGTGATCTACACCTCACTCAGCCTACTCAGAAGGAACAGCAGAGGTAGAAGACAGATACAGAGTATATACACGTGTCTCACTCAGCCTGCTCAGAAGGAACAGCAGAGGTAGAAGACAGAGATAGAGTATATCCACGTGTCTCACTTAGGCTGCTCAGAAGGAACAGCAGAGGTAGAAGACAGATACAGAGTATATCCACGTATCTCACTCAGCCTGCTCAGAAGGAACGGCAGAGGTAGAAGACAGAGATAGAGTATATCCACGTGTCTCACTCAGCCTGCTCAGAAGGAACATCAGAGGTAGAAGACAGAGATAGCGTATATCCACGTGTCTGATCTACACCTCACTCAGCCTGCTCAGAAGGAACAGCAGAGGTAGAAGACAGAGATATAGTATATCCACGTGTCTGATCTACACCTCATTCAGGCAGCTCAGAAGGAACAGCAGAGGTAGAAGACAGAGATAGAGTATATCCACGTGTCTGATCTACACCTCACTCAGCCTGCTCAGAAGAAACAGCAGAGGTGGAAGACAGAGATAGATTATATCCACGTGTCTGATCTACACCTCACTCAGCCTACTCAGAAGGAACAACAGAGGTAGAAGACAGAGATAGAGTATATCCGCTAGTCTGATCTACACCTCACTCAGCCTGCTCAGAAGGAACAGCAGAGGTAAAATACAGAGATAGAGTATATCCACGTGTCTGATCTACACCTCACTCAGCCTGCTCAAAAGGAACAGCAGAGGTAGAAGACAGTGATATAGTATATCCACGTGTCTCACTGAGCCTGCTCAGAAGGAACAGCAGAGGTAGAAGACAGAGATAGAGTATATCCACGTGTCTCACTCAGCCTGCTCAGAAGGAACAGCAGAGGTAGAAGACAGAGATAGAGTATATCCACGTGTCTGATCTACACCTCACTCAGCCTGCTCAGAAGGAACAGCAGAGGTAGAAGACAGAGATAGAGTATATCCACGTGTCTGATCTACACCTCACTCAGCCTACTCAGAAGGAACAACAGAGGTAGAAGACAGAGATAGCGTATATTCACGTGTCTGATCTACACCTCACTCAGCCTGCTCAGAAGGAACAGCAGAGGTAGAAGACAGAGATAGAGTATATGCACGTGTCTCACTCAGCCTGCTCAGAAGGAACAGCAGAGGTAGAAGACATAGATAGAGTATATCCACGTGTCTCACTCAGCCTGCTCAGAAGGAACAGCAGAGGTAGAAGACAAAAATAGAGTGTATCCACGTGTCTCACTCAGCCTGCTCAGAAGGAACAGCAGAGGTAGAAGACAGATATAGAGTATATCCACGTGTCTCACTTAGACTGCTCAGAAGGAACAGCAGAGGTAGAAGACATAGATAGAGTATATCCACGTGTCTGATCTACACCTCACTCAGCCTGCTCAGAAGGAACAGCTGAGGTAGAAGACAGAGATAGAGTATATCCACGTGTCTCACTCAGCCTGCTCAGAAGGAACAGCAGAGGTAGAAGACAGAGATAGAGTATATCCACTTGTCTCACTCAGCCTGCTCAGAAGGAACATCAGAGGTAGAAGACAGAGATAGAGTATATCCACGTGTCTGATCTACACCTCACTCAGCCTGTTCAGAAGGAACAGCACAGGTAGAAGACAGAGATAGAGTATATCAACGTGTCTCACTCAGCCTGCACAGAAGGAACAGCAGAGGTAGAAGACAGAGATAGAGTATATCCACGTGTCTGATCTACACCTCACTCAGCCTGTTCAGAAGGAACAGCACAGGTAGAAGACAGAGATAGAGTATATCCACGTGTCTGATCTACACCTCACTCAGCCTGTTCAGAAGGATCAGCACAGGTAGAAGACAGAGATAGAGTATATCCACGTGTCTGATCTACACCTCACTCAGCCTGTTCAGAAGGAACAGCACAGGTAGAAGACAGAGATAGAGTATATCCACGTGTCTGATCTACACCTCACTCAGCCTGTTCAGAAGGAACAGCACAGGTAGAAGACAGAGATAGAGTATATCCACGTGTCTCACTCAGCCTGCTCAGAAGGAACATCAGAGGTAGAAGACAGAGATAGCGTATATCCACGTGTCTGATCTACACCTCACTCAGCCTGCTCAGAAGGAACAGCAGAGGTAGAAGACAGAGATAGAGTATATCCACGTGTCTCACTCAGCCTGCTCAGAAGGAACAGCAGAGGTAGAAGACAGAGATAGAGTATATCCACGTGTCTGATCTACACCTCACTCAGCCTACTCAGAAGGAACAGCAGAGGTAGAAGACAGATACAGAGTATATACACGTGTCTCACTCAGCCTGCTCAGAAGGAACAGCAGAGGTAGAAGATAGAGATAGAGTATATCCACGTGTCTCACTCATGCTGCTCAGAAGGAATAGCAGAGGTAGAAGACAGATATAGAGTATATCCACGTGTCTGATCTACACCTCACTAAGCCTGCTCAGAAGGAACAGCAGAGGTAGAAGACAGAGATATAGTATATCCACGTGTCTGATCTACACCTCATTCAGGCTGCTCAGAAGGAACAGCAGAGGTAGAAGACTGAGATAGAGTATATCCACGTGTCTGATCTACACCTCACTCAGCCTGCTCAGAAGAAACAGCAGAGGTAGAAGACAGAGATAGAGTATATCCACGTGTCTGATCTACACCTTACTCAGCCTACTCAGAAAGAACAACAGAGGTAGAAGACAGAGATAGAGTATATCCACGTGTCTGATCTACACCTCACTCAGCCTGTTCAGAAGGAACAGCAGAGGTAGAAGACAGAGATAGAGTATATCCACGTGTCTCACTCAGCCTGCTCAGAAGGAACAGCAGAGATAGAAGACAGAGATAGAGTATATCCACCTGTCTCACTCAGCCTGCTCAGAAGGAACAGCAGAGGTAGAAGACAGATACAGAGTATATCCACGTGTCTCACTCAGCCTGCTCAGAAGGAACAGCAGAGGTAGAAGACAGAAATATAGTATATCCACGTGTCTCATTTAGGCTGCTCAGAAGGAACAGCAGAGGTAGAAGACATAGATAGAGTATATCCACGTGTCTGATCTACACCTCACTCAGCCTGCTCAGAAGGAACAGCAGAGGTAGAAGACAGAGATAGAGTATATCCACGTGTCTCACTCAGCCTGCTCAGAAGGAACAGCAGAGGTATAAGACAGAGATAGAGTATATCCACGTGTCTCACTCAGCCTGCTCAGAAGGAACAGCACAGGTAGAAGACAGAGATAGAGTATATCCACGTGTCTGATCTACACCTCACTAAGCCTGCTCAGAAGGAACAGCAGAGGTAAAAGACAGAGATAGAGTATATCCACGTGTCTGATCTACACCTCACTCAGCCTGCTCAGAAGAAACAGCAGAGGTGGAAGACAGAGATAGAGTATATCCACGTGTGTGATCTACACCTCACTCAGCCTACTCAGAAGGAACAGCAGAGGTAGAAGACAGATACAGAGTATATACACGTGTCTCACTCAGCCTGCTCAGAAGGAACAGCAGAGGTAGAAGACAGAGATAGAGTATATCCACGTGTCTCACTTAGGCTGCTCAGAAGGAACAGCAGAGGTAGAAGACAGATACAGAGTATATCCACGTATCTCACTCAGCCTGCTCAGAAGGAACGGCAGAGGTAGAAGACAGAGATAGAGTATATCCACGTGTCTCACTTAGGCTGCTCAGAAGGAACAGCAGGGGTAGAAGACATAGATAGAGTATACCCACGTGTCTGATCTACACCTCACTCAGCCTGCTCAGAAGGAACAGCAGAGGTAGAAGACAGATATAGAGTATATCCACGTGTCTCACTCAACCTGCTCAGAAGGAACAACAGAGGTAGAAGACAGAGATAGAGTATATCCACGTGTCTCACTCAGCCTGCTCAGAAGGAACATCAGAGGTAGAAGACAGAGATAGCGTATATCCACGTGTCTGATCTACACCTCACTCAGCCTGCTCAGAAGGAACAGCAGAGGTAGAAGACAGAGATATAGTATATCCACGTGTCTGATCTACACCTCATTCAGGCAGCTCAGAGGGAACAGCAGAGGTAGAAGACAGAGATAGAGTATATCCACGTGTCTGATCTACACCTCACTCAGCCTGCTCAGAAGAAACAGCAGAGGTGGAAGACAGAGATAGAGTATATCCACGTGTCTGATCTACACCTCACTCAGCCTACTCAGAAGGAACAACAGAGGTAGAAGACAGAGATAGAGTATATCCGCTAGTCTGATCTACACCTCACTCAGCCTGCTCAGAAGGAACAGCAGAGGTAAAAGACAGAGATAGAGTATATCCACGTGTCTGATCTACACCTCACTCAGCCTGCTCAAAAGGAACAGCAGAGGTAGAAGACAGTGATATAGTATATCTACGTGTCTCACTGAGCCTGCTCAGAAGGAACAGCAGAGGTAGAAGACAGAGATAGAGTATATCCACGTGTCTCACTCAGCCTGCTCAGAAGGAACAGCAGAGGTAGAAGACAGAGATAGAGTATATCCACGTGTCTGATCTACACCTCACTCAGCCTGCTCAGAAGGAACAGCAGAGGTAGAAGACAGAGATAGAGTATATCCACGTGTCTGATCTACACCTCACTCAGCCTACTCAGAAGGAACAACAGAGGTAGAAGACAGAGATAGCGTATATTCACGTGTCTGATCTACACCTCACTCAGCCTGCTCAGAAGGAACAGCAGAGGTAGAAGACAGAGATAGAGTATATGCACGTGTCTCACTCAGCCTGCTCAGAAGGAACAGCAGAGGTAGAAGACATAGATAGAGTATATCCACGTGTCTCACTCAGCCTGCTCAGAAGGAACAGCAGAGGTAGAAGACAAAAATAGAGTGTATCCACGTGTCTCACTCAGCCTGCTCAGAAGGAACAGCAGAGGTAGAAGACAGATATAGAGTATATCCACGTGTCTCACTTAGACTGCTCAGAAGGAACAGCAGAGGTAGAAGACATAGATAGAGTATATCCACGTGTCTGATCTACACCTCACTCAGCCTGCTCAGAAGGAACAGCTGAGGTAGAAGACAGAGATAGAGTATATCCACGTGTCTCACTCAGCCTGCTCAGAAGGAACAGCAGAGGTAGAAGACAGAGATAGAGTATATCCACTTGTCTCACTCAGCCTGCTCAGAAGGAACATCAGAGGTAGAAGACAGAGATAGAGTATATCCACGTGTCTGATCTACACCTCACTCAGCCTGTTCAGAAGGAACAGCACAGGTAGAAGACAGAGATAGAGTATATCAACGTGTCTCACTCAGCCTGCACAGAAGGAACAGCAGAGGTAGAAGACAGAGATAGAGTATATCCACGTGTCTGATCTACACCTCACTCAGCCTGTTCAGAAGGAACAGCACAGGTAGAAGACAGAGATAGAGTATATCCACGTGTCTGATCTACACCTCACTCAGCCTGTTCAGAAGGATCAGCACAGGTAGAAGACAGAGATAGAGTATATCCACGTGTCTGATCTACACCTCACTCAGCCTGTTCAGAAGGAACAGCACAGGTAGAAGACAGAGATAGAGTATATCCACGTGTCTGATCTACACCTCACTCAGCCTGTTCAGAAGGAACAGCACAGGTAGAAGACAGAGATAGAGTATATCCACGTGTCTCACTCAGCCTGCTCAGAAGGAACATCAGAGGTAGAAGACAGAGATAGCGTATATCCACGTGTCTGATCTACACCTCACTCAGCCTGCTCAGAAGGAACAGCAGAGGTAGAAGACAGAGATAGAGTATATCCACGTGTCTCACTCAGCCTGCTCAGAAGGAACAGCAGAGGTAGAAGACAGAGATAGAGTATATCCACGTGTCTGATCTACACCTCACTCAGCCTACTCAGAAGGAACAGCAGAGGTAGAAGACAGATACAGAGTATATACACGTGTCTCACTCAGCCTGCTCAGAAGGAACAGCAGAGGTAGAAGATAGAGATAGAGTATATCCACGTGTCTCACTCATGCTGCTCAGAAGGAATAGCAGAGGTAGAAGACAGATATAGAGTATATCCAAGTGTCTGATCTACACCTCACTAAGCCTGCTCAGAAGGAACAGCAGAGGTAGAAGACAGAGATGTAGTATATCCACGTGTCTGATCTACACATCATTCAGGCTGCTCAGAAGGAACAGCAGAGGTAGAAGACAGAGATAGAGTATATCCACGTGTCTGATCTACACCTCACTAAGCCTGCTCAGAAGGAACAGCAGAGGTAGAAGACAGAGATATAGTATATCCACGTGTCTGATCTACACCTCATTCAGGCTGCTCAGAAGGAACAGCAGAGGTAGAAGACTGAGATAGAGTATATCCACGTGTCTGATCTACACCTCACTCAGCCTGCTCAGAAGAAACAGCAGAGGTAGAAGACAGAGATAGAGTATATCCACGTGTCTGATCTACACCTTACTCAGCCTACTCAGAAAGAACAACAGAGGTAGAAGACAGAGATAGAGTATATCCACGTGTCTGATCTACACCTCACTCAGCCTGTTCAGAAGGAACAGCAGAGGTAGAAGACAGAGATAGAGTATATCCACGTGTCTCACTCAGCCTGCTCAGAAGGAACAGCAGAGGTAGAAGACAGAGATAGAGTATATCCACCTGTCTCACTCAGCCTGCTCAGAAGGAACAGCAGAGGTAGAAGACAGATACAGAGTATATCCACGTGTCTCACTCAGCCTGCTCAGAAGGAACAGCAGAGGTAGAAGACAGAAATATAGTATATCCACGTGTCTCATTTAGGCTGCTCAGAAGGAACAGCAGAGGTAGAAGACATAGATAGAGTATATCCACGTGTCTGATCTACACCTCACTCAGCCTGCTCAGAAGGAACAGCAGAGGTAGAAGACAGAGATAGAGTATATCCACGTGTCTCACTCAGCCTGCTCAGAAGGAACAGCAGAGGTATAAGACAGAGATAGAGTATATCCACGTGTCTCACTCAGCCTGCTCAGAAGGAACAGCACAGGTAGAAGACAGAGATAGAGTATATCCACGTGTCTCACTCAGCCTGCTCAGAAGGAACAGCAGAGGTAGAAGACAGAGATAGAGTATATCCACCTGTCTCACTCAGCCTGCTCAGAAGGAACAGCAGAGGTAGAAGACAGATACAGAGTATATCCACGTGTCTCACTCAGCCTGCTCAGAAGGAACAGCAGAGGTAGAAGACAGAAATATAGTATATCCACGTGTCTCATTTAGGCTGCTCAGAAGGAACAGCAGAGGTAGAAGACATAGATAGAGTATATCCACGTGTCTGATCTACACCTCACTCAGCCTGCTCAGTAGGAACAGCAGAGGTAGAAGACAGAGATAGAGTATATCCACGTGTCTCACTCAGCCTGCTCAGAAGGAACAGCAGAGGTATAAGACAGAGATAGAGTATATCCACGTGTCTCACTCAGCCTGCTCAGAAGGAACAGCACAGGTAGAAGACAGAGATAGAGTATATCCACGTGTCTGATCTACACCTCACTAAGCCTGCTCAGAAGGAACAGCAGAGGTAGAAGACAGATATATAGTATATCCACGTGTCTGATCTACACCTCATTCAGGCTGCTCAGAAGGAACAGCAGAGGTAGAAGACAGAGATAGAGTATATCCACGTGTCTGATCTACACCTCACTCAGCCTGCTCAGAAGAAACAGCAGAGGTGGAAGACAGAGATAGAGTATATTCACGTGTCTGATCTACACCTCACTCAGCCTGCTCAGAAGGAACAGCAGAGGTAGAAGACAGAGATATAGTATATCCACGTGTCTGATTTACACCTCATTCAGGCTGCTCAGAAGGAACAGCAGAGGTAGAAGACAAAGATAGAGTATATCCACGTGTCTGATCTACACCTCACTCAGCCTGCTCAGAAGAAACAGCAGAGGTGGAAGACAGAGATAGAGTATATCCACGTGTCTGATCTACACCTCACTCAGCCTACTCAGAAGGAAAAACAGAGGTATAAGACAGAGATAGAGTATATTTACGTGTCTGATCTACACCTCACTCAGCCTGCTCAGAAGGAACAGCAGAGGTAAAAGACAGAGATAGAGTATATCCACGTGTCTCACTCAGCCTGCTCAGAAGGAACAGCAGAGGTAGAAGACAAAGATAGAGTGTATCCACGTGTCTCACTCAGCCTGCTCAGAAGGAACAGCAGAGGTAGAAGACAGATATAGAGTATATCCACGTGTCTCACTCAGCCTGCTCAGAAGGAACAGCAGAGGTAGAAGACAGAGATAGAGTACATCCACGTGTCTCACTCAGCCTGCTCAGAAGGAACAGCAGAGGTAGAAGACAGAGATAGAGTATATCCACGTGTCTCACTCATGCTGCTCAGAAGGAATAGCAGAGGTAGAAGACAGAGATAGAGTATATCCACGTGTCTGATCTACACCTCACTAAGCCTGCTCAGAAGGAACAGCAGAGGTAGAAGACATAGATAGAGTATATCCACGTGTCTGATCTACACCTCACTCAGCCTGCTCAGAAGGAACAGCAGAGGTAGAAGACAGAGATAGAGTATATCCACGTGTCTCACTCAGCCTGCTCAGAAGGAACAGCAGAGGTATAAGACAGAGATAGAGTATATCCACGTGTCTCACTCAGCCTGCTCAGAAGGAACATCAGAGGTAGAAGACAGAGATAGCGTATATCCACGTGTCTGATCTACACCTCACTCAGCGTGCTCAGAAGGAACAGCGGAGGTAGAAGACAGAGATAGAGTATATCCACATGTCTCACTCATGCCGCTCAGAAGGAATAGCAGAGGTAGAAGACAGAGATAGAGTATATCCACGTGTCTGATCTACACCTCACTAAGCCTGCTCAGAAGGAACAGCAGAGGTAGAAGACAGAGATATAGTATATCCACATGTCTGATCTACACCTCATTCAGGCTGCTCAGAAGGAACAGCAGAGGTAGAAGACAGAGATAGAGTATATCCACGTGTCTGATATACACCTCACTCAGCCTGCTCAAAAGGAACAGCAGAGGTAGAATACAGTGATATAGTATATCCACGTGTCTCACTGAGCCTGCTCAGAAGGAACAGCAGAGGTAGAAGACAGAGATAAAGTATATCCACGTGTCTCACTCAGCCTGCTCAGAAGGAACAGCAGAGGTAGAAGACAGAGATAGAGTATATCCACGTGTCTGATCTACACCTCACTCAGCCTGCTCAGAAGGAACAGCAGAGGTAGAAGACAGAGATAGAGTATATCCACGTGTCTCACTCAGCCTGCTCAGAAGGAACAGCAGAGGTAGAAGACAGTGATAGAGTATATCCAAGTGTCTCACTCAGCCTGCTCAGAAGGAACAGCACAGGTAGAAGACAGAGATAGAGTATATCCACGTGTCTCACTCATGCTGCTCAGAAGGAATAGCAGAGGTAGAAGACAGAGATAGAGTATATCCACGTGTCTGATCTACACCTCACTAAGCCTGCTCAGAAGGAACAGCAGAGGTAGAAGACATAGATATAGTATATCCACGTGTCTGATCTACACCTCATTCAGGCTGCTCAGAAGGAACAGCAGAGGTAGAAGACAGAGATAGAGTATATCCACGTGTCTGATCTACACCTCACTCAGCCTGCTCAGAAGAAACAGCAGAGGTGGAAGACAGAGATAGATTATATTCACGTGTCTGATCTACACCTCACTCAGCCTGCTCAGAAGGAACAGCAGAGGTAGAAGACAGAGATATAGTATATCCACGTGTCTGATCTACACCTCACTCAGCCTGCTCAGAAGGAACAGCAGAGGTAGAAGACAGAGATAGAGTATATCCACGTGTCTGATCTACACCTCACTCAGCCTGCTCAGAAGAAACAGCAGAGGTGGAAGACAGAGATAGAGTATATTCACGTGTCTGATCTACACCTCACTCAGCCTGCTCAGAAGGAACAGCAGAGGTAGAAGACAGAGATAGAGTATATCCACATGTCTCACTCATGCCGCTCAGAAGGAATAGCAGAGGTAGAAGACAGAGATAGAGTATATCCACGTGTCTGATCTACACCTCACTAAGCCTGCTCAGAAGGAACAGCAGAGGTAGAAGACAGAGATATAGTATATCCACATGTCTGATCTACACCTCATTCAGGCTGCTCAGAAGGAACAGCAGAGGTAGAAGACAGAGATAGAGTATATCCACGTGTCTGATCTACACCTCACTCAGCCTACTCAGAAGGAACAGCAGAGGTAGAAGACAGATACAGAGTATATACACGTGTCTCACTCAGCCTGCTCAGAAGAAACAGCAGAGGTAGAAGACAGAGATAGAGTATATCCACGTGTCTCACTTAGGCTGCTCAGAAGGAACAGCAGAGGTAGAAGACAGATACAGAGTATATCCACGTATCTCACTCAGCCTACTCAGAAGGAACGGTAGAGGTAGAAGACAGAGATAGAGTATATCCACGTGTCTCACTTAGGCTGCTCAGAAGGAACAGCAAGGGTAGAAGACATAGATAGAGTATATCCACGTGTCTGATCTACACCTCACTCAGCCTGCTCAGAAGGAACAGCAGAGGTAGAAGACAGAGATAGAGTATATCCACGTGTCTCACTCAGCCTGCTCAGAAGGAACAACAGAGGTAGAAGACAGAGATAGAGTATATCCACGTGTCTCACTCAGCCTGCTCAGAAGGAACATCAGAGGTAGAAGACAGAGATAGCGTATATCCACGTGTCTGATCTACACCTCACTCAGCCTGCTCAGAAGAAACAGCAGAGGTGGAAAACAGAGATAGATTATATCCACGTGTCTGATATACACCTCACTCAGCCTACTCAGAAGGAACAACAGAGGTAGAATACCGAGATAGAGTATATCCGCGAGTCTGATCTACACCTCACTCAGCCTTCTCAGAAGGAACAGCAGAGGTAGAAGACAGAGATAGAGTATATCCACGTGTCTGATATACACCTCACTCAGCCTGCTCAAAAGGAACAGCAGAGGTAGAATACAGTGATTCAGTATATCCACATGTCTCACTCAGCCTGCTCAGAAGGAACAACAGAGGTAGAAGACAGAGATAGAGTATATCCACGTGTCCCACTCAGCCTGCTCAGAAGGAACATCAGAGGTAGAAGACAGGGATAGCGTATATCCACGTGTCTGATCTACACCTCACTCAGCCTGCTCAGAAGGAACAGCAGAGGTAGAAGACAGAGATAGAGTATATTCACGTGTCTGATCTACACCTCACTCAGCCTGCTCAGAAGGAACAGCAGAGGTAGAAGACAGAGATATAGTATATCCACGTGTCTGATTTACACCTCATTCAGGCTGCTCAGAAGGAACAGCAGAGGTAGAAGACAAAGATAGAGTATATCCACGTGTCTGATCTACACCTCACTAAGCCTGCTCAGAAGGAACAGCAGAGGTAGAAGACAGAGATATAGTATATCCACGTGTCTGATCTACACCTCATTCAGGCTGCTCAGAAGGAACAGCAGAGGTAGAAGACTGAGATAGAGTATATCCACGTGTCTGATCTACACCTCACTCAGCCTGCTCAGAAGAAACAGCAGAGGTAGAAGACAGAGATAGAGTATATCCACGTGTCTGATCTACACCTTACTCAGCCTACTCAGAAAGAACAACAGAGGTAGAAGACAGAGATAGAGTATATCCACGTGTCTGATCTACACCTCACTCAGCCTGTTCAGAAGGAACAGCAGAGGTAGAAGACAGAGATAGAGTATATCCACGTGTCTCACTCAGCCTGCTCAGAAGGAACAGCAGAGGTAGAAGACAGAGATAGAGTATATCCACCTGTCTCACTCAGCCTGCTCAGAAGGAACAGCAGAGGTAGAAGACAGATACAGAGTATATCCACGTGTCTCACTCAGCCTGCTCAGAAGGAACAGCAGAGGTAGAAGACAGAAATATAGTATATCCACGTGTCTCATTTAGGCTGCTCAGAAGGAACAGCAGAGGTAGAAGACATAGATAGAGTATATCCACGTGTCTGATCTACACCTCACTCAGCCTGCTCAGTAGGAACAGCAGAGGTAGAAGACAGAGATAGAGTATATCCACGTGTCTCACTCAGCCTGCTCAGAAGGAACAGCAGAGGTATAAGACAGAGATAGAGTATATCCACGTGTCTCACTCAGCCTGCTCAGAAGGAACAGCACAGGTAGAAGACAGAGATAGAGTATATCCACGTGTCTGATCTACACCTCACTAAGCCTGCTCAGAAGGAACAGCAGAGGTAGAAGACAGATATATAGTATATCCACGTGTCTGATCTACACCTCATTCAGGCTGCTCAGAAGGAACAGCAGAGGTAGAAGACAGAGATAGAGTATATCCACGTGTCTGATCTACACCTCACTCAGCCTGCTCAGAAGAAACAGCAGAGGTGGAAGACAGAGATAGAGTATATTCACGTGTCTGATCTACACCTCACTCAGCCTGCTCAGAAGGAACAGCAGAGGTAGAAGACAGAGATATAGTATATCCACGTGTCTGATTTACACCTCATTCAGGCTGCTCAGAAGGAACAGCAGAGGTAGAAGACAAAGATAGAGTATATCCACGTGTCTGATCTACACCTCACTCAGCCTGCTCAGAAGAAACAGCAGAGGTGGAAGACAGAGATAGAGTATATCCACGTGTCTGATCTACACCTCACTCAGCCTACTCAGAAGGAAAAACAGAGGTATAAGACAGAGATAGAGTATATTTACGTGTCTGATCTACACCTCACTCAGCCTGCTCAGAAGGAACAGCAGAGGTAAAAGACAGAGATAGAGTATATCCACGTGTCTCACTCAGCCTGCTCAGAAGGAACAGCAGAGGTAGAAGACAAAGATAGAGTGTATCCACGTGTCTCACTCAGCCTGCTCAGAAGGAACAGCAGAGGTAGAAGACAGATATAGAGTATATCCACGTGTCTCACTCAGCCTGCTCAGAAGGAACAGCAGAGGTAGAAGACAGAGATAGAGTACATCCACGTGTCTCACTCAGCCTGCTCAGAAGGAACAGCAGAGGTAGAAGACAGAGATAGAGTATATCCACGTGTCTCACTCATGCTGCTCAGAAGGAATAGCAGAGGTAGAAGACAGAGATAGAGTATATCCACGTGTCTGATCTACACCTCACTAAGCCTGCTCAGAAGGAACAGCAGAGGTAGAAGACATAGATAGAGTATATCCACGTGTCTGATCTACACCTCACTCAGCCTGCTCAGAAGGAACAGCAGAGGTAGAAGACAGAGATAGAGTATATCCACGTGTCTCACTCAGCCTGCTCAGAAGGAACAGCAGAGGTATAAGACAGAGATAGAGTATATCCACGTGTCTCACTCAGCCTGCTCAGAAGGAACATCAGAGGTAGAAGACAGAGATAGCGTATATCCACGTGTCTGATCTACACCTCACTCAGCGTGCTCAGAAGGAACAGCGGAGGTAGAAGACAGAGATAGAGTATATCCACATGTCTCACTCATGCCGCTCAGAAGGAATAGCAGAGGTAGAAGACAGAGATAGAGTATATCCACGTGTCTGATCTACACCTCACTAAGCCTGCTCAGAAGGAACAGCAGAGGTAGAAGACAGAGATATAGTATATCCACATGTCTGATCTACACCTCATTCAGGCTGCTCAGAAGGAACAGCAGAGGTAGAAGACAGAGATAGAGTATATCCACGTGTCTGATATACACCTCACTCAGCCTGCTCAAAAGGAACAGCAGAGGTAGAATACAGTGATATAGTATATCCACGTGTCTCACTGAGCCTGCTCAGAAGGAACAGCAGAGGTAGAAGACAGAGATAAAGTATATCCACGTGTCTCACTCAGCCTGCTCAGAAGGAACAGCAGAGGTAGAAGACAGAGATAGAGTATATCCACGTGTCTGATCTACACCTCACTCAGCCTGCTCAGAAGGAACAGCAGAGGTAGAAGACAGAGATAGAGTATATCCACGTGTCTCACTCAGCCTGCTCAGAAGGAACAGCAGAGGTAGAAGACAGTGATAGAGTATATCCAAGTGTCTCACTCAGCCTGCTCAGAAGGAACAGCACAGGTAGAAGACAGAGATAGAGTATATCCACGTGTCTCACTCATGCTGCTCAGAAGGAATAGCAGAGGTAGAAGACAGAGATAGAGTATATCCACGTGTCTGATCTACACCTCACTAAGCCTGCTCAGAAGGAACAGCAGAGGTAGAAGACATAGATATAGTATATCCACGTGTCTGATCTACACCTCATTCAGGCTGCTCAGAAGGAACAGCAGAGGTAGAAGACAGAGATAGAGTATATCCACGTGTCTGATCTACACCTCACTCAGCCTGCTCAGAAGAAACAGCAGAGGTGGAAGACAGAGATAGAGTATATTCACGTGTCTGATCTACACCTCACTCAGCCTGCTCAGAAGGAACAGCAGAGGTAGAAGACAGAGATATAGTATATCCACGTGTCTGATCTACACCTCACTCAGCCTGCTCAGAAGGAACAGCAGAGGTAGAAGACAGAGATAGAGTATATCCACGTGTCTGATCTACACCTCACTCAGCCTGCTCAGAAGAAACAGCAGAGGTGGAAGACAGAGATAGAGTATATTCACGTGTCTGATCTACACCTCACTCAGCCTGCTCAGAAGGAACAGCAGAGGTAGAAGACAGAGATAGAGTATATCCACATGTCTCACTCATGCCGCTCAGAAGGAATAGCAGAGGTAGAAGACAGAGATAGAGTATATCCACGTGTCTGATCTACACCTCACTAAGCCTGCTCAGAAGGAACAGCAGAGGTAGAAGACAGAGATATAGTATATCCACATGTCTGATCTACACCTCATTCAGGCTGCTCAGAAGGAACAGCAGAGGTAGAAGACAGAGATAGAGTATATCCACGTGTCTGATCTACACCTCACTCAGCCTACTCAGAAGGAACAGCAGAGGTAGAAGACAGATACAGAGTATATACACGTGTCTCACTCAGCCTGCTCAGAAGAAACAGCAGAGGTAGAAGACAGAGATAGAGTATATCCACGTGTCTCACTTAGGCTGCTCAGAAGGAACAGCAGAGGTAGAAGACAGATACAGAGTATATCCACGTATCTCACTCAGCCTACTCAGAAGGAACGGTAGAGGTAGAAGACAGAGATAGAGTATATCCACGTGTCTCACTTAGGCTGCTCAGAAGGAACAGCAAGGGTAGAAGACATAGATAGAGTATATCCACGTGTCTGATCTACACCTCACTCAGCCTGCTCAGAAGGAACAGCAGAGGTAGAAGACAGAGATAGAGTATATCCACGTGTCTCACTCAGCCTGCTCAGAAGGAACAACAGAGGTAGAAGACAGAGATAGAGTATATCCACGTGTCTCACTCAGCCTGCTCAGAAGGAACATCAGAGGTAGAAGACAGAGATAGCGTATATCCACGTGTCTGATCTACACCTCACTCAGCCTGCTCAGAAGAAACAGCAGAGGTGGAAAACAGAGATAGATTATATCCACGTGTCTGATATACACCTCACTCAGCCTACTCAGAAGGAACAACAGAGGTAGAATACAGAGATAGAGTATATCCGCGAGTCTGATCTACACCTCACTCAGCCTTCTCAGAAGGAACAGCAGAGGTAGAAGACAGAGATAGAGTATATCCACGTGTCTGATATACACCTCACTCAGCCTGCTCAAAAGGAACAGCAGAGGTAGAATACAGTGATTCAGTATATCCACGTGTCTCACTGAGCCTGCTCAGAAGGAACAGCAGAGGTAGAAGACAGAGATAAAGTATATCCACGTGTCTCACTCAGCCTGCTCAGAAGGAACAGCAGAGGTAGAAGACAGAGATAGAGTATATCCACGTGTCTCACTCAGCCTGCTCAGAAGGAACAGCAGAGGTAGATGACACAGATAGAGTATATCCACGTGTCTCACTCAGCCTGCTCAGACGGAACAGCAGAGGTAGAAGACAGAGATAGAGTATATCCACGTGTCTGATCTACACCTCACTAAGCCTGCTCAGAAGGAACAGCAGAGGTAGAAGACAGAGATAGAGTATATCCACGTGTCTGATCTACACCACACTAAGCCTAGTCAAAAGGAACGGTAGAGGTAGAAGACAGAGATAGAGTATATCCACGTGTCTCACTTAGGCTGCTCAGAAGGAACAGCAAGGGTAGAAGACATAGATAGAGTATATCCACGTGTCTGATCTACACCTCACTCAGCCTGCTCAGAAGGAACAGCAGAGGTAGAAGACAGTGATATAGTATATCAACGTGTCTCACTCAGCCTGCTCAGAAGGAACAGCAGAGTTAGAAGACAGAGATAGAGTATATCCACGTGTCTCACTCAGCCTGCTCAGAAGGAACAGCAGAGGTAGATGACACAGATAGAGTATATCCACGTGTCTCACTCAGCCTGCTCGGACGGAACAGCAGAGGTAGAAGACAGAGATAGAGTATATCCACGTGTCTGATCTACACCTCACTAAGCCTGCTCAGAAGGAACAGCAGAGGTAGAAGACAGAGATAGAGTATATCCACGTGTCTGATCTACACCACACTAAGCCTAGTCAAAATGAACGGTAGAGGTAGAAGACAGAGATAGAGTATATCCACGTGTCTCACTTAGGCTGCTCAGAAGGAACAGCAGAGGTAGAAGACAGAGATAGAGTATATCCACGTGTCTCACTCAGCCTGCTCAGAAGGAACATCAGAGGTAGAAGACAGAGATAGCGTATATCCACGTGTCTGATCTACACCTCACTCAGCCTGCTCAGAAGAAACAGCAGAGGTGGAAAACAGAGATACATTATATCCACGTGTCTGATATACACCTCACTCAGCCTACTCAGAAGGAACAACAGAGGTAGAATACAGAGATAGAGTATATCCGCGAGTCTGATCTACACCTCACTCAGCCTTCTCAGAAGGAACAGCAGAGGTAGAAGACAGAGATAGAGTATATCCACGTGTCTGATATACACCTCACTCAGCCTGCTCAAAAAGAACAGCAGAGGTAGAATACAGTGATATAGTATATCCACGTGTCTCACTGAGCCTGCTCAGAAGGAACAGCAGAGGTAGAAGACAGAGATAAAGTATATCCACGTGTCTCACTCAGCCTGCTCAGAAGGAACAGCAGAGGTAGAAGACAGAGATAGAGTATATCCACGTGTCTGATCTACACCTCACTCAGCCTGCTCAGAAGGAACAGCAGAGGTAGAAGACAGAGATAGAGTATATCCACGTGTCTCACTCAGCCTGTTCAGAAGGAACAGCAGAGGTAGAAGACAGTGATAGAGTATATCCACGTGTCTCACTCAGCCTGCTCAGAAGGAACAGCACAGGTAGAAGACAGTGATAGAGTATATCCACGTGTCTCACTCATGCTGCTCAGAAGGAATAGCAGAGGTAGAAGACAGAGATAGAGTATATCCACGTGTTTGATCTAAATCCCCACTAAGCCTGCTCAGAAGGAACAGCAGAGGTAGAAGACAGAGATATAGTATATCCACGTGTCTGATCTACACCTCATTCAGGCTGCTCAGAAGGAACAGCAGAGGTAGAAGACAGAGATAGAGTATATCCACGTGTCTGATCTACACCTCACTCAGCCTGCTCAGAAGAAACAGCAGAGGTGGAAGACAGAGATATAGTATATCCACGTGTCTGATCTACACCTCATTCAGGCTGCTCAGAAGGAACAGCAGAGGTAGAAGACAAATATAGAGTATATCCACGTGTCTGATCTACACCTCACTCAGCCTGCTCAGAAGAAACAGCAGAGGTGGAAGACAGAGATAGAGTATATCCACGTGTCTGATCTACACCTCACTCAGCCTACTCAGAAGGAAAAACAGAGGTATAAGACAGAGATAGAGTATATTTACGTGTCTGATCTACACCTCACTCAGCCTGCTCAGAAGGAACAGCAGAGGTAAAAGACAGAGATAGAGTATATCCACGTGTCTCACTCAGCCTGCTCAGAAGGAACAGCAGAGGTAGAAGACAGAGATAGAGTATATTCACGTGTCTCACTCGGCCTGCTCAGAAGGAACAGCAGAGGTAGAAGACAAAGATAGAGTGTATCCACGTGTCTCACTCAGCCTGCTCAGAAGGAACAGCAGAGGTAGAAGACAGCTATAGAGTATATCCACGTGTCTGATCTACACCTCACTAAGCCTGCTCAGAAGGAACAGCAGAGTTAGAAGACAGAGATAGAGTATATCCACGTGTCTCACTCAGCCTGCTCAGAAGGAACAGCAGAGGTAGAAGACAGAGATAGAGTATATACAGGTGTCTCACTCAGCCTGCTCAGAAGGAACAGCAGAGGTAGAAGACAGAGATAGAGTATATCCACGTGTCTGATCTACACCTCACTAAGCCTGCTCAGAAGGAACAGCAGAGGTAGAAGACAGAGATAGAGTATATCCACGTGTCTGATCTACACCTCACTCAGGCTGCTCAGAAGGAACAGCAGAGGTGAAAGACAGAGATATAGTATATCCACGTGTCTGATCTACACCTCACGCAGCCTGCTCAGAAGGAACAGCACAGGTAGAAGACAGAGATAGAGTATATACACGTGTCTCACTCAGCCTGCTCAGAAGGAACAGCAGAGGTAGAAGACAGAGATAGAGTATATCCACGTGTCTGATCTACACCTCACTCAGCCTGCTCAGAAGGAACAGCAGAGGTAGAAGACAGAGATAGAGTATATCCACGTGTCTCATTCAGGCTGCTCAGAAGGAACAGCAGAGGTAGAAGACAGAGATATAGTATATCCACGTGTCTCACTCAGCCTGCTCAGAAGGAACAGCAGAGGTAGAAGACAGAGATAGAGTATATCCACGTGTCTGATCTACATCTCACTCAGCCTGCTCAGAAGGAACAGCAGAGGTAGAAGACAGTGATATAGTATATCAACGTGTCTCACTCAGCCTGCTCAGAAGGAACAGCAGAGTTAGAAGACAGAGATAGAGTATATCCACGTGTCTCACTCAGCCTGCTCAGAAGGAACAGCAGAGGTAGAAGACACAGATAGAGTATATCCACGTGTCTCACTCAGCCTGCTCAGACGGAACAGCAGAGGTAGAAGACAGAGATATAGTATATCCACGTGTCTGATCTACACCTCACTCAGCCTGCTCAGAAGGAACAGCAGAGGTAGAAGACAGAGATATAGTATATCCACGTGTCTGATCTACACCTCACTCAGCCTGCTCAGAAGGAACAGCAGAGGTAGAAGACAGAGATAGAGTATATCCACGTGTCTGATCTACACCTCACTCAGCCTGCTCAGAAGAAACAGCAGAGGTGGAAGACAGAGATAGAGTATATTCACGTGTCTGATCTACACCTCACTCAGCCTGCTCAGAAGGAACAGCAGAGGTAGAAGACAGAGATAGAGTATATCCACATGTCTCACTCATGCCGCTCAGAAGGAATAGCAGAGGTAGAAGACAGAGATAGAGTATATCCACGTGTCTGATCTACACCTCACTAAGCCTGCTCAGAAGGAACAGCAGAGGTAGAAGACAGAGATATAGTATATCCACATGTCTGATCTACACCTCATTCAGGCTGCTCAGAAGGAACAGCAGAGGTAGAAGACAGAGATAGAGTATATCCACGTGTCTGATCTACACCTCACTCAGCCTACTCAGAAGGAACAGCAGAGGTAGAAGACAGATACAGAGTATATACACGTGTCTCACTCAGCCTGCTCAGAAGAAACAGCAGAGGTAGAAGACAGAGATAGAGTATATCCACGTGTCTCACTTAGGCTGCTCAGAAGGAACAGCAGAGGTAGAAGACAGATACAGAGTATATCCACGTATCTCACTCAGCCTACTCAGAAGGAACGGTAGAGGTAGAAGACAGAGATAGAGTATATCCACGTGTCTCACTTAGGCTGCTCAGAAGGAACAGCAAGGGTAGAAGACATAGATAGAGTATATCCACGTGTCTGATCTACACCTCACTCAGCCTGCTCAGAAGGAACAGCAGAGGTAGAAGACAGAGATAGAGTATATCCACGTGTCTCACTCAGCCTGCTCAGAAGGAACAACAGAGGTAGAAGACAGAGATAGAGTATATCCACGTGTCTCACTCAGCCTGCTCAGAAGGAACATCAGAGGTAGAAGACAGAGATAGCGTATATCCACGTGTCTGATCTACACCTCACTCAGCCTGCTCAGAAGAAACAGCAGAGGTGGAAAACAGAGATAGATTATATCCACGTGTCTGATATACACCTCACTCAGCCTACTCAGAAGGAACAACAGAGGTAGAATACAGAGATAGAGTATATCCGCGAGTCTGATCTACACCTCACTCAGCCTTCTCAGAAGGAACAGCAGAGGTAGAAGACAGAGATAGAGTATATCCACGTGTCTGATATACACCTCACTCAGCCTGCTCAAAAGGAACAGCAGAGGTAGAATACAGTGATTCAGTATATCCACGTGTCTCACTGAGCCTGCTCAGAAGGAACAGCAGAGGTAGAAGACAGAGATAAAGTATATCCACGTGTCTCACTCAGCCTGCTCAGAAGGAACAGCAGAGGTAGAAGACAGAGATAGAGTATATCCACGTGTCTCACTCAGCCTGCTCAGAAGGAACAGCAGAGGTAGATGACACAGATAGAGTATATCCACGTGTCTCACTCAGCCTGCTCAGACGGAACAGCAGAGGTAGAAGACAGAGATAGAGTATATCCACGTGTCTGATCTACACCTCACTAAGCCTGCTCAGAAGGAACAGCAGAGGTAGAAGACAGAGATAGAGTATATCCACGTGTCTGATCTACACCACACTAAGCCTAGTCAAAAGGAACGGTAGAGGTAGAAGACAGAGATAGAGTATATCCACGTGTCTCACTTAGGCTGCTCAGAAGGAACAGCAAGGGTAGAAGACATAGATAGAGTATATCCACGTGTCTGATCTACACCTCACTCAGCCTGCTCAGAAGGAACAGCAGAGGTAGAAGACAGTGATATAGTATATCAACGTGTCTCACTCAGCCTGCTCAGAAGGAACAGCAGAGTTAGAAGACAGAGATAGAGTATATCCACGTGTCTCACTCAGCCTGCTCAGAAGGAACAGCAGAGGTAGATGACACAGATAGAGTATATCCACGTGTCTCACTCAGCCTGCTCGGACGGAACAGCAGAGGTAGAAGACAGAGATAGAGTATATCCACGTGTCTGATCTACACCTCACTAAGCCTGCTCAGAAGGAACAGCAGAGGTAGAAGACAGAGATAGAGTATATCCACGTGTCTGATCTACACCACACTAAGCCTAGTCAAAATGAACGGTAGAGGTAGAAGACAGAGATAGAGTATATCCACGTGTCTCACTTAGGCTGCTCAGAAGGAACAGCAAGGGTAGAAGACATAGATAGAGTATATCCACGTGTCTGATCTACACCTCACTCAGCCTGCTCAGAAGGAACAGCAGAGGTAGAAGACAGAGATAGAGTATATCCACGTGTCTCACTCAGCCTGCTCAGAAGGAACATCAGAGGTAGAAGACAGAGATAGCGTATATCCACGTGTCTGATCTACACCTCACTCAGCCTGCTCAGAAGAAACAGCAGAGGTGGAAAACAGAGATAGATTATATCCACGTGTCTGATATACACCTCACTCAGCCTACTCAGAAGGAACAACAGAGGTAGAATACAGAGATAGAGTATATCCGCGAGTCTGATCTACACCTCACTCAGCCTTCTCAGAAGGAACAGCAGAGGTAGAAGACAGAGATAGAGTATATCCACGTGTCTGATATACACCTCACTCAGCCTGCTCAAAAGGAACAGCAGAGGTAGAATACAGTGATATAGTATATCCACGTGTCTCACTGAGCCTGCTCAGAAGGAACAGCAGAGGTAGAAGACAGAGATAAAGTATATCCACGTGTCTCACTCAGCCTGCTCAGAAGGAACAGCAGAGGTAGAAGACAGAGATAGAGTATATCCACGTGTCTGATCTACACCTCACTCAGCCTGCTCAGAAGGAACAGCAGAGGTAGAAGACAGAGATAGAGTATATCCACGTGTCTCACTCAGCCTGTTCAGAAGGAACAGCAGAGGTAGAAGACAGTGATAGAGTATATCCACGTGTCTCACTCAGCCTGCTCAGAAGGAACAGCACAGGTAGAAGACAGTGATAGAGTATATCCACGTGTCTCACTCATGCTGCTCAGAAGGAATAGCAGAGGTAGAAGACAGAGATAGAGTATATCCACGTGTTTGATCTAAATCCCCACTAAGCCTGCTCAGAAGGAACAGCAGAGGTAGAAGACAGAGATATAGTATATCCACGTGTCTGATCTACACCTCATTCAGGCTGCTCAGAAGGAACAGCAGAGGTAGAAGACAGAGATAGAGTATATCCACGTGTCTGATCTACACCTCACTCAGCCTGCTCAGAAGAAACAGCAGAGGTGGAAGACAGAGATATAGTATATCCACGTGTCTGATCTACACCTCATTCAGGCTGCTCAGAAGGAACAGCAGAGGTAGAAGACAAATATAGAGTATATCCACGTGTCTGATCTACACCTCACTCAGCCTGCTCAGAAGAAACAGCAGAGGTGGAAGACAGAGATAGAGTATATCCACGTGTCTGATCTACACCTCACTCAGCCTACTCAGAAGGAAAAACAGAGGTATAAGACAGAGATAGAGTATATTTACGTGTCTGATCTACACCTCACTCAGCCTGCTCAGAAGGAACAGCAGAGGTAAAAGACAGAGATAGAGTATATCCACGTGTCTCACTCAGCCTGCTCAGAAGGAACAGCAGAGGTAGAAGACAGAGATAGAGTATATCCACGTGTCTCACTCGGCCTGCTCAGAAGGAACAGCAGAGGTAGAAGACAAAGATAGAGTGTATCCACGTGTCTCACTCAGCCTGCTCAGAAGGAACAGCAGAGGTAGAAGACAGCTATAGAGTATATCCACGTGTCTGATCTACACCTCACTAAGCCTGCTCAGAAGGAACAGCAGAGTTAGAAGACAGAGATAGAGTATATCCACGTGTCTCACTCAGCCTGCTCAGAAGGAACAGCAGAGGTAGAAGACAGAGATAGAGTATATACAGGTGTCTCACTCAGCCTGCTCAGAAGGAACAGCAGAGGTAGAAGACAGAGATAGAGTATATCCACGTGTCTGATATACACCTCACTAAGCCTGCTCAGAAGGAACAGCAGAGGTAGAAGACAGAGATAGAGTATATCCACGTGTCTGATCTACACCTCACTCAGGCTGCTCAGAAGGAACAGCAGAGGTGAAAGACAGAGATATAGTATATCCACGTGTCTGATCTACACCTCACGCAGCCTGCTCAGAAGGAACAGCACAGGTAGAAGACAGAGATAGAGTATATACACGTGTCTCACTCAGCCTGCTCAGAAGGAACAGCAGAGGTAGAAGACAGAGATAGAGTATATCCACGTGTCTGATCTACACCTCACTCAGCCTGCTCAGAAGGAACAGCAGAGGTAGAAGACAGAGATAGAGTATATCCACGTGTCTCATTCAGGCTGCTCATAAGGAACAGCAGAGGTAGAAGACAGAGATAGAGTATATCCACGTGTCTCACTCAGCCTGCTCAGAAGGAACAGCAGAGGTAGAAGACAGAGATAGAGTATATCCACGTGTCTGATCTACATCTCACTCAGCCTGCTCAGAAGGAACAGCAGAGGTAGAAGACAGTGATATAGTATATCAACGTGTCTCACTCAGCCTGCTCAGAAGGAACAGCAGAGTTAGAAGACAGAGATAGAGTATATCCACGTGTCTCACTCAGCCTGCTCAGAAGGAACAGCAGAGGTAGAAGACACAGATAGAGTATATCCACGTGTCTCACTCAGCCTGCTCAGACGGAACAGCAGAGGTAGAAGACAGAGATAGAGTATATCCACGTGTCTGATCTACACCTCACTAAGCCTGCTCAGAAGGAACAGCAGAGGTAGAAGACAGAGATAGAGTATATCCACGTGTCTGATCTACACCACACTAAGCCTAGTCAAAAGGAACAGCAGAGGTAGAAGAGAGAGATATAGTATATCCACGTGTCTGATCTACACCTCACGCAGCCTGCTCAGAAGGAACAGCAGAGGTAGAAGACAGAGATAGAGTATATACACGTGTCTCACTCAGCCTGCTCAGAAGGAACAGCAGAGGTAGAAGACAGAGATAGAGTATATCCACGTGTCTCATTCAGGCTCCTCAGAAGGAACAGCAGAGGTAGAAGACAGAGATAGAGTATATCCACGTGTCTCACTCAGCCTGCTCAGAAGGAACAGCAGAGGTAGAAGACAGAGATAGAGTATATCCACGTGTCTGATATACACCTCACTCAGCCTGCTCAGAAGGAACAGTAGAGGTAGAAGACAGTGATAGAGTATATCCACGTGTCTCACTCAGCCTGCTCAGAAGGAACAGCAGAGGTAGAAGACAGAGATATAGTATATCCACGTGTCTCACTCAGCCTGCTCAGAAGGAACAGCAGAGGTAGAAGACAGAGATAGAGTATATCCACGTGTCTGATCTACACCTCACTCAGCCTGCTCATAAGGAACAGCAGATGTAGAAGACAGAGATAGAGTATATCCACGTGTCTCACTCATGCTGCTCAGAAGGAACAGCAGAGGTAGAAGACAGAGATAGAGTATATCCACGTGTCTGATCTACACCTCACTAAGCCTGCTCAGAAGGAACAGCAGAGGTAGAAGACAGAGATAGAGTATATCCACGTGTCTGATCTACACCTCACTCAGGCTGCTCAGAAGGAACAGCATAGGTGAAAGACAGAGATATAGTATATCCACGTGTCTGATCTACACCTCACGCAGCCTGCTCAGAAGGAACAGCACAGGTAGAAGACAGAGATAGAGTATATACACGTGTCTCACTCAGCCTGCTCAGAAGGAACAGCAGAGGTAGAAGACAGAGATAGAGTATATCCACGTGTCTGATCTACACCTCACTCAGCCTGCTCAGAATGAACAGCAGAGGTAGAAGACAGAGATAGAGTATATCCACGTGTCTCATTCAGGCTGCTCAGAAGGAACAGCAGAGGTAGAAGACAGAGATAGAGTATATCCACGTGTCTCACTCAGCCTGCTCAGAAGGAACAGCAGAGGTAGAAGACAGATATAGAGTATATCCACGTGTCTGATATACACCTCACTCAGCCTGCTCAGAAGGAACAGCAGAGGTAGAAGACAGTGATAGAGTATATCCACGTGTCTCACTCGGCCTGCTCAGAAGGAACAGCAGAGGTAGAAGACAGAGATAGAGTATATCCACGTGTCTCATTCAGGCTGCTCAGAAGGAACAGCAGAGGTAGAAGACAGAGATAGAGTATATCCACGTGTCTCACTCAGCCTGCTCAGAAGGAACAGCAGAGGTAGAAGACAGAGATAGAGTATATCCACGTGTCTGATCTACATCTCACTCAGCCTGCTCAGAAGGAACAGCAGAGGTAGAAGACAGTGATATAGTATATCAACGTGTCTCACTCAGCCTGCTCAGAAGGAACAGCAGAGTTAGAAGACAGAGATAGAGTATATCCACGTGTCTCACTCAGCCTGCTCAGAAGGAACAGCAGAGGTAGAAGACACAGATAGAGTATATCCACGTGTCTCACTCAGCCTGCTCAGACGGAACAGCAGAGGTAGAAGACAGAGATAGAGTATATCCACGTGTCTGATCTACACCTCACTAAGCCTGCTCAGAAGGAACAGCAGAGGTAGAAGACAGAGATAGAGTATATCCACGTGTCTGATCTACACCTCACTCAGGCTGCTCAGAAGGAACAGCAGAGGTGAAAGACAGAGATATAGTATATCCACGTGTCTGATCTACACCTCACGCAGCCTGCTCAGAAGGAACAGCACAGGTAGAAGACAGAGATAGAGTATATACACGTGTCTCACTCAGCCTGCTCAGAAGGAACAGCAGAGGTAGAAGACAGAGATAGAGTATATCCACGTGTCTGATCTACACCTCACTCAGCCTGCTCAGAAGGAACAGCAGAGGTAGAAGACAGAGATAGAGTATATCCACGTGTCTCATTCAGGCTGCTCAGAAGGAACAGCAGAGGTAGAAGACAGAGATAGAGTATATCCACGTGTCTCACTCAGCCTGCTCAGAAGGAACAGCAGAGGTAGAAGACAGAGATAGAGTATATCCACGTGTCTGATCTACATCTCACTCAGCCTGCTCAGAAGGAACAGCAGAGGTAGAAGACAGTGATATAGTATATCAACGTGTCTCACTCAGCCTGCTCAGAAGGAACAGCAGAGTTAGAAGACAGAGATAGAGTATATCCAAGTGTCTCACTCAGCCTGCTCAGAAGGAACAGCAGAGGTAGAAGACACAGATAGAGTATATCCACGTGTCTCACTCAGCCTGCTCAGACGGAACAGCAGAGGTAGAAGACAGAGATAGAGTATATCCACGTGTCTGATCTACACCTCACTAAGCCTGCTCAGAAGGAACAGCAGAGGTAGAAGACAGAGATAGAGTATATCCACGTGTCTGATCTACACCACACTAAGCCTAGTCAAAAGGAACAGCAGAGGTAGAAGAGAGAGATATAGTATATCCACGTGTCTGATCTACACCTCACGCAGCCTGCTCAGAAGGAACAGCAGAGGTAGAAGACAGAGATAGAGTATATACACGTGTCTCACTCAGCCTGCTCAGAAGGAACAGCAGAGGTAGAAGACAGATATAGAGTATATCCACGTGTCTCATTCAGGCTCCTCAGAAGGAACAGCAGAGGTAGAAGACAGAGATAGAGTATATCCACGTGTCTCACTCAGCCTGCTCAGAAGGAACAGCAGTGGTAGAAGACAGAGATAGAGTATATCCACGTGTCTGATATACACCTCACTCAGCCTGCTCAGAAGGAACAGTAGAGGTAGAAGACAGTGATAGAGTATATCCACGTGTCTCACTCAGCCTGCTCAGAAGGAACAGCAGAGGTAGAAGACAGAGATAGAGTATATCCACGTGTCTCACTCAGCCTGCTCAGAAGGAACAGCAGAGGTAGAAGACAGAGATAGAGTATATCCACGTGTCTGATCTACACCTCACTCAGCCTGCTCATAAGGAACAGCAGATGTAGAAGACAGAGATAGAGTATATCCACGTGTCTCACTCATGCTGCTCAGAAGGAACAGCAGAGGTAGAAGACAGAGATAGAGTATATCCACGTGTCTGATCTACACCACACTAAGCCTGGTCAAAAGGAACAGCAGAGGTAGAAGACAGAGATAGAGTATATCCACGTGTCTGATCTACACCTCACTCAGGCTGCTCAGAAGGAACAGCAGAGGTGTAAGACAGAGATATAGTATATCCACGTGTCTGATCTACACCTCACGCAGCCTGCTCAGAAGGAACAGCACAGGTAGAAGACAGAGATAGAGTATATACACGTGTCTCACTCAGCCTGCTCAGAAGGAACAGCAGAGGTAGAAGACAGAGATAGAGTATATCCACGTGTCTGATCTACACCTCACTCAGCCTGCTCAGAATGAACAGCAGAGGTAGAAGACAGAGATAGAGTATATCCACGTGTCTCATTCAGGCTGCTCAGAAGGAACAGCAGAGGTAGAAGACAGAGATAGAGTATATCCACGTGTCTCACTCAGCCTGCTCAGAAGGAACAGCAGAGGTAGAAGACAGAGATAGAGTATATCCACGTGTCTGATATACACCTCACTCAGCCTGCTCAGAAGGAACAGCAGAGGTAGAAGACAGTGATAGAGTATATCCACGTGTCTCACTCAGCCTGCTCAGAAGGAACAGCAGAGGTAGAAGACAGAGATAGAGTATATCCACGTGTCTCATTCAGGCTGCTCAGAAGGAACAGCAGAGGTAGAAGACAGAGATAGAGTATATCCACGTGTCTCACTCAGCCTGCTCAGAAGGAACAGCAGAGGTAGAAGACAGAGATAGAGTATATCCACGTGTCTGATCTACATCTCACTCAGCCTGCTCAGAAGGAACATCAGAGGTAGAAGACAGTGATATAGTATATCAACGTGTCTCACTCAGCCTGCTCAGAAGGAACAGCAGAGTTAGAAGACAGAGATAGAGTATATCCACGTGTCTCACTCAGCCTGCTCAGAAGGAACAGCAGAGGTAGAAGACACAGATAGAGTATATCCACGTGTCTCACTCAGCCTGCTCAGACGGAACAGCAGAGGTAGAAGACAGAGATAGAGTATATCCACGTGTCTGATCTACACCTCACTAAGCCTGCTCAGAAGGAACAGCAGAGGTAGAAGACAGAGATAGAGTATATCCACGTGTCTGATCTACACCACACTAAGCCTGGTCAAAAGGAACAGCAGAGGTATAAGAGAGAGATATAGTATATCCACGTGTCTGATCTACACCTCACGCAGCCTGCTCAGAAGGAACAGCAGAGGTAGAAGACAGTGATATAGTATATCAACGTGTCTCACTCAGCCTGCTCAGAAGGAACAGCAGAGTTAGAAGACAGAGATAGAGTATATCCAAGTGTCTCACTCAGCCTGCTCAGAAGGAACAGCAGAGGTAGAAGACACAGATAGAGTATATCCACGTGTCTCACTCAGCCTGCTCAGACGGAACAGCAGAGGTAGAAGACAGAGATAGAGTATATCCACGTGTCTGATCTACACCTCACTAAGCCTGCTCAGAAGGAACAGCAGAGGTAGAAGACAGAGATAGAGTATATCCACGTGTCTGATCTACACCACACTAAGCCTAGTCAAAAGGAACAGCAGAGGTAGAAGAGAGAGATATAGTATATCCACGTGTCTGATCTACACCTCACGCAGCCTGCTCAGAAGGAACAGCAGAGGTAGAAGACAGAGATAGAGTATATACACGTGTCTCACTCAGCCTGCTCAGAAGGAACAGCAGAGGTAGAAGACAGATATAGAGTATATCCACGTGTCTCATTCAGGCTCCTCAGAAGGAACAGCAGAGGTAGAAGACAGAGATAGAGTATATCCACGTGTCTCACTCAGCCTGCTCAGAAGGAACAGCAGAGGTAGAAGACAGAGATAGAGTATATCCACGTGTCTGATATACACCTCACTCAGCCTGCTCAGAAGGAACAGTAGAGGTAGAAGACAGTGATAGAGTATATCCACGTGTCTCACTCAGCCTGCTCAGAAGGAACAGCAGAGGTAGAAGACAGAGATAGAGTATATCCACGTGTCTCACTCAGCCTGCTCAGAAGGAACAGCAGAGGTAGAAGACAGAGATAGAGTATATCCACGTGTCTGATCTACACCTCACTCAGCCTGCTCATAAGGAACAGCAGATGTAGAAGACAGAGATAGAGTATATCCACGTGTCTCACTCATGCTGCTCAGAAGGAACAGCAGAGGTAGAAGACAGAGATAGAGTATATCCACGTGTCTGATCTACACCACACTAAGCCTGGTCAAAAGGAACAGCAGAGGTAGAAGACAGAGATAGAGTATATCCACGTGTCTGATCTACACCTCACTCAGGCTGCTCAGAAGGAACAGCAGAGGTGTAAGACAGAGATATAGTATATCCACGTGTCTGATCTACACCTCACGCAGCCTGCTCAGAAGGAACAGCACAGGTAGAAGACAGAGATAGAGTATATACACGTGTCTCACTCAGCCTGCTCAGAAGGAACAGCAGAGGTAGAAGACAGAGATAGAGTATATCCACGTGTCTGATCTACACCTCACTCAGCCTGCTCAGAATGAACAGCAGAGGTAGAAGACAGAGATAGAGTATATCCACGTGTCTCATTCAGGCTGCTCAGAAGGAACAGCAGAGGTAGAAGACAGAGATAGAGTATATCCACGTGTCTCACTCAGCCTGCTCAGAAGGAACAGCAGAGGTAGAAGACAGAGATAGAGTATATCCACGTGTCTGATATACACCTCACTCAGCCTGCTCAGAAGGAACAGCAGAGGTAGAAGACAGTGATAGAGTATATCCACGTGTCTCACTCAGCCTGCTCAGAAGGAACAGCAGAGGTAGAAGACAGAGATAGAGTATATCCACGTGTCTCATTCAGGCTGCTCAGAAGGAACAGCAGAGGTAGAAGACAGAGATAGAGTATATCCACGTGTCTCACTCAGCCTGCTCAGAAGGAACAGCAGAGGTAGAAGACAGAGATAGAGTATATCCACGTGTCTGATCTACATCTCACTCAGCCTGCTCAGAAGGAACAGCAGAGGTAGAAGACAGTGATATAGTATATCAACGTGTCTCACTCAGCCTGCTCAGAAGGAACAGCAGAGTTAGAAGACAGAGATAGAGTATATCCAAGTGTCTCACTCAGCCTGCTCAGAAGGAACAGCAGAGGTAGAAGACACAGATAGAGTATATCCACGTGTCTCACTCAGCCTGCTCAGACGGAACAGCAGAGGTAGAAGACAGAGATAGAGTATATCCACGTGTCTGATCTACACCTCACTAAGCCTGCTCAGAAGGAACAGCAGAGGTAGAAGACAGAGATAGAGTATATCCACGTGTCTGATCTACACCACACTAAGCCTAGTCAAAAGGAACAGCAGAGGTAGAAGAGAGAGATATAGTATATCCACGTGTCTGATCTACACCTCACGCAGCCTGCTCAGAAGGAACAGCAGAGGTAGAAGACAGAGATAGAGTATATACACGTGTCTCACTCAGCCTGCTCAGAAGGAACAGCAGAGGTAGAAGACAGATATAGAGTATATCCACGTGTCTCATTCAGGCTCCTCAGAAGGAACAGCAGAGGTAGAAGACAGAGATAGAGTATATCCACGTGTCTCACTCAGCCTGCTCAGAAGGAACAGCAGTGGTAGAAGACAGAGATAGAGTATATCCACGTGTCTGATATACACCTCACTCAGCCTGCTCAGAAGGAACAGTAGAGGTAGAAGACAGTGATAGAGTATATCCACGTGTCTCACTCAGCCTGCTCAGAAGGAACAGCAGAGGTAGAAGACAGAGATAGAGTATATCCACGTGTCTCACTCAGCCTGCTCAGAAGGAACAGCAGAGGTAGAAGACAGAGATAGAGTATATCCACGTGTCTGATCTACACCTCACTCAGCCTGCTCATAAGGAACAGCAGATGTAGAAGACAGAGATAGAGTATATCCACGTGTCTCACTCATGCTGCTCAGAAGGAACAGCAGAGGTAGAAGACAGAGATAGAGTATATCCACGTGTCTGATCTACACCACACTAAGCCTGGTCAAAAGGAACAGCAGAGGTAGAAGACAGAGATAGAGTATATCCACGTGTCTGATCTACACCTCACTCAGGCTGCTCAGAAGGAACAGCAGAGGTGTAAGACAGAGATATAGTATATCCACGTGTCTGATCTACACCTCACGCAGCCTGCTCAGAAGGAACAGCACAGGTAGAAGACAGAGATAGAGTATATACACGTGTCTCACTCAGCCTGCTCAGAAGGAACAGCAGAGGTAGAAGACAGAGATAGAGTATATCCACGTGTCTGATCTACACCTCACTCAGCCTGCTCAGAATGAACAGCAGAGGTAGAAGACAGAGATAGAGTATATCCACGTGTCTCATTCAGGCTGCTCAGAAGGAACAGCAGAGGTAGAAGACAGAGATAGAGTATATCCACGTGTCTCACTCAGCCTGCTCAGAAGGAACAGCAGAGGTAGAAGACAGAGATAGAGTATATCCACGTGTCTGATATACACCTCACTCAGCCTGCTCAGAAGGAACAGCAGAGGTAGAAGACAGTGATAGAGTATATCCACGTGTCTCACTCAGCCTGCTCAGAAGGAACAGCAGAGGTAGAAGACAGAGATAGAGTATATCCACGTGTCTCATTCAGGCTGCTCAGAAGGAACAGCAGAGGTAGAAGACAGAGATAGAGTATATCCACGTGTCTCACTCAGCCTGCTCAGAAGGAACAGCAGAGGTAGAAGACAGAGATAGAGTATATCCACGTGTCTGATCTACATCTCACTCAGCCTGCTCAGAAGGAACATCAGAGGTAGAAGACAGTGATATAGTATATCAACGTGTCTCACTCAGCCTGCTCAGAAGGAACAGCAGAGTTAGAAGACAGAGATAGAGTATATCCACGTGTCTCACTCAGCCTGCTCAGAAGGAACAGCAGAGGTAGAAGACACAGATAGAGTATATCCACGTGTCTCACTCAGCCTGCTCAGACGGAACAGCAGAGGTAGAAGACAGAGATAGAGTATATCCACGTGTCTGATCTACACCTCACTAAGCCTGCTCAGAAGGAACAGCAGAGGTAGAAGACAGAGATAGAGTATATCCACGTGTCTGATCTACACCACACTAAGCCTGGTCAAAAGGAACAGCAGAGGTATAAGAGAGAGATATAGTATATCCACGTGTCTGATCTACACCTCACGCAGCCTGCTCAGAAGGAACAGCAGAGGTAGAAGACAGTGATATAGTATATCAACGTGTCTCACTCAGCCTGCTCAGAAGGAACAGCAGAGTTAGAAGACAGAGATAGAGTATATCCAAGTGTCTCACTCAGCCTGCTCAGAAGGAACAGCAGAGGTAGAAGACACAGATAGAGTATATCCACGTGTCTCACTCAGCCTGCTCAGACGGAACAGCAGAGGTAGAAGACAGAGATAGAGTATATCCACGTGTCTGATCTACACCTCACTAAGCCTGCTCAGAAGGAACAGCAGAGGTAGAAGACAGAGATAGAGTATATCCACGTGTCTGATCTACACCACACTAAGCCTAGTCAAAAGGAACAGCAGAGGTAGAAGAGAGAGATATAGTATATCCACGTGTCTGATCTACACCTCACGCAGCCTGCTCAGAAGGAACAGCAGAGGTAGAAGACAGAGATAGAGTATATACACGTGTCTCACTCAGCCTGCTCAGAAGGAACAGCAGAGGTAGAAGACAGATATAGAGTATATCCACGTGTCTCATTCAGGCTCCTCAGAAGGAACAGCAGAGGTAGAAGACAGAGATAGAGTATATCCACGTGTCTCACTCAGCCTGCTCAGAAGGAACAGCAGAGGTAGAAGACAGAGATAGAGTATATCCACGTGTCTGATATACACCTCACTCAGCCTGCTCAGAAGGAACAGTAGAGGTAGAAGACAGTGATAGAGTATATCCACGTGTCTCACTCAGCCTGCTCAGAAGGAACAGCAGAGGTAGAAGACAGAGATAGAGTATATCCACGTGTCTCACTCAGCCTGCTCAGAAGGAACAGCAGAGGTAGAAGACAGAGATAGAGTATATCCACGTGTCTGATCTACACCTCACTCAGCCTGCTCATAAGGAACAGCAGATGTAGAAGACAGAGATAGAGTATATCCACGTGTCTCACTCATGCTGCTCAGAAGGAACAGCAGAGGTAGAAGACAGAGATAGAGTATATCCACGTGTCTGATCTACACCACACTAAGCCTGGTCAAAAGGAACAGCAGAGGTAGAAGACAGAGATAGAGTATATCCACGTGTCTGATCTACACCTCACTCAGGCTGCTCAGAAGGAACAGCAGAGGTGTAAGACAGAGATATAGTATATCCACGTGTCTGATCTACACCTCACGCAGCCTGCTCAGAAGGAACAGCACAGGTAGAAGACAGAGATAGAGTATATACACGTGTCTCACTCAGCCTGCTCAGAAGGAACAGCAGAGGTAGAAGACAGAGATAGAGTATATCCACGTGTCTGATCTACACCTCACTCAGCCTGCTCAGAATGAACAGCAGAGGTAGAAGACAGAGATAGAGTATATCCACGTGTCTCATTCAGGCTGCTCAGAAGGAACAGCAGAGGTAGAAGACAGAGATAGAGTATATCCACGTGTCTCACTCAGCCTGCTCAGAAGGAACAGCAGAGGTAGAAGACAGAGATAGAGTATATCCACGTGTCTGATATACACCTCACTCAGCCTGCTCAGAAGGAACAGCAGAGGTAGAAGACAGTGATAGAGTATATCCACGTGTCTCACTCAGCCTGCTCAGAAGGAACAGCAGAGGTAGAAGACAGAGATAGAGTATATCCACGTGTCTCATTCAGGCTGCTCAGAAGGAACAGCAGAGGTAGAAGACAGAGATAGAGTATATCCACGTGTCTCACTCAGCCTGCTCAGAAGGAACAGCAGAGGTAGAAGACAGAGATAGAGTATATCCACGTGTCTGATCTACATCTCACTCAGCCTGCTCAGAAGGAACAGCAGAGGTAGAAGACAGTGATATAGTATATCAACGTGTCTCACTCAGCCTGCTCAGAAGGAACAGCAGAGTTAGAAGACAGAGATAGAGTATATCCACGTGTCTCACTCAGCCTGCTCAGAAGGAACAGCAGAGGTAGAAGACACAGATAGAGTATCTCCACGTGTCTCACTCAGCCTGCTCAGACGGAACAGCAGAGGTAGAAGACAGAGATAGAGTATATCCACGTGTCTGATCTACACCTCACTAAGCCTGCTCAGAAGGAACAGCAGAGGTAGAAGACAGAGATAGAGTATATCCACGTGTCTGATCTACACCACACTAAGCCTGGTCAAAAGGAACAGCAGAGGTATAAGAGAGAGATATAGTATATCCACGTGTCTGATCTACACCTCACGCAGCCTGCTCAGAAGGAACAGCAGAGGTAGAAGACAGAGATAGAGTATATACACGTGTCTCACTCAGCCTGCTCAGAAGGAACAGCAGAGGTAGAAGACAGAGATAGAGTATATCCACGTGTCTCATTCAGGCTCCTCAGAAGGAACAGCAGAGGTAGAAGACAGAGATAGAGTATATCCACGTGTCTCACTCAGCCTGCTCAGAAGGAACAGCAGAGGTAGAAGACAGAGATAGAGTATATCCACGTGTCTGATATACACCTCACTCAGCCTGCTCAGAAGGAACAGTAGAGGTAGAAGACAGTGATAGAGTATATCCACGTGTCTCACTCAGCCTGCTCAGAAGGAACAGCAGAGGTAGAAGACAGAGATAGAGTATATCCACGTGTCTCACTCAGCCTGCTCAGAAGGAACAGCAGAGGTAGAAGACAGAGATAGAGTATATCCACGTGTCTGATCTACACCTCACTCAGCCTGCTCATAAGGAACAGCAGATGTAGAAGACAGAGATAGAGTATATCCACGTGTCTCACTCATGCTGCTCAGAAGGAACAGCAGAGGTAGAAGACAGAGATAGAGTATATCCACGTGTCTGATCTACACCACACTAAGCCTGGTCAAAAGGAACAGCAGAGGTAGAAGACAGAGATAGAGTATATCCACGTGTCTGATCTACACCTCACTCAGGCTGCTCAGAAGGAACAGCAGAGGTGTAAGACAGAGATATAGTATATCCACGTGTCTGATCTACACCTCACGCAGCCTGCTCAGAAGGAACAGCACAGGTAGAAGACAGAGATAGAGTATATACACGTGTCTCACTCAGCCTGCTCAGAAGGAACAGCAGAGGTAGAAGACAGAGATAGAGTATATCCACGTGTCTGATCTACACCTCACTCAGCCTGCTCAGAATGAACAGCAGAGGTAGAAGACAGAGATAGAGTATATCCACGTGTCTCATTCAGGCTGCTCAGAAGGAACAGCAGAGGTAGAAGACAGCGATAGAGTATATCCACGTGTCTCACTCAGCCTGCTCAGAAGGAACAGCAGAGGTAGAAGACAGAGATAGAGTATATCCACGTGTCTGATCTACACCTCACTCAGCCTGCTCAGAAGGAACAGCAGAGGTAGAAGACAGTGATAGAGTATATCCACGTGTCTCACTCAGCCTGCTCAGAAGGAACAGCAGAGGTAGAAGACAGAGATAGAGTATATCCACGTGTCTGATCTACACCTCACTAAGCCTGCTCAGAAGGAACAGCAGAGGTAGAAGACAAAGATATAGTATATCCACGTGTCTGATATACACCACACTAAGCCTGGTCAAAAGGAACAGCAGAGGTAGAAGAGAGAGATAGAGTATATCCACGTGTCTGATCTACACCTCACTCAGGCTGCTCAGAAAAAACAGCAGAGGTAGAAGACAGAGATAGAGTATATCCACGTGTCTGATCTACATCTCACTCAGCCTGCTCAGAAGGAACAGCAGAGGTAGAAGACAGTGATATAGTATATCAACGTGTCTCACTCAGCCTGCTCAGAAGGAACAGCAGAGTTAGAAGACAGAGATAGAGTATATCCACGTGTCTCACTCAGCCTGCTCAGAAGGAACAGCAGAGGTAGAAGACACAGATAGAGTATCTCCACGTGTCTCACTCAGCCTGCTCAGACGGAACAGCAGAGGTAGAAGACAGAGATAGAGTATATCCACGTGTCTGATCTACACCTCACTAAGCCTGCTCAGAAGGAACAGCAGAGGTAGAAGACAGAGATAGAGTATATCCACGTGTCTGATCTACACCACACTAAGCCTGGTCAAAAGGAACAGCAGAGGTATAAGAGAGAGATATAGTATATCCACGTGTCTGATCTACACCTCACGCAGCCTGCTCAGAAGGAACAGCAGAGGTAGAAGACAGAGATAGAGTATATACACGTGTCTCACTCAGCCTGCTCAGAAGGAACAGCAGAGGTAGAAGACAGAGATAGAGTATATCCACGTGTCTCATTCAGGCTCCTCAGAAGGAACAGCAGAGGTAGAAGACAGAGATAGAGTATATCCACGTGTCTCACTCAGCCTGCTCAGAAGGAACAGCAGAGGTAGAAGACAGAGATAGAGTATATCCACGTGTCTGATATACACCTCACTCAGCCTGCTCAGAAGGAACAGTAGAGGTAGAAGACAGTGATAGAGTATATCCACGTGTCTCACTCAGCCTGCTCAGAAGGAACAGCAGAGGTAGAAGACAGAGATAGAGTATATCCACGTGTCTCACTCAGCCTGCTCAGAAGGAACAGCAGAGGTAGAAGACAGAGATAGAGTATATCCACGTGTCTGATCTACACCTCACTCAGCCTGCTCATAAGGAACAGCAGATGTAGAAGACAGAGATAGAGTATATCCACGTGTCTCACTCATGCTGCTCAGAAGGAACAGCAGAGGTAGAAGACAGAGATAGAGTATATCCACGTGTCTGATCTACACCACACTAAGCCTGGTCAAAAGGAACAGCAGAGGTAGAAGACAGAGATAGAGTATATCCACGTGTCTGATCTACACCTCACTCAGGCTGCTCAGAAGGAACAGCAGAGGTGTAAGACAGAGATATAGTATATCCACGTGTCTGATCTACACCTCACGCAGCCTGCTCAGAAGGAACAGCACAGGTAGAAGACAGAGATAGAGTATATACACGTGTCTCACTCAGCCTGCTCAGAAGGAACAGCAGAGGTAGAAGACAGAGATAGAGTATATCCACGTGTCTGATCTACACCTCACTCAGCCTGCTCAGAATGAACAGCAGAGGTAGAAGACAGAGATAGAGTATATCCACGTGTCTCATTCAGGCTGCTCAGAAGGAACAGCAGAGGTAGAAGACAGCGATAGAGTATATCCACGTGTCTCACTCAGCCTGCTCAGAAGGAACAGCAGAGGTAGAAGACAGAGATAGAGTATATCCACGTGTCTGATCTACACCTCACTCAGCCTGCTCAGAAGGAACAGCAGAGGTAGAAGACAGTGATAGAGTATATCCACGTGTCTCACTCAGCCTGCTCAGAAGGAACAGCAGAGGTAGAAGACAGAGATAGAGTATATCCACGTGTCTGATCTACACCTCACTAAGCCTGCTCAGAAGGAACAGCAGAGGTAGAAGACAAAGATATAGTATATCCACGTGTCTGATCTACACCACACTAAGCCTGGTCAAAAGGAACAGCAGAGGTAGAAGAGAGAGATAGAGTATATCCACGTGTCTGATCTACACCTCACTCAGGCTGCTCAGAAAAAACAGCAGAGGTAGAAGACAGAGATATAGTATATCCACGTGTCTGATCTACACCTCACGCAGCCTGCTCAGAAGGAACAGCAGAGGTAGAAGACAGAGATAGAGTATATACACGTGTCTCACTCAGCCTGCTCAGAAGGAACAGCAGAGGTAGAAGACAGAGATAGAGTATATCCACGTGTCTGATCTACACCTCACTCAGCCTGCTCAGAAGGAACAGCAGAGGTAGAAGACAGATATAGAGTATATCCACGTGTCTGATCTACACCTCACTCAGCCTGTTTAGAAGGAACAGCAGAGGTAGAAGACAGAGATAGAGTATATCCACGTGTCTCACTCAGCCTGCTCAGAATGAACGGCAGAGATAGAATACAGAAATAGAGTATATCCACGTGTCTGATCTACACCTCGCTCAGCCTGCTCAGAAGGAACATCGGAGGTAGAAGACATAGATATAGTATATCCACGTGTCTGATCTACACCTCACTCAGCCAGAAGGAACAGCAGAGGTAGAAGACAGAGATAGAGTATATCCACGTGTCTCACTCAGCCTGCTCAGAAGGAACAGCAGAGGTAGAAGACAGAGATAGAGTATATCCACGTGTCTGATATACACCTCACTCAGCCTGCTCAGAAGGAACAGTAGAGGTAGAAGACAGTGATAGAGTATATCCACGTGTCTCACTCAGCCTGCTCAGAAGGAACAGCAGAGGTAGAAGACAGAGATAGAGTATATCCACGTGTCTCACTCAGCCTGCTCAGAAGGAACAGCAGAGGTAGAAGACAGAGATAGAGTATATCCACGTGTCTGATCTACACCTCACTCAGCCTGCTCATAAGGAACAGCAGATGTAGAAGACAGAGATAGAGTATATCCACGTGTCTCACTCATGCTGCTCAGAAGGAACAGCAGAGGTAGAAGACAGAGATAGAGTATATCCACGTGTCTGATCTACACCACACTAAGCCTGGTCAAAAGGAACAGCAGAGGTAGAAGACAGAGATAGAGTATATCCACGTGTCTGATCTACACCTCACTCAGGCTGCTCAGAAGGAACAGCAGAGGTGTAAGACAGAGATATAGTATATCCACGTGTCTGATCTACACCTCACGCAGCCTGCTCAGAAGGAACAGCACAGGTAGAAGACAGAGATAGAGTATATACACGTGTCTCACTCAGCCTGCTCAGAAGGAACAGCAGAGGTAGAAGACAGAGATAGAGTATATCCACGTGTCTGATCTACACCTCACTCAGCCTGCTCAGAATGAACAGCAGAGGTAGAAGACAGAGATAGAGTATATCCACGTGTCTCATTCAGGCTGCTCAGAAGGAACAGCAGAGGTAGAAGACAGCGATAGAGTATATCCACGTGTCTCACTCAGCCTGCTCAGAAGGAACAGCAGAGGTAGAAGACAGAGATAGAGTATATCCACGTGTCTGATCTACACCTCACTCAGCCTGCTCAGAAGGAACAGCAGAGGTAGAAGACAGTGATAGAGTATATCCACGTGTCTCACTCAGCCTGCTCAGAAGGAACAGCAGAGGTAGAAGACAGAGATAGAGTATATCCACGTGTCTGATCTACACCTCACTAAGCCTGCTCAGAAGGAACAGCAGAGGTAGAAGACAAAGATATAGTATATCCACGTGTCTGATCTACACCACACTAAGCCTGGTCAAAAGGAACAGCAGAGGTAGAAGAGAGAGATAGAGTATATCCACGTGTCTGATCTACACCTCACTCAGGCTGCTCAGAAAAAACAGCAGAGGTAGAAGACAGAGATATAGTATATCCACGTGTCTGATCTACACCTCACGCAGCCTGCTCAGAAGGAACAGCAGAGGTAGAAGACAGAGATAGAGTATATACACGTGTCTCACTCAGCCTGCTCAGAAGGAACAGCAGAGGTAGAAGACAGAGATAGAGTATATCCACGTGTCTGATCTACACCTCACTCAGCCTGCTCAGAAGGAACAGCAGAGGTAGAAGACAGAGATAGAGTATATCCACGTGTCTCATTCAGGCTGCTCAGAAGGAACAGCAGAGGTAAAAGACAGAGATAGAGTATATCCACGTGTCTCACTCAGCCTGCTCAGAAGGAACAGCAGAGGTAGAAGACAGAGATAGAGTATATCCACGTGTCTCACTCAGCCTGCTCAGAAGGAACAGCAGAGGTAGAAGACAGAGATAGAGTATATCCACGTGTCTGATCTACACCACACTAAGCCTGGTCAAAAGGAACAGCAGAGGTAGAAGACAGAGATAGAGTATATCCACGTGTCTGATCTACACCTCACTCAGGCTGCTCAGAAGGAGCAGCAGAGGTAGAAGACAGAGATAGAGTATATCCACGTGTCTGATCTACACCTCACTCAGCCTGCTCAGAAGGAACAGCAGAGGTAGAAGACAGTGATAGAGTATATCCACGTGTCTCACTCAGCCTGCTCAGAAGGAACAGCAGAGGTAGAAGACAGAGATAGAGTATATCCACGTGTCTGATCTACACCTCACTAAGCCTGCTCAGAAGGAACAGCAGAGGTAGAAGACAAAGATATAGTATATCCACGTGTCTGATCTACACCACACTAAGCCTGGTCAAAAGGAACAGCAGAGGTAGAAGAGAGAGATAGAGTATATCCACGTGTCTGATCTACACCTCACTCAGGCTGCTCAGAAAAAACAGCAGAGGTAGAAGACAGAGATATAGTATATCCACGTGTCTGATCTACACCTCACGCAGCCTGCTCAGAAGGAACAGCAGAGGTAGAAGACAGAGATAGAGTATATACACGTGTCTCACTCAGCCTGCTCAGAAGGAACAGCAGAGGTAGAAGACAGAGATAGAGTATATCCACGTGTCTGATCTACACCTCACTCAGCCTGCTCAGAAGGAACAGCAGAGGTAGAAGACAGAGATAGAGTATATCCACGTGTCTCATTCAGGCTGCTCAGAAGGAACAGCAGAGGTAAAAGACAGAGATAGAGTATATCCACGTGTCTCACTCAGCCTGCTCAGAAGGAACAGCAGAGGTAGAAGACAGAGATAGAGTATATCCACGTGTCTCACTCAGCCTGCTCAGAAGGAACAGCAGAGGTAGAAGACAGAGATAGAGTATATCCACGTGTCTGATCTACACCACACTAAGCCTGGTCAAAAGGAACAGCAGAGGTAGAAGACAGAGATAGAGTATATCCACGTGTCTGATCTACACCTCACTCAGGCTGCTCAGAAGGAGCAGCAGAGGTAGAAGACAGAGATATAGTATATCCACGTGTCTGATCTACACCTCACGCAGCCTGCTCAGAGGGAACAGCAGAGGTAGAAGACAGAGATTGAGTATATACACGTGTCTCACTCAGCCTGCTCAGAAGGAACAGCAGAGGTAGAAGACAGAGATAGAGTATATCCACGTGTCTGATCTACACCTCACTCAGCCTGCTCAGAAGGAACAGCAAAGGTAGAAGACAGAGATAGAGTATATCCACGTGTCTCATTCAGGCTGCTCAGAAGGAACAGCAGAGGTAGAAGACAGAGATAGTGTATATCCATGTGTCTCACTCAGCCTGCTCAGAAGGAACAGCAGAGGTAGAAGACAGAGATAGAGTATATCCACGTGTCTGATCTACACCTCACTCAGCCTGCTCAGAAGGAACAGCAGAGGTAGAAGACAGAGATAGAGTATATCCACGTGTCTCATTCAGGCTGCTCAGAAGGAACAGCAGAGGTAGAAGACAGAGATAGAGTATATCCACGTGTCTCACTCAGCCTGCTCAGAAGGAACAGCAGAGGTAGAAGACAGAGATAGAGTATATCCACGTGTCTGATCTACACCTCACTCAGCCTGCTCAAAAGGAACAGCAGAGGTAGAAGACAGTGATATAGTATATCCACGTGTCTCACTCAGCCTGCTCAGAATGAACAGCAGAGTTAGAAGACAGAGATAGAGTATATCCACGTGTCTCACTCAGCCTGCTCAGAAGGAACAGCAGAGGTAGAAGACACAGATAGAGTATATCCACGTGTCTCACTCAGCCTGCTCAGAAGGAACAGCAGAGGTAGAAGACAGAGATAGAGTATATCCACGTGTCTGATCTACACCTCACTCAGCCTGCTCATAAGGAACAGCAGATGTAGAAGACAGAGATAGAGCATATCCACGTGTCTCACTCATGCTGCTCAGAAGGAACAGCAGAGGTAGAAGACAGAGATAGAGTATATCCACGTGTCTGATCTACACCTCACTAAGCCTGCTCAGAAGGAACAGCAGAGGTAGAAGACAGAGATATAGTATATCCACGTGTCTGATCTACACCACACTATGCCTGGTCAAAAGGAACAGCAGAGGTAGAAGAGAGAGATAGAGTATATCCACGTGTCTGATCTACACCTCACTCAGGCTGCTCAGAAGGAACAGCAGAGGTAGAAGACAGAGATATAGTATATCCACGTGTCTGATCTACACCTCACGCAGCCTGCTCAGAAGGAACAGCAGAGGTAGAAGACAGAGATAGAGTATATACACGTGTCTCACTCAGCCTGCTCAGAAGGAACAGCAGAGGTAGAAGACAGAGATAGAGTATATCCACGTGTCTGATCTACACCTCACTCAGCCTGCTCAGAAGGAACAGCAGAGGTAGAAGACAGAGATAGAGTATATCCACGTGTCTCATTCAGGCTGCTCAGAAGGAACAGCAGAGGTAGAAGACAGAGATAGAGTATATCCACGTGTCTCACTCAGCCTGCTCAGAAGGAACAGCAGAGGTAGAAGACAGAGATAGAGTATATCCACGTGTCTGATATACACCTCACTCAGCCTGCTCAGAAGGAACAGTAGAGGTAGAAGACAGTGATAGAGTATATCCACGTGTCTTACTCAGCCTGCTCAGAAGGAACAGCAGAGGTAGAAGACAGAGATAGAGTATATCCACGTGTCGGATCTACACCTCACTCAGCCTGCTCAGAAGGAACAGCAGAGGTAGAAGACAGAGATATAGTATATCCACGTGTCTGATCTACACCACACTAAGCCTGGTCAAAAGGAACAGCAGAGGTAGAAGAGAGAGATAGAGTCTATCCACGTGTCTGATCTACACCTCACTCAGGCTGCTCAGAAGGAACAGCAGAGGTAGAAGACAGAGATATAGTATATCCACGTGTCTGATCTACACCTCACGCAGCCTGCTCAGAAGGAACAGCAGAGGTAGAAGACAGAGATAGAGTATATCCACGTGTCTGATCTACACCTCACTCAGCCTGCTCAGAAGGAACAGCAGAGGTAGAAGACAGAGATAGAGTATATCCACGTGTCTCATTCAGGCTGCTCAGAAGGAACAGCAGAGGTAGAAGACAGAGATAGAGTATATCCACGTGTCTCACTCAGCCTGCTCAGAAGGAACAGCAGAGGTAGAAGACAGAGATAGAGTATATCCACGTGTCTGATATACACCTCACTCAGCCTGCTCAGAAGGAACAGTAGAGGTAGAAGACAGTGATAGAGTATATCCACGTGTTTCACTCAGCCTGCTCAGAAGGAACAGCAGAGGTAGAAGACAGAGATAGAGTATATCCACGTGTCTCACTCAGCCTGCTCAGAAGGAACAGCAGAGGTAGAAGACAGAGATAGAGTATATCCACGTGTCTGATCTACACCACACTAAGCCTGGTCAAAATGAACAGCAGAGGTAGAAGACAGAGATAGAGTATATCCACGTGTCTGATCTACACCTCACTCAGGCTGCTCAGAAGGAACAGCAGAGGTAGAAGACAGAGATATAGTATATCCACGTGTCTGATCTACACCTCACGCAGCCTGCTCAGAGGGAACAGCAGAGGTAGAAGACAGAGATAGAGTATATACACGTGTCTCACTCAGCCTGCTCAGAAGGAACAGCAGAGGTAGATGACAGAGATAGAGTATATCCACGTGTCTCACTCAGCCTGCTCAGAAGGAACAGCAGAGGTAGAAGACAGATATAGAGTATATCCACGTGTCTCACTCAGCCTGCTCAGAAGGAACAGCACAGGTAGAAGACAGAGATAGAGTATATACACGTGTCTCACTCAGCCTGCTCATAAGGAACAGCAGAGGTAGAAGACAGAGATAGAGTATATCCACGTGTCTGATCTACACCTCACTCAGCCTGCTCAGAATGAACAGCAGAGGTAGAAGACAGAGATGGAGTATATCCACGTGTCTCATTCAGGCTGCTCAGAAGGAACAGCAGAGGTAGAAGACAGAGATAGAGTATATCCACGTGTCTCACTCAGCCTGCTCAGAAGGAACATCAGAGGTAGAAGACAGAGATAGAGTATATCCACGTGTCTGATCTACACCTCACTCAGCCTGCTCAGAAGGAACAGCAGAGGTAGAAGACAGTGATAGAGTATATCCACGTGTCTCACTCAGCCTGCTCAGAAGGAACAGCAGAGTTAGAAGACAGAGATAGAGTATATCCACGTGTCTCACTCAGCCTGCTCAGAAGGAACAGCAGAGGTAGAAGACAGAGATAGAGTATATACAGGTGTCTCACTCAGCCTGCTCAGAAGGAACAGCAGAGGTAGAAGACAGAGATAGAGTATATCCACGTGTCTGATCTACACCTCACTAAGCCTGCTCAGAAGGAACAGCAGAGGTAGAAGACAGAGATATAGTATATCCACGTGTCTGATCTACACCACACTAAGCCTGGTCAAAAGGAACAGCAGAGGTAGAAGAGAGAGATAGAGTATATCCACGTGTCTGATCTACACCTCACTCAGGCTGCTCAGAAAAAACAGCAGAGGTAGAAGACAGAGATATAGTATATCCACGTGTCTGATCTACACCTCACGCAGCCTGCTCAGAAGGAACAGCAGAGGTAGAAGACAGAGATAGAGTATATACACGTGTCTCACTCAGCCTGCTCAGAAGGAACAGCAGAGGTAGAAGACAGAGATAGAGTATATCCACGTGTCTGATCTACACCTCACTCAGCCTGCTCAGAAGGAACAGCAGAGGTAGAAGACAGAGATAGAGTATATCCACGTGTCTCATTCAGGCTGCTCAGAAGGAACAGCAGAGGTAAAAGACAGAGATAGAGTATATCCACGTGTCTCACTCAGCCTGCTCAGAAGGAACAGCAGAGGTAGAAGACAGAGATAGAGTATATCCACGTGTCTCACTCAGCCTGCTCAGAAGGAACAGCAGAGGTAGAAGACAGAGATAGAGTATATCCACGTGTCTGATCTACACCACACTAAGCCTGGTCAAAAGGAACAGCAGAGGTAGAAGACAGAGATAGAGTATATCCACGTGTCTGATCTACACCTCACTCAGGCTGCTCAGAAGGAACAGCAGAGGTAGAAGACAGAAATATAGTATATTCACGTGTCTGATCTACACCTCACGCAGCCTGCTCAGAGGGAACAGCAGAGGTAGAAGACAGAGATAGAGTATATACACGTGTCTCACTCAGCCTGCTCAGAAGGAACAGCAGAGGTAGAAGACAGAGATAGAGTATATCCACGTGTCTGATCTACACCTCACTCAGCCTGCTCAGAAGGAACAGCAGAGGTAGAAGACAGAGATAGTGTATATCCATGTGTCTCACTCAGCCTGCTCAGAAGGAACAGCAGAGGTAGAAGACAGAGATAGAGTATATCCACGTGTCTGATCTACACCTCACTCAGCCTGCTCAGAAGGAACAGCAGAGGTAGAAGACAGAGATATAGTATATCCACGTGTCTGATCTACACCACACTAAGCCTGGTCAAAAGGAACAGCAGAGGTAGAAGAGAGAGATAGAGTATATCCACGTGTCTGATCTACACCTCACTCAGGCTGCTCAGAAAAAACAGCAGAGGTAGAAGACAGAGATATAGTATATCCACGTGTCTGATCTACACCTCACGCAGCCTGCTCAGAAGGAACAGCAGAGGTAGAAGACAGAGATAGAGTATATACACGTGTCTCACTCAGCCTGCTCAGAAGGAACAGCAGAGGTAGAAGACAGAGATAGAGTATATCCACGTGTCTAATCTACACCTCACTCAGCCTGCTCAGAAGGAACAGTAGAGGTAGAAGACAGTGATAGAGTATATCCACGTGTTTCACTCAGCCTGCTCAGAAGGAACAGCAGAGGTAGAAGACAGAGATAGAGTATATCCACGTGTCTGATCTACACCACACTAAGCCTGGTCAAAAGGAACAGCAGAGGTAGAAGACAGAGATAGTGTGTATCCACGTGTCTGATCTACACCTCACTCAGGCTGCTCAGAAGGAACAGCAGAGGTAGAAGACAGATATAGAGTATATCCACGTGTCTCATTCAGGCTGCTCAGAAGGAACAGCAGAGGTAGAAGACAGAGATAGAGTATATCCACGTGTCTCACTCAGCCTGCTCAGAAGGAACAGCAGAGGTAGAAGACAGAGATAGAGTATATCCACGTGTCTGATCTACACCTCACTCAGCCTGCTTAGAAGGAACAATAGAGGTAGAAGACAGTGATAGAGTATATCCACGTGTCTCACTCAGCCTGCTCAGAAGGAACAGCAGAGGTAGAAGACAGAGATAGAGTATATCCACATGTCTCACTCAGCCTGCTCAGAAGGAACAGCAGAGGTAGAAGACAGAGATAGAGTATATCCACGTGTCTCACTCAGCCTGCTCAGAAGGAACAGCAGAGGTAGAAGACAGAGATAGAGCATATCCACGTGTCTCACTCAGCCTGCTCAGAAGGAACAGCAGAGTTAGAAGACAAAGATAGAGTATATCCACGTGTCTCACTCAGCCTGCTCAGAAGGAACAGCAGAGGTAGAAGACAGAGATAGAGCATATCCACGTGTCTCACTTAGGCTGCTCAAAAGGAACAGCAGAGGTAGAAGACATAGATAGAGTATATCCACGTGTCTGATCTACACCTCACTCAGCCTGCTCAGAAGGAACAGCAGAGGTAGAAGACAGAGATAGAGTATATCCACGTGTCTGATCTACACCACACTAAGCCTGGTCAAAAGGAACAGCAGAGGTAGAAGACAGAGATAGAGTGTATCCACGTGTCTGATCTACACCTCACTCAGGCTGCTCAGAATGAACAGCAGAGGTAGAAGACAGAGATATAGTATATCCACGTGTCTGATCTACACCTCACGCAGCCTGCTCAGAAGGAACAGCAGAGGTAGAAGACAGAGATAGAGTATATCCACGTGTCTCACTCAGCCTGATCAGAAGGAACAGCAGAGGTAGAAGACAGAGATAGAGTATATCCACGTGTCTGATCTACACCTCACTCAGCCTGCTCAGAAGGAACAGCAGAGGTAGAAGACAGTGATAGAGTATATCCACGTGTCTCACTCAGCCTGCTCAGAAGGAACAGCAGAGTTAGAAGACAGAGATAGAGCATATCCACGTGTCTCACTTAGCCTGCTCAGAAGGAACAGCAGAGTTAGAAGACAAAGATAGAGTATATCCACGTGTCTCACTCAGCCTGCTCAGAAGGAACAGCAGAGGTAGAAGACAGATACAGAGTATATCCACGTGTCTCACTCAGCCTGCTCAAAAGGAACAGCAGAGGTAGAAGACAGAGATAGAGTATATCCACGTGTCTCACTAAGGCTGCTCAGAAGGAACAGCAGAGGTAGAGGACATAGATAGAGTATATCCACGTGTCTGATCTACACCTCACTCAGCCTGCTCAGAAGGAACAGCAGAGGTGGAAGACAGAGATATAGTATATCCACGTGTCTCACTCAGCCTGCTCAGAAGGAACAGCATAGGTAGAAGACAGAGATAGAGTATATCCACGTGTCTCATTCAGCCTGCTAAGAAGGAACAGCAGAGGTAGAAGACATATATAGAGTATATCCACGTGTCTCACTCAGTCTGCTCAGAAGGAACAGCAGAGGTAGAAGACAGAGATAGAGTATATCCACGTGTCTCACTTAGGCTGCTCAGAAGGAACAGCAGAGGTAGAAGACATAGATATAGTATATCCACGTGTCTGATCTACACCTCACTCAGCCTGCTCAGAAGGAACAGCAGAGGTAGAAGACAGTGATAGAGTATATCCACGTGTCTCACTCAGCCTGCTCAGAAGGAACAGCAGAGTTAGAAGACAGAGATAGAGCATATCCACGTGTCTCACTTAGCCTGCTCAGAAGGAACAGCAGAGTTAGAAGACAAAGATAGAGTATATCCACGTGTCTCACTCAGCCTGCTCAGAAGGAACAGCAGAGGTAGAAGACAGATACAGAGTATATCCACGTGTCTCACTCAGCCTGCTCAAAAGGAACAGCAGAGGTAGAAGACAGAGATAGAGTATATCCACGTGTCTCACTAAGGCTGCTCAGAAGGAACAGCAGAGGTAGAGGACATAGATAGAGTATATCCACGTGTCTGATCTACACCTCACTCAGCCTGCTCAGAAGGAACAGCAGAGGTGGAAGACAGAGATATAGTATATCCACGTGTCTCACTCAGCCTGCTCAGAAGGAACAGCATAGGTAGAAGACAGAGATAGAGTATATCCACGTGTCTCATTCAGCCTGCTCAGAAGGAACAGCAGAGGTAGAAGACATATATAGAGTATATCCACGTGTCTCACTCAGTCTGCTCAGAAGGAACAGCAGAGGTAGAAGACAGAGATAGAGTATATCCACGTGTCTCACTTAGGCTGCTCAGAAGGAACAGCAGAGGTAGAAGACATAGATATAGTATATCCACGTGTCTGATCTACACCTCACTCAGCCTGCTCAGAAGGAACAGCAGAGGTAGAAGACAGAGATAGAGTATATCCACGTGTCTCACTCAGCCTGCTCAAAAGGAACAGCAGAGGTAGAAGACAGAGATAGAGTATATCCACGTGTCTGATCTACACCACACTAAGCCTGGTCAAAAGGAACAGCAGAGGTAGAAGACAGAGATAGAGTATATCCACGTGTCTGATCTACACCTCACTCAGGCTGCTCAGAAGGAACAGCAGAGGTAGAAGACAGAGATATAGTATATCCACGTGTCTGATCTACACCTCACGCAGCCTGCTCAGAGGGAACAGCAGAGGTAGAAGACAGAGATAGAGTATATACACGTGTCTCACTCAGCCTGCTCAGAAGGAACAGCAGAGGTAGAAGACAGAGATAGAGTATATCCACGTGTCTGATCTACACCTCACTCAGCCTGCTCAGAAGGAACAGCAGAGGTAGAAGACAGAGATAGAGTATATCCACAGGTCTCATTCAGGCTGCTCAGAAGGAACAGCAGAGGTAGAAGACAGAGATAGAGTATATCCACGTGTCTCACTCAGCCTGCTCAGAAGGAACAGCAGAGGTAGAAGACAGAGATAGAGTATATCCACGTGTCTGATCTACACCTCACTCAGCCTGCTCAGAAGGAACAGCAGAGGTAGAAGACAGAGATAGAGTATATCCACGTGTCTCACTTAGGCTGCTCAGAAGGAACAGCAGAGGTAGAAGACAGAGATAGAGTATATCCACGTGTCTGATCTACACCTCACTCAGCCTGCTCAGAAGGAACAGCAGAGGTAGAAGACAGAGATAGAGTATATCCACATGTCTCACTCAGCCTGCTCAGAAGGAACAGCAGAGGTAGATGACAGAGATAGAGTATATCCACGTGTCTCACTCAGCCTGCTCAGAAGGAACAGCAGAGGTAGAAGACAGATATAGATTATATCCACGTGTCTCACTCAGCCTGCTCAGAAGGAACAGCAGAGGTAGAAGACAGAGATAGAGTATATCCACGTGTCTCATTCAGCCTGCTCAGAAGGAACAGCAGAGGTAGAAGACATATATAGAGTATATCCACGTGTCTCACTCAGTCTGCTCAGAAGGAACAGCAGAGGTAGAAGACAGAGATAGAGTATATCCACGTGTCTCACTTAGGCTGCTCAGAAGGAACAGCAGAGGTAGAAGACATAGATATAGTATATCCACGTGTCTGATCTACACCTCACTCAGCCTGCTCAGAAGGAACAGCAGAGGTAGAAGACAGAGATAGAGTATATCCACGTGTCTCACTCAGCCTGCTCAAAAGGAACAGCAGAGGTAGAAGACAGAGATAGAGTATATCCACGTGTCTGATCTACACCACACTAAGCCTGGTCAAAAGGAACAGCAGAGGTAGAAGACAGAGATAGAGTATATCCACGTGTCTGATCTACACCTCACTCAGGCTGCTCAGAAGGAACAGCAGAGGTAGAAGACAGAGATATAGTATATCCACGTGTCTGATCTACACCTCACGCAGCCTGCTCAGAGGGAACAGCAGAGGTAGAAGACAGAGATAGAGTATATACACGTGTCTCACTCAGCCTGCTCAGAAGGAACAGCAGAGGTAGAAGACAGAGATAGAGTATATCCACGTGTCTGATCTACACCTCACTCAGCCTGCTCAGAAGGAACAGCAGAGGTAGAAGACAGAGATAGAGTATATCCACAGGTCTCATTCAGGCTGCTCAGAAGGAACAGCAGAGGTAGAAGACAGAGATAGAGTATATCCACGTGTCTCACTCAGCCTGCTCAGAAGGAACAGCAGAGGTAGAAGACAGAGATAGAGTATATCCACGTGTCTGATCTACACCTCACTCAGCCTGCTCAGAAGGAACAGCAGAGGTAGAAGACAGAGATAGAGTATATCCACGTGTCTCACTTAGGCTGCTCAGAAGGAACAGCAGAGGTAGAAGACAGAGATAGAGTATATCCACGTGTCTGATCTACACCTCACTCAGCCTGCTCAGAAGGAACAGCAGAGGTAGAAGACAGAGATAGAGTATATCCACATGTCTCACTCAGCCTGCTCAGAAGGAACAGCAGAGGTAGATGACAGAGATAGAGTATATCCACGTGTCTCACTCAGCCTGCTCAGAAGGAACAGCAGAGGTAGAAGACAGATATAGATTATATCCACGTGTCTCACTCAGCCTGCTCAGAAGGAACAGCAGAGGTAGAAGACAGAGATAGAGCATATCCACGTGTCTCACTCAGCCTGCTCAGAAGGAACAGCAGAGTTAGAAGACAAAGATAGAGTATATCCACGTGTCTCACTCAGCCTGCTCAGAAGGAACAGCAGAGGTAGAAGACAGAGATAGAGTATATCCACGTGTCTCACTTAGGCTGCTCAAAAGGAACAGCAGAGGTAGAAGACATAGATAGAGTATATCCACGTGTCTGACCTACACCTCACTCAGCCTGCTCAGAAGGAACAGCAGAGGTAGAAGACAGAGATAGAGTATATCCACGTGTCTGATCTACACCACACTAAGCCTGGTCAAAAGGAACAGCAGAGGTAGAAGACAGAGATAGTGTGTATCCACGTGTCTGATCTACACCTCACTCAGGCTGCTCAGAAGGAACAGCAGAGGTAGAAGACAGATATAGAGTATATCCACGTCTCTCATTCAGGCTGCTCAGAAGGAACAGCAGAGGTAGAAGACAGAGATAGAGTATATCCACGTGTCTCACTCAGCCTGCTCAGAAGGAACAGCAGAGGTAGAAGACAGAGATAGAGTATATCCACGTGTCTGATCTACACCTCACTCAGCCTGCTTAGAAGGAACAATAGAGGTAGAAGACAGTGATAGAGTATATCCACGTGTCTCACTCAGCCTGCTCAGAAGGAACAGCAGAGGTAGAAGACAGAGATAGAGTATATCCACGTGTCTCACTCAGCCTGCTCAGAAGGAACAGCAGAGGTAGAAGACAGAGATAGAGCATATCCACGTGTCTCACTCAGCCTGCTCAGAAGGAACAGCAGAGTTAGAAGACAAAGATAGAGTATATCCACGTGTCTCACTCAGCCTGCTCAGAAGGAACAGCAGAGGTAGAAGACAGAGATAGAGTATATCCACGTGTCTCACTTAGGCTGCTCAAAAGGAACAGCAGAGGTAGAAGACATAGATAGAGTATATCCACGTGTCTGATCTACACCTCACTCAGCCTGCTCAGAAGGAACAGCAGAGGTAGAAGACAGAGATAGAGTATATCCACGTGTCTGATCTACACCACACTAAGCCTGGTCAAAAGGAACAGCAGAGGTAGAAGACAGAGATAGAGTGTATCCACGTGTCTGATCTACACCTCACTCAGGCTGCTCAGAATGAACAGCAGAGGTAGAAGACAGAGATATAGTATATCCACGTGTCTGATCTACACCTCACGCAGCCTGCTCAGAAGGAACAGCAGAGGTAGAAGACAGAGATAGAGTATATCCACGTGTCTCACTCAGCCTGATCAGAAGGAACAGCAGAGGTAGAAGACAGAGATAGAGTATATCCACGTGTCTGATCTACACCTCACTCAGCCTGCTCAGAAGGAACAGCAGAGGTAGAAGACAGTGATAGAGTATATCCACGTGTCTCACTCAGCCTGCTCAGAAGGAACAGCAGAGGTAGAAGACAGAGATAGAGCATATCCACGTGTCTCACTCAGCCTGCTCAGAAGGAACAGCAGAGTTAGAAGACAAAGATAGAGTATATCCACGTGTCTCACTCAGCCTGCTCAGAAGGAACAGCAGAGGTAGAAGACAGATACAGAGTATATCCACGTGTCTCACTCAGCCTGCTCAAAAGGAACAGCAGAGGTAGAAGACAGAGATAGAGTATATCCACGTGTCTCACTAAGGCTGCTCAGAAGGAACAGCAGAGGTAGAAGACATAGATAGAGTATATCCACGTGTCTGATCTACACCTCACTCAGCCTGCTCAGAAGGAACAGCAGAGGTGGAAGACAGAGATATAGTATATCCACGTGTCTCACTCAGCCTGCTCAGAAGGAACAGCATAGGTAGAAGACAGAGATAGAGTATATCCACGTGTCTCATTCAGCCTGCTCAGAAGGAACAGCAGAGGTAGAAGACATATATAGAGTATATCCACGTGTCTCACTCAGTCTGCTCAGAAGGAACAGCAGAGGTAGAAGACAGAGATAGAGTATATCCACGTATCTCACTTAGGCTGCTCAGAAGGAACAGCAGAGGTAGAAGACATAGATATAGTATATCCACGTGTCTGATCTACACCTCACTCAGCCTTCTCAGAAGGAACAGCAGAGGTAGAAGACAGAGATAGAGTATATCCACGTGTCTCACTCAGCCTGCTCAGAAGGAACAGCAGAGGTAGAAGACAGAGATAGCGTATATCCACGTGTCTGATCTACACCACACTAAGCCTTGTCAAAAGGAACAGCAGAGGTAGAAGACAGAGATAGAGTATATCCACGTGTCTGATCTACACCTCACTCAGGCTGCTCAGAAGGAACAGCAGAGGTAGAAGACAGAGATATAGTATATCCACGTGTCTGATCTACACCTCACGCAGCCTGCTCAGAGGGAACAGCAGAGGTAGAAAACAGAGATAGAGTATATACACGTGTCTCACTCAGCCTGCTCAGAAGGAACAGCAGAGGTAGAAGACAGAGATAGAGTATATCCACGTGTCTGATCTACACCTCACTCAGCCTGCTCAGAAGGACCAGCAGAGGTAGAAGACAGAGATAGAGTATATCCACAGGTCTCATTCAGGCTGCTCAGAAGGAACAGCAGAGGTAGAAGACAGAGATAGAGTATATCCACGTGTCTGATCTACACCTCACTCAGCCTGCTCAGAAGGAACAGCAGAGGTAGAAGACAGAGATAGAGTATATCCACGTGTCTCACTTAGGCTGCTCAGAAGGAACAGCAGAGGTAGAAGACAGAGATAGAGTATATCCACGTGTCTGATATACACCTCACTCAGCCTGCTCAGAAGGAACAGCAGAGGTAGAAAACAGAGATAGAGTATATCCACGTGTCTGATCTACACCACACTAAGCCTGGTCAAAAGGAACAGCAGAGGTAGAAGACAGAGATAGAGTGTATCCACGTGTCTGATCTACACCTCACTCAGGCTGCTCAGAAGGAACAGCAGAGGTAGAAGACAGAGATATAGTATATCCACGTGTCTGATCTACACCTCACGCAGCCTGCTCAGAAGGAACAGCAGAGGTAGAAGACAGAGATAGAGTATATCCACGTGTCTCACTCAGCCTGATCAGAAGGAACAGCAGAGGTAGAAGACAGAGATAGAGTATATCCACGTGTCTGATCTACACCTCACTCAGCCTGCTTAGAAGGAACAGCAGAGGTAGAAGACAGTGATAGAGTATATCCACGCTTCTCACTCAGCCTGCTCAGAAGGAACAGCAGAGGTAGAAGACAGAGATAGAGTATATCCACGTGTCTCACTCAGCTTGCTCAGAAGGAAGAGCAGAGGTAGAAGACAGAGATAGAGCATATCCACGTGTCTCACTCAGCCTGCTCAGAAGGAACAGCAGAGTTAGAAGACAAAGATAGAGTATATCCACGTGTCTCACTCAGCCTGCTCAGAAGGAACAGCAGAGGTAGAAGACAGATACAGAGTATATCCACGTGTCTCACTCAGCCTGCTCAAAAGGAACAGCAGAGGTAGAAGACAGAGATAGAGTATATCCACGTGTCTCACTTAGGCTGCTCAGAAGGAACAGCAGAGGTAGAAGACATAGATAGAGTATATCCACGTGTCTGATCTACACCTCACTCAGCCTGCTCAGAAGGAACAGCAGAGGTAGAAGACAGAGATATAGTATATCCACGTGTCTCACTCAGCCTGCTCAGAAGGAACAGCATAGGTAGAAGACAGAGATAGAGTATATCCACGTGTCTCACTCAGCCTGCTCAGAAGGAACAGCAGAGGTAGAAGACATATATAGAGTATATCCACGTGTCTCACTCAGTCTGCTCAGAAGGAACAGCAGAGGTAGAAGACAGAGATAGAGTATATCCACGTGTCTCACTTAGGCTGCTCAGAAGGAACAGCAGAGGTAGAAGACATAGATATAGTATATCCACGTGTCTGATCTACACCTCACTCAGCATGCTCAGAAGGAACAGCAGAGGTAGAAGACAGAGATAGAGTATATCCACGTGTCTCACTCAGCCTGCTCAGAAGGAACAGCAGAGGTAGAAGACAGAGATATAGTATATCCACGTGTCTGATCTACACCACACTAAGCCTGGTCAAAAGGAACAGCAGAGGTAGAAGACAGAGATAGAGTATATCCACGTGTCTGATCTACACCTCACTCAGGCTGCTCAGAAGGAACAGCAGAGGTAGAAGACAGAGATATAGTATATCCACGTGTCTGATCTACACCTCACTCAGCCTGCTCAGAAGGAACAGCAGAGGTAGAAGACAGATACAGAGTATATCCACGTGTCTCACTCAGCCTGCTCAAAAGGAACAGCAGAGGTAGAAGACAGAGATAGAGTATATCCACGTGTCTCACTTAGGCTGCTCAGAAGGAACAGCAGAGGTAGAAGACATAGATAGAGTATATCCACGTGTCTGATCTACACCTCACTCAGCCTGCTCAGAAGGAACAGCAGAGGTAGAAGACAGAGATATAGTATATCCACGTGTCTCACTCAGCCTGCTCAGAAGGAACAGCAGAGGTAGAAGACAGAGATAGAGTATATCCACGTGTCTGATCTACACCTCACTCAGCCTGCTCAGAAGGAACAGCAGAGGTAGAAGACAGAGATAGAGTATATCCACGTGTCTCACTTAGGCTGCTCAGAAGGAACAGCAGAGGTAGAAGACAGAGATAGAGTATATCCACGTGTCTGATATACACCTCACTCAGCCTGCTCAGAAGGAACAGCAGAGGTAGAAAACAGAGATAGAGTATATCCACGTGTCTGATCTACACCACACTAAGCCTGGTCAAAAGGAACAGCAGAGGTAGAAGACAGAGATAGAGTGTATCCACGTGTCTGATCTACACCTCACTCAGGCTGCTCAGAAGGAACAGCAGAGGTAGAAGACAGAGATATAGTATATCCACGTGTCTGATCTACACCTCACGCAGCCTGCTCAGAAGGAACAGCAGAGGTAGAAGACAGAGATAGAGTATATCCACGTGTCTCACTCAGCCTGATCAGAAGGAACAGCAGAGGTAGAAGACAGAGATAGAGTATATCCACGTGTCTGATCTACACCTCACTCAGCCTGCTTAGAAGGAACAGCAGAGGTAGAAGACAGTGATAGAGTATATCCACGCTTCTCACTCAGCCTGCTCAGAAGGAACAGCAGAGGTAGAAGACAGAGATAGAGTATATCCACGTGTCTCATTCAGCCTGCTCAGAAGGAAGAGCAGAGGTAGAAGACAGAGATAGAGCATATCCACGTGTCTCACTCAGCCTGCTCAGAAGGAACAGCAGAGTTAGAAGACAAAGATAGAGTATATCCACGTGTCTCACTCAGCCTGCTCAGAAGGAACAGCAGAGGTAGAAGACAGATACAGAGTATATCCACGTGTCTCACTCAGCCTGCTCAAAAGGAACAGCAGAGGTAGAAGACAGAGATAGAGTATATCCACGTGTCTCACTTAGGCTGCTCAGAAGGAACAGCAGAGGTAGAAGACATAGATAGAGTATATCCACGTGTCTGATCTACACCTCACTCAGCCTGCTCAGAAGGAACAGCAGAGGTAGAAGACAGAGATATAGTATATCCACGTGTCTCACTCAGCCTGCTCAGAAGGAACAGCATAGGTAGAAGACAGAGATAGAGTATATCCACGTGTCTCACTCAGCCTGCTCAGAAGGAACAGCAGAGGTAGAATACATATATAGAGTATATCCACGTGTCTCACTCAGTCTGCTCAGAAGGAACAGCAGAGGTAGAAGACAGAGATAGAGTATATCCACGTGTCTCACTTAGGCTGCTCAGAAGGAACAGCAGAGGTAGAAGACATAGATATAGTATATCCACGTGTCTGATCTACACCTCACTCAGCATGCTCAGAAGGAACAGCAGAGGTAGAAGACAGAGATAGAGTATATCCACGTGTCTCACTCAGCCTGCTCAGAAGGAACAGCAGAGGTAGAAGACAGAGATATAGTATATCCACGTGTCTGATCTACACCACACTAAGCCTGGTCAAAAGGAACAGCAGAGGTAGAAGACAGAGATAGAGTATATCCACGTGTCTGATCTACACCTCACTCAGGCTGCTCAGAAGGAACAGCAGAGGTAGAAGACAGAGATATAGTATATCCACGTGTCTGATCTACACCTCACTCAGCCTGCTCAGAAGGAACAGCAGAGGTAGAAGACAGATACAGAGTATATCCACGTGTCTCACTCAGCCTGCTCAAAAGGAACAGCAGAGGTAGAAGACAGAGATAGAGTATATCCACGTGTCTCACTTAGGCTGCTCAGAAGGAACAGCAGAGGTAGAAGACATAGATAGAGTATATCCACGTGTCTGATCTACACCTCACTCAGCCTGCTCAGAAGGAACAGCAGAGGTAGAAGACAGAGATATAGTATATCCACGTGTCTCACTCAGCCTGCTCAGAAGGAACAGCAGAGGTAGAAGACAGATATATAGTATATCCACGTGTCTCACTCAGCCTGCTCAGAAGGAACATCATAGGTAGAAGACAGAGATAGAGTATATCCACGTGTCTGATCTATACCACACTAAGCCTGGTCAAAAGGAACAGCAGAGGTAGAAGACAGAGATAGAGTATATCCACGTGTCTGATCTACACCTCACTCAGGCTGCTCAGAAGGAACAGCAGAGGTAGAAGACAGAGATATAGTATATCCACGTGTCTGATCTACACCTCACTCAGCCTGCTCAGAAGGAACAGCAGAGGTAGAAGACAGAGATAGAGTATATCCACGTGTCTGATCTATACCACACTAAGCCTACTCAGAAGGAACAGCAGAGGTAGAAGACAGAGATAGAGTATATCCACGTGTCTCACTCAGCCTGCTCAGAAGGAACAGCAGAGGTAGAAGATAGAGATAGAGTATATCCACGTGTCTGATCTATACCACACTAAGCCTGGTCAAAAGGAACAGCAGAGGTAGAAGACAGAGATAGAGTATATCCACGTGTCTGATCTACACCTCACTCAGGCTGCTCAGAAGGAACAGCAGAGGTAGAAGACAGAGATATAGTATATCCACGTGTCTGATCTACACCTCACTCAGCCTGCTCAGAAGGAACAGCAGAGGTAGAAGACAGAGATAGAGTATATCCACGTGTCTCACTCAGCCTGCTCGGAAGGAACAGCATAGGTAGAAGACAGAGATAGAGTATATCCACGTGTCTCACTCAGCCTGCTCAGAAGGAACATCAGAGGTAGAAGACAGAGATAGAGTATATCCACGTGTCTCACTTAGGCTGCTCAGAAGGAACAGCAGAGGTAGAAGACATAGATAGAGTATATCCACGTGTCTGATCTACACCTCACTCAGCCTGCTCAGAAGGAACAGCAGAGGTAGAAGACAGATATATAGTATATCCACGTGTCTCACTCAGCCTGCTCAGAAGGAACAGCAGAGGTAGAAGACAGAGATAGAGTATATCCACGTGTCTGATCTACACCATACTAAGCCTGCTCAGAAGGAACAGCAGAGGTAGAAGACAGAGATAGAGTATATCCACGTGTCTGATCTACACCTCACTCAGCCTGCTTAGAAGGAACAATAGAGGTAGAAGACAGTGATAGAGTATATCCACGTGTCTCACTCAGCCTGCTCAGAAGGAACAGCAGAGGTAGAAGACAGAGATAGAGTATATCCACGTGTCTCACTCAGCCTGCTCAGAAGGAACAGCAGAGGTAGAAGACAGAGATAGAGTATATCCACGTGTCTCACTCAGCCTGCTCAGAAGGAACAGCAGAGGTAGAAGACAGAGATAGAGTATATCCACGTGTCTCACTTAGGCTGCTCAGAAGGAACAGCAGAGGTAGAAGACATATATAGAGTATATCCACGTGTCTGATCTACACCTCACTCAGCCTGCTCAGAAGGAACAGCAGAGGTAGAAGACAGAGATATAGTATATCCACGTGTCTCACTCAGCCTGCTCAGAAGGAACAGCAGAGGTAGAAGACAGAGATATAGTATATCCACGTGTCTCACTCAGCCTGCTCAGAAGGAACATCATAGGTAGAAGACAGAGATAGAGTATATCCACGTGTCTCACTCAGCCTGCTCAGAAGGAACAGCAGAGGTAGAAGACATATATAGAGTATATCCACGTGTCTCACTCAGCCTGCTCAGAAGGAACAGCAGAGGTAGAAGACAGAGATAGAGTATATCCACGTGTCTCACTTAGGCTGCTCAGAAGGAACAGCAGAGGTAGAAGACATAGATAGAGTATATCCACGTGTCTGATCTACACCTCACTCAGCCTGCTCAGAAGGAACAGCAGAGGTAGAAGACAGAGATATAGTATATCCACGTGTCTCACTCAGCCTGCTCAGAAGGAACAGCAGAGGTAGAAGACAGAGATAGAGTATATCCACGTGTCTGATCTACACCATACTAAGCCTGCTCAGAAGGAACAGCAGAGGTAGAAGACAGAGATAGAGTATATCCACGTGTCTGATCTACACCTCACTCAGCCTGCTTAGAAGGAACAATAGAGGTAGAAGACAGTGATAGAGTATATCCACGTGTCTCACTCAGCCTGCTCAGAAGGAACAGCAGAGGTAGAAGACAGAGATAGAGTATATCCACGTGTCTCACTCAGCCTGCTCAGAAGGAACAGCAGAGGTAGAAGACAGAGATAGAGTATATCCACGTGTCTCACTCAGCCTGCTCAGAAGGAACAGCAGAGGTAGAAGACAGAGATAGAGCATATCCACGTGTCTCACTCAGCCTGCTCAGAAGGAACAGCAGAGTTAGAAGACAAAGATAGAGTATATCCACGTGTCTCACTCAGCCTGCTCAGAAGGAACAGCAGAGGTAGAAGACAGAGATAGAGTATATCCACGTGTCTCACTTAGGCTGCTCAAAAGGAACAGCAGAGGTAGAAGACATAGATAGAGTATATCCACGTGTCTGATCTACACCTCACTCAGCCTGCTCAGAAGGAACAGCAGAGGTAGAAGACAGAGATATAGTATATCCACGTGTCTCACTCAGCCTGCTCAGAAGGAACAGCAGAGGTAGAAGACAGAGATAGAGTATATCCACGTGTCTGATCTACACCATACTAAGCCTGCTCAGAAGGAACAGCAGAGGTAGAAGACAGAGATAGAGTATATCCACGTGTCTGATCTACACCTCACTCAGCCTGCTTAGAAGGAACAATAGAGGTAGAAGACAGTGATAGAGTATATCCACGTGTCTCACTCAGCCTGCTCAGAAGGAACAGCAGAGGTAGAAGACAGAGATAGAGTATATCCACGTGTCTCACTCAGCCTGCTCAGAAGGAACAGCAGAGGTAGAAGACAGAGATAGAGTATATCCACGTGTCTCACTCAGCCTGCTCAGAAGGAACAGCAGAGGTAGAAGACAGAGATAGAGCATATCCACGTGTCTCACTCAGCCTGCTCAGAAGGAACAGCAGAGTTAGAAGACAAAGATAGAGTATATCCACGTGTCTCACTCAGCCTGCTCAGAAGGAACAGCAGAGGTAGAAGACAGAGATAGAGTATATCCACGTGTCTCACTTAGGCTGCTCAAAAGGAACAGCAGAGGTAGAAGACATAGATAGAGTATATCCACGTGTCTGATCTACACCTCACTCAGCCTGCTCAGAAGGAACAGCAGAGGTAGAAGACAGAGATAGAGTATATCCACGTGTCTGATCTACACCACACTAAGCCTGGTCAAAAGGAACAGCAGAGGTAGAAGACAGAGATAGAGTGTATCCACGTGTCTGATCTACACCTCACTCAGGCTGCTCAGAAGGAACAGCAGAGGTAGAAGACAGAGATATAGTATATCCACGTGTCTGATCTACACCTCACGCAGCCTGCTCAGAAGGAACAGCAGAGGTAGAAGACAGAGATAGAGTATATCCACGTGTCTCACTCAGCCTGATCAGAAGGAACAGCAGAGGTAGAAGACAGAGATAGAGTATATCCACGTGTCTGATCTACACCTCACTCAGCCTGCTCAGAAGGAACAGCAGAGGTAGAAGACAGTAATAGAGTATATCCACGTGTCTCACTCAGCCTGCTCAGAAGGAACAGCAGAGGTAGAAGACAGAGATAGAGCATATCCACGTGTCTCACTCAGCCTGCTCAGAAGGAACAGCAGAGTTAGAAGACAAAGACAGAGTATATCCACGTGTCTCACTCAGCCTGCTCAGAAGGAACAGCAGAGGTAGAAGACAGATACAGAGTATATCCACGTGTCTCACTCAGCCTGCTCAAAAGGAACAGCAGAGGTAGAAGACAGAGATAGAGTATATCCACGTGTCTCACTTAGGCTGCTCAGAAGGAACAGCAGAGGTAGAAGACATAGATAGAGTATATCCACGTGTCTGATCTACACCTCACTCAGCCTGCTCAGAAGGAACAGCAGAGGTAGAAGACAGATATATAGTATATCCACGTGTCTCACTCAGCCTGCTCAGAAGGAACAGCAGAGGTAGAAGACAGAGATAGAGTATATCCACGTGTCTGATCTACACCATACTAAGCCTGCTCAGAAGGAACAGCAGAGGTAGAAGACAGAGATAGAGTATATCCACGTGTCTGATCTACACCTCACTCAGCCTGCTTAGAAGGAACAATAGAGGTAGAAGACAGTGATAGAGTATATCCACGTGTCTCACTCAGCCTGCTCAGAAGGAACAGCAGAGGTAGAAGACAGAGATAGAGTATATCCACGTGTCTCACTCAGCCTGCTCAGAAGGAACAGCAGAGGTAGAAGACAGAGATAGAGCATATCCACGTGTCTCACTCAGCCTGCTCAGAAGGAACAGCAGAGTTAGAAGACAAAGATAGAGTATATCCACGTGTCTCACTCAGCCTGCTCAGAAGGAACAGCAGAGGTAGAAGACAGAGATAGAGTATATCCACGTGTCTCACTTAGGCTGCTCAAAAGGAACAGCAGAGGTAGAAGACATAGATAGAGTATATCCACGTGTCTGATCTACACCTCACTCAGCCTGCTCAGAAGGAACAGCAGAGGTAGAAGACAGAGATAGAGTATATCCACGTGTCTGATCTACACCACACTAAGCCTGGTCAAAAGGAACAGCAGAGGTAGAAGACAGAGATAGAGTGTATCCACGTGTCTGATCTACACCTCACTCAGGCTGCTCAGAAGGAACAGCAGAGGTAGAAGACAGAGATATAGTATATCCACGTGTCTGATCTACACCTCACGCAGCCTGCTCAGAAGGAACAGCAGAGGTAGAAGACAGAGATAGAGTATATCCACGTGTCTCACTCAGCCTGATCAGAAGGAACAGCAGAGGTAGAAGACAGAGATAGAGTATATCCACGTGTCTGATCTACACCTCACTCAGCCTGCTCAGAAGGAACAGCAGAGGTAGAAGACAGTAATAGAGTATATCCACGTGTCTCACTCAGCCTGCTCAGAAGGAACAGCAGAGGTAGAAGACAGAGATAGAGCATATCCACGTGTCTCACTCAGCCTGCTCAGAAGGAACAGCAGAGTTAGAAGACAAAGATAGAATATATCCACGTGTCTCACTCAGCCTGCTCAGAAGGAACAGCAGAGGTAGAAGACAGATACAGAGTATATCCACGTGTCTCACTCAGCCTGCTCAAAAGGAACAGCAGAGGTAGAAGACAGAGATAGAGTATATCCACGTGTCTCACTAAGGCTGCTCAGAAGGAACAGCAGAGGTAGAAGACATAGATAGAGTATATCCACGTGTCTGATCTACACCTCACTCAGCCTGCTCAGAAGGAACAGCATAGGTGGAAGACAGAGATATAGTATATCCGCGTGTCTCACTCAGCCTGCTCAGAAGGAACAGCATAGGTAGAAGACAGAGATAGAGTATATCCACGTGTCTCATTCAGCCTGCTCAGAAGGAACAGCAGAGGTAGAAGACATATATAGAGTATATCCACGTGTCTCACTCAGTCTGCTCAGAAGGAACAGCAGAGGTAGAAGACAGAGATAGAGTATATCCACGTGTCTCACTTAGGCTGCTCAGAAGGAACAGCAGAGGTAGAAGACATAGATATAGTATATCCACGTGTCTGATCTACACCTCACTCAGCCTGCTCAGAAGGAACAGCAGAGGTAGAAGACAGAGATAGAGTATATCCACGTGTCTCACTCAGCCTGCTCAGAAGGAACAGCAGAGGTAGAAGACAGAGATAGAGTATATCCACGTGTCTGATCTACACCACACTAAGCCTGGTCAAAAGGAACAGCAGAGGTAGAAGACAGAGATAGAGTATATCCACGTGTCTGATCTACACCTCACTCAGGCTGCTCAGAAGGAACAGCAGAGGTAGAAGACAGAGATATAGTATATCCACGTGTCTGATCTACACCTCACGCAGCCTGCTCAGAGGGAACAGCAGAGGTAGAAGACAGAGATAGAGTATATCCACGTGTCTCACTTAGGCTGCTCAGAAAGAACAGCAGAGGTAGAAGACATAGATAGAGTATATCCACGTGTCTGATCTACACCTCACTCAGCCTGCTCAGAAGGAACAGCAGAGGTAGAAGACAGAGATATAGTATATCCACGTGTCTCACTCAGCCTGCTCAGAAGGAACAGCAGAGGTAGAAGACAGAGATAGAGTATATCCACGTGTCTGATCTACACCATACTAAGCCTGCTCAGAAGGAACAGCAGAGGTAGAAGACAGAGATAGAGTATATCCACGTGTCTGATCTACACCTCACTCAGCCTGCTTAGAAGGAACAATAGAGGTAGAAGACAGTGATAGAGTATATCCACGTGTCTCACTCAGCCTGCTCAGAAGGAACAGCAGAGGTAGAAGACAGAGATAGAGTATATCCACGTGTCTCACTCAGCCTGCTCAGAAGGAACAGCAGAGGTAGAAGACAGAGATAGAGTATATCCACGTGTCTCACTCAGCCTGCTCAGAAGGAACAGCAGAAGTAGAAGACAGAGATAGAGTATATCCACGTGTCTGATCTACACCTCACTCAGCCTGCTCAGAAGGAACAGCAGAGGTAGAAGACAGAGATAGAGTATATCCACGTGTCTGATATACACCTCACTCAGCCTGCTCAGAAGGAACAGCAGAGGTAGAAGACAGAGATAGAGTATATCCACGTGTCTGATCTGCACCACACTAAGCCTGGTCAAAAGGAACAGCAGAGGTAGAAGACAGAGATAGAGTGTATCCACGTGTCTGATCTACACCTCACTCAGCCTGCTCAGAAGGAACAGCAGAGGTAGAAGACAGTGATAGAGTATATCCACGTGTCTCACTCAGCCTGCTCACAAGGAACAGCAGAGGTAGAAGACAGAGATAGAGCATATCCACGTGTCTCACTCAGCCTGCTCAGAAGGAACAGCAGAGTTAGAAGACAAAGATAGAGTATATCCACGTGTCTCACTCAGCCTGCTCAGAAGGAACAGCAGAGGTAGAAGACAGATACAGAGTATATCCACGTGTCTCACTCAGCCTGCTCAAAAGGAACAGCAGAGGTAGAAGACAGAGATAGAGTATATCCACGTGTCTCACTAAGGCTGCTCAGAAGGAACAGCAGAGGTAGAAGACATAGATAGAGTATATCCACGTGTCTGATCTACACCTCACTCAGCCTGCTCAGAAGGAACAGCAGAGGTGGAAGACAGAGATATAGTATATCCACGTGTCTCACTCAGCCTGCTCAGAAGGAACAGCATAGGTAGAAGACAGAGATAGAGTATATCCACGTGTCTCATTCAGCCTGCTCAGAAGGAACAGCAGAGGTAGAAGACATATATATAGTATATCCACGTGTCTCACTCAGTCTGCTCAGAAGGAACAGCAGAGGTAGAAGACAGAGATAGAGTATATCCACGTGTCTCACTTAGGCTGCTCAGAAGGAACAGCAGAGGTAGAAGACATAGATATAGTATATCCACGTGTCTGATCTACACCTCACTAAGCCTGCTCAGAAGGAACAGCAGAGGTAGAAGACAGAGATAGAGTATATCCACGTGTCTCACTCAGCCTGCTCAGAAGGAACAGCAGAGGTAGAAGACAGAGATAGAGTATATCCACGTGTCTGATCTACACCACACTAAGCCTGGTCAAAAGGAACAGCAGAGGTAGAAGACAGAGATAGAGTATATCCACGTGTCTGATCTACACCTCACTCAGGCTGCTCAGAAGGAACAGCAGAGGTAGAAGACAGAGATATAGTATATCCACGTGTCTGATCTACACCTCACGCAGCCTGCTCAGAGGGAACAGCAGAGGTAGAAGACAGAGATAGAGTATATACACGTGTCTCACTCAGCCTGCTCAGAAGGAACAGCAGAGGTAGAAGACAGAGATAGAGTATATCCACGTGTCTGATCTACACCTCACTCAGCCTGCTCAGAAGGAACAGCAGAGGTAGAAGACAGAGATAGAGTATATCCACAGGTCTCATTCAGGCTGCTCAGAAGGAACAGCAGAGGTAGAAGACAGAGATAGAGTATATCCACGTGTCTCACTCAGCATGCTCAGAAGGAACAGCAGAGGTAGAAGACAGAGATAGAGTATATCCACGTGTCTGATCTACACCTCACTCAGCCTGCTCAGAAGGAACAGCAGAGGTAGAAGACAGAGATAGAGTATATCCACGTGTCTCACTTAGGCTGCTCAGAAGGAACAGCAGAGGTAGAAGACAGAGATAGAGTATATCCACGTGTCTGATATACACCTCACTCAGCCTGCTCAGAAGGAACAGCAGAGGTAGAAGACAGAGATAGAGTATATCCACGTGTCTGATCTACACCACACTAAGCCTGGTCAAAAGGAACAGCAGAGGTAGAAGACAGAGATAGAGTATATCCACGTGTCTCACTCAGCCTGATCAGAAGGAACAGCAGAGGTAGAAGACAGAGATAGAGTATATCCACGTGTCTGATCTACACCTCACTCAGCCTGCTTAGAAGGAACAGCAGAGGTAGAAGACAGTGATAGAGTATATCCACGCTTCTCACTCAGCCTGCTCAGAAGGAACAGCAGAGGTAGAAGACAGAGATAGAGCATATCCACGTGTCTGATCTACACCTCACTCAGCCTGCTCAGAAGGAACAGCAGAGGTAGAAGACAGAGATATAGTATATCCACGTGTCTCACTCAGCCTGCTCAGAAGGAACAGCAGAGGTAGAAGACAGAGATATAGTATATCCACGTGTCTCACTCAGCCTGCTCAGAAGGAACATCATAGGTAGAAGACAGAGATAGAGTATATCCACGTGTCTCACTCAGCCTGCTCAGAAGGAACAGCAGAGGTAGAAGACATATATAGAGTATATCCACGTGTCTCACTCAGCCTGCTCAGAAGGAACAGCAGAGGTAGAAGACAGAGATAGAGTATATCCACGTGTCTCACTTAGGCTGCTCAGAAGGAACAGCAGAGGTAGAAGACATAGATATAGTATATCCACGTGTCTGATCTACACCTCACTCAGCCTACTCAGAAGGAACAGCAGAGGTAGAAGACAGAGATAGAGTATATCCACGTGTCTCACTCAGCCTGCTCAGAAGGAACAGCAGAGGTAGAAGACAGAGATAGAGTATATCCACGTGTCTGATCTACACCACACTAAGCCTGGTCAAAAGGAACAGCAGAGGTAGAAGACAGAGATAGAGTATATCCACGTGTCTGATCTACACCTCACTCAGGCTGCTCAGAAGGAACAGCAGTGGTAGAAGACAGAGATATAGTATATCCACGTGTCTGATCTACACCTCACTCAGCCTGCTCAGAAGGAACAGCAGAGGTAGAAGACAGAGATAGAGTATATCCACGTGTCTCACTCAGCCTGCTCAGAAGGAACAGCATAGGTAGAAGACAGAGATAGAGTATATCCACGTGTCTCACTCAGCCTGCTCAGAAGGAACAGCAGAGGTAGAAGACAGAGATAGAGTATATCCACGTGTCTCACTTAGGCTGCTCAGAAGGAACAGCAGAGGTAGAAGACATAGATAGAGTATATCCACGTGTCTGATCTACACCTCACTCAGCCTGCTCAGAAGGAACAGCAGAGGTAGAATACAGAGATAGAGTATATCCACGTGTCTGATCTACACCACACTAAGCCTGCTCAGAAGGAACAGCAGAGGTAGAAGACAGAGATAGAGTATATCCACGTGTCTGATCTACACCTCACTCAGCCTGCTTAGAAGGAACAATAGAGGTAGAAGACAGTGATAGAGTATATCCACGTGTCTCACTCAGCCTGCTCAGAAGGAACAGCAGAGGTAGAAGACAGAGATAGAGTATATCCACGTGTCTCACTCAGCCTTCTCAGAAGGAACAGCAGAGGTAGAAGACAGAGATAGAGTATATCCACGTGTCTCACTCAGCCTGCTCAGAAGGAACAGCAGAGGTAGAAGACAGAGATAGAGCATATCCACGTGTCTCACTCAGCCTGCTCAGAAGGAACAGCAGAGTTAGAAGACAAAGATAGAGTATATCCACGTGTCTCACTCAGCCTGCTCAGAAGGAACAGCAGAGGTAGAAGACAGAGATAGAGTATATCCACGTGTCTGATCTACACCTCACTCAGCCTACTCAGAAGGAACAGCAGAGGTAGAAGACAGAGATAGAGTATATCCACGTGTCTCACTCAGCCTGCTCAGAAGGAACAGCAGAGGTAGAAGACAGAGATAGAGTATATCCACGTGTCTGATCTACACCACACTAAGCCTGGTCAAAAGGAACAGCAGAGGTAGAAGACAGAGATAGAGTATATCCACGTGTCTGATCTACACCTCACTCAGGCTGCTCAGAAGGAACAGCAGAGGTAGAAGACAGATATATAGTATATCCACGTGTCTGATCTACACCTCACTCAGCCTGCTCAGAAGGAACAGCAGAGGTAGAAGACAGAGATAGAGTATATCCACGTGTCTCACTCAGCCTGCTCAGAAGGAACAGCATAGGTAGAAGACAGAGATAGAGTATATCCACGTGTCTCACTCAGCCTGCTCAGAAGGAACAGCAGAGGTAGAAGACAGAGATAGAGTATATCCACGTGTCTCACTTAGGCTGCTCAGAAGGAACAGCAGAGGTAGAAGACATAGATAGAGTATATCCACGTGTCTGATCTACACCTCACTCAGCCTGCTCAGAAGGAACAGCAGAGGTAGAAGACAGAGATAGAGTATATCCACGTGTCTGATCTACACCACACTAAGCCTGCTCAGAAGGAACAGCAGAGGTAGAAGACAGAGATAGAGTATATCCACGTGTCTGATCTACACCTCACTCAGCCTGCTTAGAAGGAACAATAGAGGTAGAAGACAGTGATAGAGTATATCCACGTGTCTCACTCAGCCTGCTCAGAAGGAACAGCAGAGGTAGAAGACAGAGATAGAGTATATCCACGTGTCTCACTCAGCCTGCTCAGAAGGAACAGCAGAGGTAGAAGACAGAGATAGAGTATATCCACGTGTCTGATCTACACCTCACTCAGCCTGCTCAGAAGGAACAGCAGAAGTAGAAGACAGAGATAGAGTATATCCACGTGTCTGATCTACACCACACTAAGCCTGCTCAGAAGGAACAGCAGAGGTAGAAGACAGAGATAGAGTATATCCACGTGTCTGATCTACACCTCACTCAGCCTGCTTAGAAGGAACAATAGAGGTAGAAGACAGAGATAGAGCATATCCACGTGTCTCACTCAGCCTGCTCAGAAGGAACAGCAGAGTTAGAAGACAAAGATAGAGTATATCCACGTGTCTCACTCAGCCTGCTCAGAAGGAACAGCAGAGGTAGAAGACAGAGATAGAGTATATCCACGTGTCTCACTTAGGCTGCTCAAAAGGAACAGCAGAGGTAGAAGACATAGATAGAGTATATCCACGTGTCTGATCTACACCTCACTCAGCCTGCTCAGAAGGAACAGCAGAGGTAGAAGACAGAGATAGAGTATATCCACGTGTCTGATCTACACCACACTAAGCCTGGTCAAAAGGAACAGCAGAGGTAGAAGACAGAGATAGAGTGTATCCACGTGTCTGATCTACACCTCACTCAGGCTGCTCAGAAGGAACAGCAGAGGTAGAAGACAGAGATATAGTATATCCACGTGTCTGATCTACACCTCACGCAGCCTGCTCAGAAGGAACAGCAGAGGTAGAAGACAGAGATAGAGTATATCCACGTGTCTCACTCAGCCTGATCAGAAGGAACAGCATAGGTAGAAGACAGAGATAGAGTATATCCACGTGTCTGATCTACACCTCACTCAGTCTGCTCAGAAGGAACAGCAGAGGTAGAAGACAGTAATAGAGTATATCCACGTGTCTCACTCAGCCTGCTCAGAAGGAACAGCATAGGTAGAAGACAGAGATAGAGCATATCCACGTGTCTCACTCAGCCTGCTCAGAAGGAACAGCAGAGTTAGAAGACAAAGATAGAGTATATCCACGTGTCTCACTCAGCCTGCTCAGAAGGAACAGCAGAGGTAGAAGACAGATACAGAGTATATCCACGTGTCTCACTCAGCCTGCTCAGAAGGAACAGCAGAGGTAGAAGACAGAGATAGAGTATATCCACGTGTCTCACTCAGCCTGATCAGAAGGAACAGCAGAGGTAGAAGACAGAGATAGAGTATATCCACGTGTCTGATCTACACCTCACTCAGCCTGCTCAGAAGGAACAGCAGAGGTAGAAGACAGTAATAGAGTATATCCACGTGTCTCACTCAGCCTGCTCAGAAGGAACAGCAGAGGTAGAAGACAGAGATAGAGCATATCCACGTGTCTCACTCAGCCTGCTCAGAAGGAACAGCAGAGTTAGAAGACAAAGATAGAGTATATCCACGTGTCTCACTCAGCCTGCTCAGAAGGAACAGCAGAGGTAGAAGACAGATACAGAGTATATCCACGTGTCTCACTCAGCCTGCTCAAAAGGAACAGCAGAGGTAGAAGACAGAGATAGAGTATATCCACGTGTCTCACTAAGGCTGCTCAGAAGGAACAGCAGAGGTAGAATACATAGATAGAGTATATCCACGTGTCTGATCTACACCTCACTCAGCCTGCTCAGAAGGAACAGCAGAGGTGGAAGACAGAGATATAGTATATCCACGTGTCTCACTCAGCCTGCTCAGAAGGAATAGCATAGGTAGAAGACAGAGATAGAGTATATCCACGTGTCTCATTCAGCCTGCTCAGAAGGAACAGCAGAGGTAGAAGACATATATAGAGTATATCCACGTGTCTCACTCAGTCTGCTCAGAAGGAACAGCAGAGGTAGAAGACAGAGATAGAGTATATCCACGTGTCTCACTTAGGCTGCTCAGAAGGAACAGCAGAGGTAGAAGACATAGATATAGTATATCCACGTGTCTGATCTACACCTCACTCAGCCTGCTCAGAAGGAACAGCAGAGGTAGAAGACAGAGATAGAGTATATCCACGTGTCTCACTAAGCCTGCTCAGAAGGAACAGCAGAGGTAGAAGACAGAGATAGAGTATATCCACGTGTCTGATCTACACCACACTAAGCCTGGTCAAAAGGAACAGCAGAGGTAGAAGACAGAGATAGAGTATATCCACGTGTCTGATCTACACCTCACTCAGGCTGCTCAGAAGGAACAGCAGAGGTAGAAGACAGAGATATAGTATATCCACGTGTCTGATCTACACCTCACGCAGCCTGCTCAGAGGGAACAGCAGAGGTAGAAGACAGAGATAGAGTATATACACGTGTCTCACTCAGCCTGCTCAGAAGGAACAGCAGAGGTAGAAGACAGAGATAGAGTATATCCACGTGTCTGATCTACACCTCACTCAGCCTGCTCAGAAGGAACAGCAGAGGTAGAAGACAGAGATAGAGTATATCCACAGGTCTCATTCAGGCTGCTCAGAAGGAACAGCAGAGGTAGAAGACAGAGATAGAGTATATCCACGTGTCTCACTCAGCCTGCTCAGAAGGAACAGCAGAGGTAGAAGACAGAGATAGAGTATATCCACGTGTCTGATCTACACTTCACTCAGCCTGCTCAGAAGGAACAGCAGAGGTAGAAGACAGAGATAGAGTATATCCACGTGTCTCACTTAGGCTGCTCAGAAGGAACAGCAGAGGTAAAAGACAGAGATAGAGTATATCCACGTGTCTGATATACACCTCACTCAGCCTGCTCAGAAGGAACAGCAGAGGTAGAAGACAGAGATAGAGTATATCCACGTGTCTGATCTACACCACACTAAGCCTGTTCAAAAGGAACAGCAGAGGTAGAAGACAGAGATAGAGTGTATCCACGTGTCTGATCTACACCTCACTCAGCCTGCTCAGAAGGAACAGCAGAGGTAGAAGACAGTGATAGAGTATATCCACGTGTCTCACTCAGCCTGCTCACAAGGAACAGCAGAGGTAGAAGACAGAGATAGAGCATATCCACGTGTCTCACTCAGCCTGCTCAGAAGGAACAGCAGAGTTAGAAGACAAAGATAGAGTATATCCACGTGTCTCACTCAGCCTGCTCAGAAGGAACAGCAGAGGTAGAAGACAGATACAGAGTATATCCACGTGTCTCACTCAGCCTGCTCAAAAGAAACAGCAGAGGTAGAAGACAGAGATAGAGTATATCCACGTGTCTCACTAAGGCTGCTCAGAAGGAACAGCAGAGGTAGAAGACATAGATAGAGTATATCCACGTGTCTGATCTACACCTCACGCAGCCTGCTCAGAAGGAACAGCAGAGGTAGAAGACAGAGATAGAGTATATCCACGTGTCTCACTCAGCCTGATCAGAAGGAACAGCATAGGTAGAAGACAGAGATAGAGTATATCCACGTGTCTGATCTACACCTCACTCAGTCTGCTCAGAAGGAACAGCAGAGGTAGAAGACAGTAATAGAGTATATCCACGTGTCTCACTCAGCCTGCTCAGAAGGAACAGCATAGGTAGAAGACAGAGATAGAGCATATCCACGTGTCTCACTCAGCCTGCTCAGAAGGAACAGCAGAGTTAGAAGACAAAGATAGAGTATATCCACGTGTCTCACTCAGCCTGCTCAGAAGGAACAGCAGAGGTAGAAGACAGATACAGAGTATATCCACGTGTCTCACTCAGCCTGCTCAGAAGGAACAGCAGAGGTAGAAGACAGAGATAGAGTATATCCACGTGTCTCACTCAGCCTGATCAGAAGGAACAGCAGAGGTAGAAGACAGAGATAGAGTATATCCACGTGTCTGATCTACACCTCACTCAGCCTGCTCAGAAGGAACAGCAGAGGTAGAAGACAGTAATAGAGTATATCCACGTGTCTCACTCAGCCTGCTCAGAAGGAACAGCAGAGGTAGAAGACAGAGATAGAGCATATCCACGTGTCTCACTCAGCCTGCTCAGAAGGAACAGCAGAGTTAGAAGACAAAGATAGAGTATATCCACGTGTCTCACTCAGCCTGCTCAGAAGGAACAGCAGAGGTAGAAGACAGATACAGAGTATATCCACGTGTCTCACTCAGCCTGCTCAAAAGGAACAGCAGAGGTAGAAGACAGAGATAGAGTATATCCACGTGTCTCACTAAGGCTGCTCAGAAGGAACAGCAGAGGTAGAAGACATAGATAGAGTATATCCACGTGTCTGATCTACACCTCACTCAGCCTGCTCAGAAGGAACAGCAGAGGTGGAAGACAGAGATATAGTATATCCACGTGTCTCACTCAGCCTGCTCAGAAGGAATAGCATAGGTAGAAGACAGAGATAGAGTATATCCACGTGTCTCATTCAGCCTGCTCAGAAGGAACAGCAGAGGTAGAAGACATATATAGAGTATATCCACGTGTCTCACTCAGTCTGCTCAGAAGGAACAGCAGAGGTAGAAGACAGAGATAGAGTATATCCACGTGTCTCACTTAGGCTGCTCAGAAGGAACAGCAGAGGTAGAAGACATAGATATAGTATATCCACGTGTCTGATCTACACCTCACTCAGCCTGCTCAGAAGGAACAGCAGAGGTAGAAGACAGAGATAGAGTATATCCACGTGTCTCACTCAGCCTGCTCAGAAGGAACAGCAGAGGTAGAAGACAGAGATAGAGTATATCCACGTGTCTGATCTACACCACACTAAGCCTGGTCAAAAGGAACAGCAGAGGTAGAAGACAGAGATAGAGTATATCCACGTGTCTGATCTACACCTCACTCAGGCTGCTCAGAAGGAACAGCAGAGGTAGAAGACAGAGATATAGTATATCCACGTGTCTGATCTACACCTCACGCAGCCTGCTCAGAGGGAACAGCAGAGGTAGAAGACAGAGATAGAGTATATACACGTGTCTCACTCAGCCTGCTCAGAAGGAACAGCAGAGGTAGAAGACAGAGATAGAGTATATCCACGTGTCTGATCTACACCTCACTCAGCCTGCTCAGAAGGAACAGCAGAGGTAGAAGACAGAGATAGAGTATATCCACAGGTCTCATTCAGGCTGCTCAGAAGGAACAGCAGAGGTAGAAGACAGAGATAGAGTATATCCACGTGTCTCACTCAGCCTGCTCAGAAGGAACAGCAGAGGTAGAAGACAGAGATAGAGTATATCCACGTGTCTGATCTACACTTCACTCAGCCTGCTCAGAAGGAACAGCAGAGGTAGAAGACAGAGATAGAGTATATCCACGTGTCTCACTTAGGCTGCTCAGAAGGAACAGCAGAGGTAGAAGACAGAGATAGAGTATATCCACGTGTCTGATATACACCTCACTCAGCCTGCTCAGAAGGAACAGCAGAGGTAGAAGACAGAGATAGAGTATATCCACGTGTCTGATCTACACCACACTAAGCCTGTTCAAAAGGAACAGCAGAGGTAGAAGACAGAGATAGAGTGTATCCACGTGTCTGATCTACACCTCACTCAGCCTGCTCAGAAGGAACAGCAGAGGTAGAAGACAGTGATAGAGTATATCCACGTGTCTCACTCAGCCTGCTCACAAGGAACAGCAGAGGTAGAAGACAGAGATAGAGCATATCCACGTGTCTCACTCAGCCTGCTCAGAAGGAACAGCAGAGTTAGAAGACAAAGATAGAGTATATCCACGTGTCTCACTCAGCCTGCTCAGAAGGAACAGCAGAGGTAGAAGACAGATACAGAGTATATCCACGTGTCTCACTCAGCCTGCTCAAAAGAAACAGCAGAGGTAGAAGACAGAGATAGAGTATATCCACGTGTCTCACTAAGGCTGCTCAGAAGGAACAGCAGAGGTAGAAGACATAGATAGAGTATATCCACGTGTCTGATCTACACCTCACTCAGCCTGCTCAGAAGGAACAGCAGAGGTGGAAGACAGAGATATACTATATCCACGTGTCTCACTCAGCCTGCTCAGAAGGAACAGCATAGGTAGAAGACAGAGATAGAGTATATCCACGTGTCTCATTCAGCCTGCTCAGAAGGAACAGCAGAGGTAGAAGACATATATAGAGTATATCCACGTGTCTCACTCAGTCTGCTCAGAAGGAACAGCAGAGGTAGAAGACAGAGATAGAGTATATCCACGTGTCTCACTTAGGCTGCTCAGAAGGAACAGCAGAGGTAGAATACATAGATATAGTATATCCACGTGTCTCACTCAGCCTGCTCAGAAGGAACAGCAGAGGTAGAAGACAGAGATAGAGTATATCCACGTGTCTGATCTACACCACACTAAGCCTGGTCAAAAGGAACAGCAGAGGTAGAAGACAGAGATAGAGTATATCCACGTGTCTGATCTACACCTCACTCAGGCTGCTCAGAAGGAACAGCAGAGGTAGAAGACAGAGATATAGTATATCCACGTGTCTGATCTACACCTCACGCAGCCTGCTCAGAGGGAACAGCAGAGGTAGAAGACAGAGATAGAGTATATACACGTGTCTCACTCAGCCTGCTCAGAAGGAACAGCAGAGGTAGAAGACAGAGATAGAGTATATCCACGTGTCTGATCTACACCTCACTCAGCCTGCTCAGAAGGAACAGCAGAGGTAGAAGACAGAGATAGAGTATATCCACAGGTCTCATTCAGGCTGCTCAGAAGGAACAGCAGAGGTAGAAGACAGAGATAGAGTATATCCACGTGTCTCACTCAGCCTGCTCAGAAGGAACAGCAGAGGTAGAAGACAGAGATAGAGTATATCCACGTGTCTGATCTACACCTCACTCAGCCTGCTCAGAAGGAACAGCAGAGGTAGAAGACAGAGATAGAGTATATCCACGTGTCTCACTTAGGCTGCTCAGAAGGAACAGCAGAGGTAGAAGACAGAGATAGAGTATATCCACGTGTCTGATATACACCTCACTCAGCCTGCTCAGAAGGAACAGCAGAGGTAGAAGACAGAGATAGAGTATATCCACGTGTCTGATCTACACCACACTAAGCCTGGTCAAAAGGAACAGCAGAGGTAGAAGACAGAGATAGAGTGTATCCACGTGTCTGATCTACACCTCACTCAGGCTGCTCAGAAGGAACAGCAGAGGTAGAAGACAGAGATATAGTATATCCACGTGTCTGATCTACACCTCACGCAGCCTGCTCAGAAGGAACAGCAGAGGTAGAAGACAGAGATAGAGTATATCCACGTGTCTCACTCAGCCTGATCAGAAGGAACAGCAGAGGTAGAAGACAGAGATAGAGTATATCCACGTGTCTGATCTACACCTCACTGAGCCTGCTTAGAAGGAACAGCAGAGGTAGAAGACAGTGATAGAGTATATCCACGCTTCTCACTCAGCCTGCTCAGAAGGAACAGCAGAGGTAGAAGACAGAGATAGAGCATATCCACGTGTCTCACTCAGCCTGCTCAGAAGGAACAGCAGAGTTAGAAGACAAAGATAGAGTATATCCACGTGTCTCACTCAGCCTGCTCAGAAGGAACAGCAGAGGTAGAAGACAGATACAGAGTATATCCACGTGTCTCACTCAGCCTGCTCAAAAGGAACAGCAGAGGTAGAAGACAGAGATAGAGTATATCCACGTGTCTCACTTAGGCTGCTCAGAAGGAACAGCAGAGGTAGAAGACATAGATAGAGTATATCCACGTGTCTGATCTACACCTCACTCAGCCTGCTCAGAAGGAACAGCAGAGGTAGAAGACAGAGATATAGTATATCCACATGTCTCACTCAGCCTCCTCAGAAGGAACAGCATAGGTAGAAGACAGAGATAGAGTATATCCACGTGTCTCACTCAGCCTGCTCAGAAGGAACAGCAGAGGTAGAAGACATATATAGAGTATATCCACGTGTCTCACTCAGTCTGCTCAGTTGGAACAGCAGAGGTAGAAGACAGAGATAGAGTATATCCACGTGTCTCACTTAGGCTGCTCAGAAGGAACAGCAGAGGTAGAAGACATAGATATAGTATATCCACGTGTCTGATCTACACCTCACTCAGCCTGCTCAGAAGGAACAGCAGAGGTAGAAGACAGAGATAGAGTATATCCACGTGTCTCACTCAGCCTGCTCAGAAGGAACAGCAGAGGTAGAAGACAGAGATAGAGTATATCCACGTGTCTGATCTACACCTCACTCAGCCTGCTTAGAAGGAACAGCAGAGGTAGAAGACAGTGATAGAGTATATCCACGCTTCTCACTCAGCCTGCTCAGAAGGAACAGCAGAGGTAGAAGACAGAGATAGAGCATATCCACGTGTCTCACTCAGCCTGCTCAGAAGGAACAGCAGAGTTAGAAGACAAAGATAGAGTATATCCACGTGTCTCACTCAGCCTGCTCAGAAGGAACAGCAGAGGTAGAAGACAGATACAGAGTATATCCACGTGTCTCACTCAGCCTGCTCAAAAGGAACAGCAGAGGTAGAAGACAGAGATAGAGTATATCCACGTGTCTCACTTAGGCTGCTCAGAAGGAACAGCAGAGGTAGAAGACATAGATAGAGTATATCCACGTGTCTGATCTACACCTCACTCAGCCTGCTCAGAAGGAACAGCAGAGGTAGAAGACAGAGATATAGTATATCCACATGTCTCACTCAGCCTGCTCAGAAGGAACAGCATAGGTAGAAGACAGAGATAGAGTATATCCACGTGTCTCACTCAGCCTGCTCAGAAGGAACAGCAGAGGTAGAAGACATATATAGAGTATATCCACGTGTCTCACTCAGTCTGCTCAGTTGGAACAGCAGAGGTAGAAGACAGAGATAGAGTATATCCACGTGTCTCACTTAGGCTGCTCAGAAGGAACAGCAGAGGTAGAAGACATAGATATAGTATATCCACGTGTCTGATCTACACCTCACTCAGCCTGCTCAGAAGGAACAGCAGAGGTAGAAGACAGAGATAGAGTATATCCACGTGTCTCACTCAGCCTGCTCAGAAGGAACAGCAGAGGTAGAAGACAGAGATAGAGTATATCCACGTGTCTGATCTACACCTCACTCAGCCTGCTCAGAAGGAACAGCAGAGGTAGAAGACAGAGATAGAGTATATCCACAGGTCTCATTCAGGCTGCTCAGAAGGAACAGCAGAGGTAGAAGACAGAGATAGAGTATATCCACATGTGTCTCACTCAGCCTGCTCAGAAGGAACAGCAGAGGTAGAAGACAGAGATAGAGTATATCCACGTGTCTGATCTACACCTCACTCAGCCTGCTCAGAAGGAACAGCAGAGGTAGACGACAGAGATAGAGTATATCCACGTGTCTCACTTAGGCTGCTCAGAAGGAACAGCAGAGGTAGAAGACAGAGATAGAGTATATCCACGTGTCTGATATACACCTCACTCAGCCTGCTCAGAAGGAACAGCAGAGGTAGAAGACAGAGATAGAGTATATCCACGTGTCTCACTCAGCCTGCTCAGAAGGAACAGCAGAGGTAGAAGACAGAGATAGAGTATATCCACGTGTCTGATCTACACCACACTAAGCCTGGTCAAAAGGAACAGCAGAGGTAGAAGACAGAGATAGAGTATATCCACGTGTCTGATCTACACCTCACTCAGGCTGCTCAGAAGGAACAGCAGAGGTAGAAGACAGAGATATAGTATATCCACGTGTCTGATCTACACCTCACTCAGCCTGCTCAGAAGGAACAGCAGAGGTAGAAGACAGATACAGAGTATATCCACGTGTCTCACTCAGCCTGCTTAAAAGGAACAGCAGAGGTAGAAGACAGAGATAGAGTATATCCACGTGTCTCACTTAGGCTGCTCAGAAGGAACAGCAGAGGTAGAAGACATAGATAGAGTATATCCACGTGTCTGATCTACACCTCACTCAGCCTGCTCAGAAGGAACAGCAGAGGAAGAAGACAGAGATATAGTATATCCACGTGTCTCACTCAGCCTGCTCAGAAGGAACAGCAGAGGTAGAAGACAGAGATATAGTATATCCACGTGTCTCACTCAGCCTGCTCAGAAGGAACATCATAGGTAGAAGACAGAGATAGAGTATATCCACGTGTCTCACTCAGCCTGCTCAGAAGGAACAGCAGAGGTAGACGACATATATAGAGTATATCCACGTGTCTCACTCAGCCTGCTCAGAAGGAACAGCAGAGGTAGAAGACAGAGATAGAGTATATCCACGTGTCTCACTTAGGCTGCTCAGAAGGAACAGCAGGGGTAGAAGACATAGATATAGTATATCCACGTGTCTGATCTACACCTCACTCAGCCTACTCAGAAGGAACAGCAGAGGTAGAAGACAGAGATAGAGTATATCCACGTGTCTCACTCAGCCTGCTCAGAAGGAACAGCAGAGGTAGAAGACAGAGATAGAGTATATCCACGTGTCTGATCTACACCACACTAAGCCTGGTCAAAAGGAACAGCAGAGGTAGAAGACAGAGATAGAGTATATCCACGTGTCTGATCTACACCTCACTCAGGCTGCTCAGAAGGAACAGCAGAGGTAGAAGACAGAGATATAGTATATCCACGTGTCTGATCTACACCTCACTCAGCCTGCTCAGAAGGAACAGCAGAGGTAGAAGACAGAGATAGAGTATATCCACGTGTCTCACTCAGCCTGCTCAGAAGGAACAGCATAGGTAGAAGACAGAGATAGAGTATATCCACGTGTCTCACTCAGCCTGCTCAGAAGGAACAGCAGAGGTAGAAGACAGAGATAGAGTATATCCACGTGTCTCACTTAGGCTGCTCAGAAGGAACAGCAGAGGTAGAAGACATAGATAGAGTATATCCACGTGTCTGATCTACACCTCACTCAGCCTGCTCAGAAGGAACAGCAGAGGTAGAAGACAGAGATATAGTATATCCACGTGTCTCACTCAGCCTGCTCAGAAGGAACAGCAGAGGTAGAAGACAGAGATATAGTATATCCACGTGTCTCACTCAGCCTGCTCAGAAGGAACAGCATAGGTAGAAGACAGAGATAGAGTATATCCACGTGTCTCACTCAGCCTGCTCAGAAGGAACAGCAGAGGTAGAAGACAGAGATAGAGTATATCCACGTGTCTCACTTAGGCTGCTCAGAAGGAACAGCAGAGGTAGAAGACATAGATATAGTATATCCACGTGTCTGATCTACACCTCACTCAGCCTACTCAGAAGGAACAGCAGAGGTAGAAGACAGAGATAGAGTATATCCACGTGTCTCACTCAGCCTGCTCAAAAGGAACAGCAGAGGTAGAAGACAGAGATAGAGTATATCCAGGTGTCTGATCTACACCACACTAAGCCTTGTCAAAAGGAACAGCAGAGGTAGAAGACAGAGATAGAGTATATCCACGTGTCTGATCTACACCTCACTCAGGATGCTCAGAAGGAACAGCAGAGGTAGAAGACAGAGATATAGTATATCCACGTGTATGATCTACACCTCACTCAGCCTGCTCAGAATGAACAGCAGAGGTAGAAGACAGAGATAGAGTATATCCACGTGTCTCACTCAGCCTGCTCAGAAGGAACAGCAGAGGTAGAAGACAGAGATAGAGTATATCCACGTGTCTGATCTACACCACACTAAGCCTGGTCAAAAGGAACAGCAGAGGTAGAAGACAGAGATATAGTATATCCACGTGTCTGATCTACACCTCACTCAGCCTGCTCAGAAGGAACAGCAGAGGTAGAAGACAGAGATAGAGTATATCCACGTGTCTCACTCAGCCTGCTCAGAAGGAACAGCATAGGTAGAAGACAGAGATAGAGTATATCCACGTGTCTCACTCAGCCTGCTCAGAAGGAACAGCAGAGGTAGAAGACAGAGATAGAGTATATCCACGTGTCTCACTTAGGCTGCTCAGAAGGAACAGCAGAGGTAGAAGACATAGATAGAGTATATCCACGTGTCTGATCTACACCTCACTCAGCCTGCTCAGAAGGAACAGCAGAGGTAGAAGACAGAGATATAGTATATCCACGTGTCTCACTCAGCCTGCTCAGAAGGAACAGCAGAGGTAGAAGACAGAGATATAGTATATCCACGTGTCTCACTCAGCCTGCTCAGAAGGAACAGCATAGGTAGAAGACAGAGATAGAGTATATCCACGTGTCTCACTCAGCCTGCTCAGAAGGAACAGCAGAGGTAGAAGACAGAGATAGAGTATATCCACGTGTCTCACTTAGGCTGCTCAGAAGGAACAGCAGAGGTAGAAGACATAGATATAGTATATCCACGTGTCTGATCTACACCTCACTCAGCCTACTCAGAAGGAACAGCAGAGGTAGAAGACAGAGATAGAGTATATCCACGTGTCTCACTCAGCCTGCTCAAAAGGAACAGCAGAGGTAGAAGACAGAGATAGAGTATATCCAGGTGTCTGATCTACACCACACTAAGCCTTGTCAAAAGGAACAGCAGAGGTAGAAGACAGAGATAGAGTATATCCACGTGTCTGATCTACACCTCACTCAGGATGCTCAGAAGGAACAGCAGAGGTAGAAGACAGAGATATAGTATATCCACGTGTATGATCTACACCTCACTCAGCCTGCTCAGAATGAACAGCAGAGGTAGAAGACAGAGATAGAGTATATCCACGTGTCTCACTCAGCCTGCTCAGAAGGAACAGCAGAGGTAGAAGACAGAGATAGAGTATATCCACGTGTCTGATCTACACCACACTAAGCCTGGTCAAAAGGAACAGCAGAGGTAGAAGACAGAGATAGAGTATATCCACGTGTCTGATCTACACCTCACTCAGGCTGCTCAGAAGGAACAGCAGAGGTAGAAGACAGAGATAGAGTATATCCACGTGTCTCACTCAGCCTGCTCAGAAGGAACAGCATAGGTAGAAGACAGAGATAGATTATATCCACGTGTCTCACTCAGCCTGCTCAGAAGGAACAGCAGAGGTAGAAGACAGAGATAGAGTATATCCACGTGTCTCACTTAGGCTGCTCAGAAGGAACAGCAGAGGTAGAAGACATAGATAGAGTATATCCACGTGTCTGATCTACACCTCACTCAGCCTGCTCAGAAGGAACAGCAGAGGTAGAAGACAGAGATATAGTATATCCACGTGTCTCACTCAGCCTGCTCAGAAGGAACAGCAGAGGTAGAAGACAGAGATATAGTATATCCACGTGTCTCACTCAGCCTGCTCAGAAGGAACAGCATAGGTAGAAGACAGAGATAGAGTATATCCACGTGTCTCACTCAGCCTGCTCAGAAGGAACAGCAGAGGTAGAAGACAGAGATAGAGTATATCCACGTGTCTCACTTAGGCTGCTCAGAAGGAACAGCAGAGGTAGAAGACATAGATATAGTATATCCACGTGTCTGATCTACACCTCACTCAGCCTACTCAGAAGGAACAGCAGAGGTAGAAGACAGAGATAGAGTATATCCACGTGTCTCACTCAGCCTGCTCAAAAGGAACAGCAGAGGTAGAATACAGAGATAGAGTATATCCACGTGTCTGATCTACACCACACTAAGCCTGGTCAAAAGGAACAGCAGAGGTAGAAGACAGAGATAGAGTATATCCACGTGTCTGATCTACACCTCACTCAGGATGCTCAGAAGGAACAGCAGAGGTAGAAGACAGAGATATAGTATATCCACGTGTCTGATCTACACCTCACTCAGCCTGCTCAGAAGGAACAGCAGAGGTAGAAGACAGAGATAGAGTATATCCACGTGTCTCACTCAGCCTGCTCAGAAGGAACAGCAGAGGTAGAAGACAGAGATAGAGTATATCCACGTGTCTGATCTACACCACACTAAGCCTGGTCAAAAGGAACAGCAGAGGTAGAAGACAGAGATAGAGTATATCCACGTGTCTGATCTACACCTCACTCAGGCTGCTCAGAAGGAACAGCAGAGGTAGAAGACAGAGATATAGTATATCCACGTGTCTGATCTACACCTCACTCAGCCTGCTCAGAAGGAACAGCAGAGGTAGAAGACAGATACAGAGTATATCCACGTGTCTCACTCAGCCTGCTCAAAAGGAACAGCAGAGGTAGAAGACAGAGATAGAGTATATCCACGTGTCTCACTTAGGCTGCTCAGAAGGAACAGCAGAGGTAGAAGACAGAGATAGAGTATATCCACGTGTCTCACTTAGGCTGCTCAGAAGGAACAGCAGAGGTAGAAGACATAGATATAGTATATCCACGTGTCTGATCTACACCTCACTCAGCCTGCTCAGAAGGAACAGCAGAGGTAGAAGACAGAGATATAGTATATCCACGTGTCTCACTCAGCCTGCTCAGAAGGAACAGCAGAGGTAGAAGACAGAGATATAGTATATCCACGTGTCTCACTCAGCCTGCTCAGAAGGAACAGCATAGGTAGAAGACAGAGATAGAGTATATCCACGTGTCTCACTCAGCCTGCTCAGAAGGAACAGCAGAGGTAGAAGACAGAGATAGAGTATATCCACGTGTCTCACTTAGGCTGCTCAGAAGGAACAGCAGAGGTAGAAGACATAGATATAGTATATCCACGTGTCTGATCTACACCTCACTCAGCCTACTCAGAAGGAACAGCAGAGGTAGAAGACAGAGATAGAGTATATCCACGTGTCTCACTCAGCCTGCTCAAAAGGAACAGCAGAGGTAGAAGACAGAGATAGAGTATATCCACGTGTCTGATCTACACCACACTAAGCCTGGTCAAAAGGAACAGCAGAGGTAGAAGACAGAGATAGAGTATATCCACGTGTCTGATCTACACCTCACTCAGGATGCTCAGAAGGAACAGCAGAGGTAGAAGACAGAGATATAGTATATCCACGTGTCTGATCTACACCTCACTCAGCCTGCTCAGAAGGAACAGCAGAGGTAGAAGACAGAGATAGAGTATATCCACGTGTCTGATCTACACCACACTAAGCCTGGTCAAAAGGAACAGCAGAGGTAGAAGACAGAGATAGAGTATATCCACGTGTCTGATCTACACCTCACTCAGCCTGCTCAGAAGGAACAGCAGAGGTAGAAGACAGATACAGAGTATATCCACGTGTCTCACTCAGCCTGCTCAAAAGGAACAGCAGAGGTAGAAGACAGAGTTAGAGTATATCCACGTGTCTCACTTAGGCTGCTCAGAAGGAACAGCAGAGGTAGAAGACATAGATAGAGTATATCCACGTGTCTGATCTACACCTCACTCAGCCTGCTCAGAAGGAACAGCAGAGGTAGAAGACAGAGATATAGTATATCCACGTGTCTCACTCAGCCTGCTCAGAAGGAACAGCAGAGGTAGAAGACAGAGATATAGTATATCCACGTGTCTCACTCAGCCTGCTCAGAAGGAACATCATAGGTAGAAGACAGAGATAGAGTATATCCACGTGTCTCACTCAGCCTGCTCAGAAGGAACAGCAGAGGTAGAAGACATATATAGAGTATATCCACGTGTCTCACTCAGCCTGCTCAGAAGGAACAGCAGAGGTAGAAGACAGAGATAGAGTATATCCACGTGTCTCACTTAGGCTGCTCAGAAGGAACAGCAGAGGTAGAAGACATAGATATAGTATATCCACGTGTCTGATCTACACCTCACTCAGCCTACTCAGAAGGAACAGCAGAGGTAGAAGACAGAGATAGAGTATATCCACGTGTCTGATCTACACCTCACTCAGGCTGCTCAGAAGGAACAGCAGAGGTAGAAGACAGAGATATAGTATATCCACGTGTCTGATCTACACCTAACTCAGCCTGCTCAGAAGGAACAGCAGAGGTAGAAGACAGAGATAGAGTATATCCACGTGTCTCACTCAGCCTGCTCAGAAGGAACAGCATAGGTAGAAGACAGAGATAGAGTATATCCACGTGTCTCACTCAGCCTGCTCAGAAGGAACAGCAGAGGTAGAAGACAGAGATAGAGTATATCCACGTGTCTCACTTAGGCTGCTCAGAAGGAACAGCAGAGGTAGAAGACATAGATAGAGTATATCCACGTATCTGATCTACACCTCACTCAGCCTGCTCAGAAGGAACAGCAGAGGTAGAAGACATAGATATAGTATATCCACGTGTCTCACTTAGGCTGCTCAGAAGGAACAGCAGAGGTAGAAGACAGAGATATAGTATATCCACGTGTCTGATCTACACCTCACTCAGCCTGCTCAGAAGGAACAGCAGAGGTAGAAGACAGAGATAGAGTATATCCACGTGTCTCACTCAGCCTGCTCAGAAGGAACAGCAGAGGTAGAAGACAGAGATAGAGTATATCCACGTGTCTGATCTACACCACACTAAGCCTGGTCAAAAGGAACAGCAGAGGTAGAAGACAGAGATAGAGTATATCCACGTGTCTGATCTACACCTCACTCAGGCTGCTCAGAAGGAACAGCAGAGGTAGAAGACAGAGATATAGTATATCCACGTGTCTGATCTACACCTCACTCAGCCTGCTCAGAAGGAACAGCAGAGGTAGAAGACAGATACAGAGTATATCCACGTGTCTCACTCAGCCTGCTCAAAAGGAACAGCAGAGGTAGAAGACAGAGATAGAGTATATCCACGTGTCTCACTTAGGCTGCTCAGAAGGAACAGCAGAGGTAGAAGACAGAGATAGAGTATATCCACGTGTCTCACTTAGGCTGCTCAGAAGGAACAGCAGAGGTAGAAGACATAGATATAGTATATCCACGTGTCTGATCTACACCTCACTCAGCCTGCTCAGAAGGAACAGCAGAGGTAGAAGACAGAGATATAGTATATCCACGTGTCTCACTCAGCCTGCTCAGAAGGAACAGCAGAGGTAGAAGACAGAGATATAGTATATCCACGTGTCTCACTCAGCCTGCTCAGAAGGAACAGCATAGGTAGAAGACAGAGATAGAGTATATCCACGTGTCTCACTCAGCCTGCTCAGAAGGAACAGCAGAGGTAGAAGACAGAGATAGAGTATATCCACGTGTCTCACTTAGGCTGCTCAGAAGGAACAGCAGAGGTAGAAGACATAGATATAGTATATCCACGTGTCTGATCTACACCTCACTCAGCCTACTCAGAAGGAACAGCAGAGGTAGAAGACAGAGATAGAGTATATCCACGTGTCTCACTCAGCCTGCTCAAAAGGAACAGCAGAGGTAGAAGACAGAGATAGAGTATATCCACGTGTCTGATCTACACCACACTAAGCCTGGTCAAAAGGAACAGCAGAGGTAGAAGACAGAGATAGAGTATATCCACGTGTCTGATCTACACCTCACTCAGGATGCTCAGAAGGAACAGCAGAGGTAGAAGACAGAGATATAGTATATCCACGTGTCTGATCTACACCTCACTCAGCCTGCTCAGAAGGAACAGCAGAGGTAGAAGACAGAGATAGAGTATATCCACGTGTCTGATCTACACCACACTAAGCCTGGTCAAAAGGAACAGCAGAGGTAGAAGACAGAGATAGAGTATATCCACGTGTCTGATCTACACCTCACTCAGCCTGCTCAGAAGGAACAGCAGAGGTAGAAGACAGATACAGAGTATATCCACGTGTCTCACTCAGCCTGCTCAAAAGGAACAGCAGAGGTAGAAGACAGAGTTAGAGTATATCCACGTGTCTCACTTAGGCTGCTCAGAAGGAACAGCAGAGGTAGAAGACAGAGATAGAGTATATCCACGTGTCTGATCTACATCTCACTCAGCCTGCTCAGAAGGAACAGCAGAGGTAGAAGACAGTGATATAGTATATCAACGTGTCTCACTTAGGCTGCTCAGAAGGAACAGCAGAGGTAGAAGACAGAGATAGAGTATATCCACGTGTCTCACTTAGGCTGCTCAGAAGGAACAGCAGAGGTAGAAGACATAGATATAGTATATCCACGTGTCTGATCTACACCTCACTCAGCCTACTCAGAAGGAACAGCAGAGGTAGAAGACAGAGATAGAGTATATCCACGTGTCTCACTCAGCCTGCTCAAAAGGAACAGCAGAGGTAGAAGACAGAGATAGAGTATATCCACGTGTCTGATCTACACCACACTAAGCCTGGTCAAAAGGAACAGCAGAGGTAGAAGACAGAGATAGAGTATATCCACGTGTCTGATCTACACCTCACTCAGGATGCTCAGAAGGAACAGCAGAGGTAGAAGACAGAGATATAGTATATCCACGTGTCTGATCTACACCTCACTCAGCCTGCTCAGAAGGAACAGCAGAGGTAGAAGACAGAGATAGAGTATATCCACGTGTCTGATCTACACCACACTAAGCCTGGTCAAAAGGAACAGCAGAGGTAGAAGACAGAGATAGAGTATATCCACGTGTCTGATCTACACCTCACTCAGCCTGCTCAGAAGGAACAGCAGAGGTAGAAGACAGATACAGAGTATATCCACGTGTCTCACTCAGCCTGCTCAAAAGGAACAGCAGAGGTAGAAGACAGAGTTAGAGTATATCCACGTGTCTCACTTAGGCTGCTCAGAAGGAACAGCAGAGGTAGAAGACATAGATAGAGTATATCCACGTGTCTGATCTACACCTCACTCAGCCTGCTCAGAAGGAACAGCAGAGGTAGAAGACAGAGATATAGTATATCCACGTGTCTCACTCAGCCTGCTCAGAAGGAACAGCAGAGGTAGAAGACAGAGATATAGTATATCCACGTGTCTCACTCAGCCTGCTCAGAAGGAACATCATAGGTAGAAGACAGAGATAGAGTATATCCACGTGTCTCACTCAGCCTGCTCAGAAGGAACAGCAGAGGTAGAAGACATATATAGAGTATATCCACGTGTCTCACTCAGCCTGCTCAGAAGGAACAGCAGAGGTAGAAGACAGAGATAGAGTATATCCACGTGTCTCACTTAGGCTGCTCAGAAGGAACAGCAGAGGTAGAAGACATAGATATAGTATATCCACGTGTCTGATCTACACCTCACTCAGCCTACTCAGAAGGAACAGCAGAGGTAGAAGACAGAGATAGAGTATATCCACGTGTCTCACTCAGCCTGCTCAGAAGGAACAGCAGAGGTAGAAGACAGAGATATAGTATATCCACGTGTCTGATCTACACCTAACTCAGCCTGCTCAGAAGGAACAGCAGAGGTAGAAGACAGAGATAGAGTATATCCACGTGTCTCACTCAGCCTGCTCAGAAGGAACAGCATAGGTAGAAGACAGAGATAGAGTATATCCACGTGTCTCACTCAGCCTGCTCAGAAGGAACAGCAGAGGTAGAAGACAGAGATAGAGTATATCCACGTGTCTCACTTAGGCTGCTCAGAAGGAACAGCAGAGGTAGAAGACATAGATAGAGTATATCCACGTATCTGATCTACACCTCACTCAGCCTGCTCAGAAGGAACAGCAGAGGTAGAAGACATAGATATAGTATATCCACGTGTCTCACTCAGCCTGCTCAGAAGGAACAGCAGAGGTAGAAGACAGAGATATAGTATATCCACGTGTCTCACTCAGCCTGCTCAGAAGGAACAGCATGGGTAGAAGACAGAGATAGAGTATATCCACGTGTCTCACTCAGCCTGCTCAGAAGGAACAGCAGAGGTAGAAGACATAGATATAGTATATCCACGTGTCTGATCTACACCTCACTCAGCCTACTCAGAAGGAACAGCAGAGGTAGAAGACAGAGATAGAGTATATCCACGTGTCTCACTCAGCCTGCTCAAAAGGAACAGCAGAGGTAGAAGACAGAGATAGAGTATATCCACGTGTCTGATCTACACCACACTAAGCCTGGTCAAAAGGAACAGCAGAGGTAGAAGACAGAGATAGAGTATATCCACGTGTCTGATCTACACCTCACTCAGCCTGCTCAGAAGGAACAGCAGAGGTAGAAGACAGAGATATAGTATATCCACGTGTCTCACTCAGCCTGCTCAGAAGGAACAGCAGAGGTAGAAGACAGATACAGAGTATATCCACGTGTCTCACTCAGCCTGCTCAAAAGGAACAGCAGAGGTAGAAGACATATATAGAGTATATCCACGTGTCTCACTCAGTCTGCTCAGAAGGAACAGCAGAGGTAGAAGACAGAGAGAGAGTATATCCACGTGTCTCACTTAGGCTGCTCAGAAGGAACAGCAGAGGTAGAAGATATATATATAGTATATCCACGTGTCTGATCTACACCTCACTCAGCCTGCTCAGAAGGAACAGCAGAGGTAGAAGACAGAGATAGAGTATATCCACGTGTCTCACTCAGCCTGCTCAGAAGGAACAGCAGAGGTAGAAGACAGAGATAGAGTATATCCACGTGTCTGATCTACACCACACTAAGCCTGGTCAAAAGGAACAGCAGAGGTAGAAGACAGAGATAGAGTATATCCACGTGTCTGATCTACACCTCACTCAGGCTGCTCAAAAGGAACAGCAGAGGTAGAAGACAGAGATAGAGTATATACACGTGTCTGATCTACACCTCACTCAGCCTGCTCAGAAGGAACAGCAGAGGTAGAAGACAGTGATAGAGTATATCCACGTGTCTCACTCAGCCTACTCAGAAGGAACAGCAGAGGTAGAAGACAGAGATATAGTATATCCACGTGTCTGATCTACACCTCACTCAGCCTGCTCAGAAGGAACAGCAGAGGTAGAAGACAGAGATAGAGTATATCCACGTGTCTCACTCAGCCTGCTCAGAAGGAACAGCAGAGGTAGAAGACAGATATAGAGTATATCCACGTGTCTCACTCATCCTGCTCAGAAGGATCAGCAGAGGTAGAAGACAGAGATAGAGTATATACACGTGTCTGATCTACACCTCACTCAGCCTGCTCAGAAGGAACAGCAGAGGTAGAAGACAGTGATAGAGTATATCCACGTGTCTCACTCAGCCTGCTCAGAAGGAACAGCAGAGGTAGAAGACAGAGATAGAGTATATCCACGTGTCTCACTCAGCCTGCTCAGAAGGAACAGCAGAGGTAGAAGACAGAGATAGAGTATATCCACATGTCTGATCTACACCTCACTCAGCCTACTCAGAAGGAACAACAGAGGTAGAAGACAGAGATAGAGTATATCCACGTGTCTGATCTACACCTCACTAAGCCTGCTCAGAAGGAACAGCAGAGGTAGAAGACAGAGATAGAGTATATCCACGTGTCTGATCTACACCTCACTCAGCCTGCTCAGAAGGAACAGCAGAGGTAGAAGACAGTGATAGAGTATATCCACGTGTCTCACTAAGCCTGCTCAGAAGGAACAGCAGAGGTAGAAGACAGAGATAGAGTATATCCACGTGTCTCACTCAGCCTGCTCAGAAGGAACAGCAGAGGTAGAAGACAGAGATAGAGTATATCCACGTGTCTGATCTACACCTCACTCAGCCTGCTCAGAAGGAACAGCAGAGGTAGAAGACAGAGATAGAGTATATCCACGTGTCTCACTCAGCCTGCTCAGAAGGAACAGCAGAGATAGAAGACAGATATAGAGTATATCTACGTGTCTCACTCAGCCTGCTCAGAAGGAACAGCAGAGGTAGAAGACATAGATAGAGTATATCCACGTGTCTGATCTACACCTCACTCAGCCTTCTCAGAAGGAACATCAGAGGTAGAAGACAGAGATAGAGTATATCCACGTGTCTCACTCAGCCTGCTCAGAAGGAACAGCAGAGGTAGAAGACAGATATAGAGTATATCCACGTGTCTCACTTAGGCTGCTCAGAAGGAACAGCAGAGGTAGAAGACATAGATAGAGTATATCCACTTGTCTGATCTACACCTCACTCAGCCTGCTCAGAAGGAACATCAGAGGTAGAAGACAGAGATAGAGTATATCCACGTGTCTCACTCAGCCTGCTCAGAAGGAACAGCAGAGGTAGAAGACAGAGATAGAGTATATCCACGTGTCTCACTTAGGCTGCTCAGAAGGAACAGCAGAGGTAGAAGACATAGATAGAGTATATCCACGTGTCTGATCTACACCTCACTCAGCCTGCTCAGAAGGAACATCAGAGGTAGAAGACAGAGATAGAGTATATCCACGTGTCTCACTCAGCCTGCTCAGAAGGAACAGCAGAGGTAGAAGACAGATATAGAGTATATCCACGTGTCTCACTCAGCCTGCTCAGAAGGATCAGCAGAGGTAGAAGACAGAGATAGAGTATATCCACGTGTCTGATCTACACCTCACTCAGCCTGCTCAGAAGGAACAGCAGAGGTAGAAGACAGTGATAGAGTATATCCACGTGTCTCACTCAGCCTGCTCAGAAGGAACAGCAGAGGTAGAAGACAGAGATAGAGTATATCCACGTGTCTCACTCAGCCTGCTCAGAAGGAACAGCAGAGGTAGAATACAGAGATAGAGTATATCCACGTGTCTGATCTACACCTCACTCAGCCTGCTCAGAAGGAACAGTAGATGTAGAAGACAGAGATAGAGTATATCCACGTGTCTCACTCAGCCTGCTCAGAAGGAACAGCAGAGGTAGAAGACAGATATAGAGTATATCCACGTGTCTCACTCATCCTGCTCAGAAGGATCAGCAGAGGTAGAAGACAGAGATAGAGTATATCCACGTGTCTCACTTAGGCTGCTCAGAAGGAACAGCAGAGGTAGAAGACATAGATAGAGTATATCCACGTGTCTGATCTACACCTCACTCAGCCTGCTCAGAAGGAACAGCAGAGGTAGAAGACAGAGATATAGTATATCCACGTGTCTCACTCAGCCTGCTCAGAAGGAACAGCATAGGTAGAAGACAGAGATAGAGTATATCCACGTGTCTCACTCAGCCTGCTCAGAAGGAACAGCAGAGGTAGAAGACAGAGATAGAGTATATCCACGTGTCTCACTTAGGCTGCTCAGAAGGAACAGCAGAGGTAGAAGACATAGATAGAGTATATCCACGTGTCTGATCTACACCTCACTCAGCCTGCTCAGAAGGAACAGCAGAGGTAGAAGACAGAGATATAGTATATCCACGTGTCTCACTCAGCCTGCTCAGAAGGAACAGCATAGGTAGAAGACAGAGATAGAGTATATCCACGTGTCTCACTCAGCCTGCTCAGAAGAAACAGCAGAGGTAGAAGACAAAGATAGAGTGTAACCACGTGTCTCACTCAGCCTGCTCAGAAGGAACAGCAGAGATAGAAGACAGATATAGAGTATATCCACGTGTCTCACTCAGCCTACTCAGAAGGAACAGCAGAGGTAGAAGACAGAGATAGAGTATATCCACGTGTCTCACTTAGGCTGCTTAGAAGGAACAGCAGAGGTAGAAGACATAGATAGAGTATATCCACGTGTCTGATCTACACCTCACTCAGCCTGCTCAGAAGGAACAGTAGAGGTAGAAGACAGAGATAGAGTATATCCACGTGTCTCACTCATGCTGCTCAGAAGGAACAGCAGAGGTAGAAGACAGAGATAGAGTATATCCACGTGTCTGATCTACACCTCACTAAGCCTGCTCAGAAGGAACAGCAGAGGTAGAAGACAGAGATAGAGTATATCCACGTGTCTGATCTACACCTCACTCAGCCTGCTCAGAAGGAACAGCAGAGGTAGAAGACAGTGATAGAGTATATCCACGTGTCTCACTAAGCCTGCTCAGAAGGAACAGCATAGGTAGAAGACAGAGATAGAGTATATCCACGTGTCTCACTCAGCCTGCTCAGAAGAAACAGCAGAGGTAGAAGACAGAGATAGAGTATATCCACGTGTCTCACTTAGGCTGCTCAGAAGGAACAGCATAGGTAGAAGACAGAGATAGAGTATAACCACGTGTCTAACTCAGCCTGCTCAGAAGGAACAGCAGAGGTAGAAGACAGAGATATAGTATATCCACGTGTCTCACTTAGCCTGCTCAGAAGGAACAGCAGAGGGAGAAGACAGAGATATAGTATATCCACGTGTCTCACTCAGCCTGCTCAGAAGGAACAGCATAGGTAGAAGACAGAGATAGAGTATATCCACGTGTCTCACTCAGCCTGCTCAGAAGGAACAGCAGAGGTAGAAGACAGAGATAGAGTATATCCACGTGTCTCACTTAGGCTGCTCAGAAGGAACAGCAGAGGTAGAAGACATAGATATAGTATATCCACGTGTCTGATCTACACCTCACTCAGGCTGCTCAGAAGGAACAGCAGAGGTAGAAGACAGAGATAGAGTATATACACGTGTCTGATCTACACCTCACTCAGCCTGCTCAGAAGGAACAGCAGAGGTAGAAGACAGAGATATAGTATATCCACGTGTCTGATCTACACCTCACTCAGCCTGCTCAGAAGGAACAGCAGAGGTAGAAGACAGAGATAGAGTATATCCACGTGTCTCACTCAGCCTGCTCAGAAGGAACAGCAGAGGTAGAAGACAGATATAGAGTATATCCACGTGTCTCACTCATCCTGCTCAGAAGGATCAGCAGAGGTAGAAGACAGAGATAGAGTATATACACGTGTCTGATCTACACCTCACTCAGCCTGCTCAGAAGGAACAGCAGAGGTAGAAGACAGTGATAGAGTATATCCACGTGTCTCACTCAGCCTGCTCAGAAGGAACAGCAGAGGTAGAAGACAGAGATAGAGTATATCCACGTGTCTCACTCAGCCTGCTCAGAAGGAACAGCATAGGTAGAAGATAGAGATAGAGTATATCCACGTGTCTGATCTACACCTCACTCAGCCTACTCAGAAGGAACAACAGAGGTAGAAGACAGAGATAGAGTATATCCACGTGTCTGATCTACACCTCACTCAGCCTGCTCAGAAGGAACAGCAGAGGTAGAAGACAGAGATAGAGTATATCCACGTGTCTCACTCAGCCTGCTCAGAAGGAACAGCAGAGGTAGAAGACAGAGATAGAGTATATCCACGTGTCTCACTCAGCCTGCTCAGAAGGAACAGCAGAGGTAGAAGACAAAGATAGAGTGTAACCACGTGTCTCACTCAGCCTGCTCAGAAGGAACAGCAGAGATAGAAGACAGATATAGAGTATATCCACGTGTCTCACTCAGCCTACTCAGAAGGAACAGCAGAGGTAGAAGACAGAGATAGAGTATATCCACGTGTCTCACTTAGGCTGCTTAGAAGGAACAGCAGAGGTAGAAGACATAGATAGAGTATATCCACGTGTCTGATCTACACCTCACTCAGCCTGCTCAGAAGGAACAGCAGAGGTAGAAGACAGAGATAGAGTATATCCACGTGTCTCACTCATGCTGCTCAGGAGGAACAGCAGAGGTAGAAGACAGAGATAGAGTATATCCACGTGTCTGATCTACACCTCACTAAGCCTGCTCAGAAGGAACAGCAGAGGTAGAAGACAGAGATAGAGTATATCCACGTGTCTGATCTACACCTCACTCAGCCTGCTCAGAAGGAACAGCAGAGGTAGAAGACAGTGATAGAGTATATCCACGTGTCTGATCTACACCTCACTCAGCCTGCTCAGAAGGAACAGCAGAGGTAGAAGACAGAGATAGAGTATATCCACGTGTCTCACTCATGCTGCTCAGAAGGAACAGCAGAGGTAGAAGACAGAGATAGAGTATATCCACGTGTCTCACTCAGCCTGCTCAGAAGGAACAGCAGAGGTAGAAGACAGATATAGAGTATATCTACGTGTCTCACTCAGCCTGCTCAGAAGGAACAGCAGAGGTAGAAGACATAGATAGAGTATATCCACGTGTCTGATCTACACCTCACTCAGCCTTCTCAGAAGGAACATCAGAGGTAGAAGACAGAGATAGAGTATATCCACGTGTCTCACTCAGCCTGCTCAGAAGGAACAGCAGAGGTAGAAGACAGATATAGAGTATATCCACGTGTCTCACTTAGGCTGCTCAGAAGGAACAGCAGAGGTAGAAGACATAGATAGAGTATATCCACGTGTCTGATCTACACCTCACTCAGCCTGCTCAGAAGGAACATCAGAGGTAGAAGACAGAGATAGAGTATATCCACGTGTCTCACTCAGCGTGCTCAGAAGGAACAGCAGAGGTAGAAGACAGAGATAGAGTATATCCACGTGTCTCACTTAGGCTGCTCAGAAGGAACAGCAGAGGTAGAAGACATAGATACAGTATATCCACGTGTCTGATCTACACCTCACTCAGCCTGCTCAGAAGGAACATCAGAGGTAGAAGACAGAGATAGAGTATATCCACGTGTCTCACTCAGCCTGCTCAGAAGGAACAGCAGAGGTAGAAGACAGATATAGAGTATATCCACGTGTCTCACTCAGCCTGCTCAGAAGGATCAGCAGAGGTAGAAGACAGAGATAGAGTATATCCACGTGTCTGATCTACACCTCACTCAGCCTGCTCAGAAGGAACAGCAGAGGTAGAAGACAGTGATAGAGTATATCCACGTGTCTCACTCAGCCTGCTCAGAAGGAACAGCAGAGGTAGAAGACAGAGATAGAGTATATCCACGTGTCTCACTCAGCCTGCTCAGAAGGAACAGCAGAGGTAGAATACAGAGATAGAGTATATCCACGTGTCTGATCTACACCTCACTCAGCCTGCTCAGAAGGAACAGTAGATGTAGAAGACAGAGATAGAGTATATCCACGTGTCTCACTCAGCCTGCTCAGAAGGAACAGCAGAGGTAGAAGACAGATATAGAGTATATCCACGTGTCTCACTCATCCTGCTCAGAAGGATCAGCAGAGGTAGAAGACAGAGATAGAGTATATCCACGTGTCTCACTTAGGCTGCTCAGAAGGAACAGCAGAGGTAGAAGACATAAATAGAGTATATCCACGTGTCTGATCTACACCTCACTCAGCCTGCTCAGAAGGAACAGCAGAGGTAGAAGACAGAGATATAGTATATCCACGTGTCTCACTCAGCCTGCTCAGAAGGAACAGCATAGGTAGAAGACAGAGATAGAGTATATCCACGTGTCTCACTCAGCCTGCTCAGAAGGAACAGCAGAGGTAGAAGACAGAGATAGAGTATATCCACGTGTCTCACTTAGGCTGCTCAGAAGGAACAGCAGAGGTAGAAGACATAGATAGAGTATATCCACGTGTCTGATCTACACCTCACTCAGCCTGCTCAGAAGGAACAGCAGAGGTAGAAGACAGAGATATAGTATATCCACGTGTCTAACTCAGCCTGCTCAGAAGGAACAGCAGAGGTAGAAGACAGAGATATAGTATATCCACGTGTCTCACTTAGCCTGCTCAGAAGGAACAGCAGAGGTAGAAGACAGAGATATAGTATATCCACGTGTCTCACTCAGCCTGCTCAGAAGGAACAGCATAGGTAGAAGACAGAGATAGAGTATATCCACGTGTCTCACTCAGCCTGCTCAGAAGGAACAGCAGAGGTAGAAGACAGAGATAGAGTATATCCACGTGTCTCACTTAGGCTGCTCAGAAGGAACAGCAGAGGTAGAAGACATAGATAGAGTATATCCACGTGTCTGATCTACACCTCACTCAGCCTGCTCAGAAGGAACAGCAGAGGTAGAAGACAGAGATATAGTATATCCACGTGTCTCACTCAGCCTGCTCAGAAGGAACAGCATAGGTAGAAGACAGAGATAGAGTATATCCACGTGTCTCACTCAGCCTGCTCAGAAGAAACAGCAGAGGTAGAAGACAGAGATAGAGTATATCCACGTGTCTCACTTAGGCTGCTCAGAAGGAACAGCATAGGTAGAAGACAGAGATATAGTATATCCACGTGTCTAACTCAGCCTGCTCAGAAGGAACAGCAGAGGTAGAAGACAGAGATATAGTATATCCACGTGTCTCACTTAGCCTGCTCAGAAGGAACAGCAGAGGTAGAAGACAGAGATATAGTATATCCACGTGTCTCACTCAGCCTGCTCAGAAGGAACAGCATAGGTAGAAGACAGAGATAGAGTATATCCACGTGTCTCACTCAGCCTGCTCAGAAGGAACAGCAGAGGTAGAAGACAGAGATAGAGTATATCCACGTGTCTCACTTAGGCTGCTCAGAAGGAACAACAGAGGTAGAAGACATAGATATAGTATATCCACGTGTCTGATCTACACCTCACTCAGCCTACTCAGAAGGAACAGCAGAGGTAGAAGACAGAGATAGAGTATATCCACGTGTCTCACCCAGCCTGCTCAAAATGAACAGCAGAGGTAGAAGACAGAGATAGAGTATATCCACGTGTCTGATCTACACCACACTAAGCCTGGTCAAAAGGAACAGCAGAGGTAGAAGACAGAGATAGAGTATATCCACGTGTCTGATCTACACCTCACTCAGGCTGCTCAGAAGGAACAGCAGAGGTAGAAGACAGAGATATAGTATATCCACGTGTCTGATCTACACCTCACTCAGCCTGCTCAGAAGGAACAGCAGAGGTAGAAGACAGATACAGAGTATATCCACGTGTCTCACTCAGCCTGCTCAACAGGAACAGCAGAGGTAGAAGACATATATAGAGTATATCCACGTGTCTCACTCAGTCTGCTCAGAAGGAACAGCAGAGGTAGAAGACATATATATAGTATATCCACGTGTCTAATCTACACCTCACTCAGCCTGCTCAGAAGGAACAGCAGAGGTAGAAGACAGAGATAGAGTATATCCACGTGTCTGATCAACACCACACTAAGCCTGGTCAAAAGGAACAGCAGAGGTAGAAGACAGAGATAGAGTATATCCACGTGTCTGATCTACACCTCACTCAGGCTGCTCAGAAGGAACAGCAGAGGTAGAAGACAGAGATAGAGTATATACACGTGTCTGATCTACACCTCACTCAGCCTGCTCAGAAGGAACAGCAGAGGTAGAAGACAGTGATAGAGTATATCCACGTGTCTCACTCAGCCTGCTCAGAAGGAACAGCAGAGGTAGAAGACAGAGATATAGTATATCCACGTGTCTGATCTACACCTCACTCAGCCTGCTCAGAAGGAACAGCAGAGGTAGAAGACAGAGATAGAGTATATCCACGTGTCTCATTCAGCCTGCTCAGAAGGAACAGCAGAGGTAGAAGACAGATATAGAGTATATCCACGTGTCTCACTCATCCTGCTCAGAAGGATCAGCAGAGGTAGAAGACAGAGATAGAGTATATACACGTGTCTGATCTACACCTCACTCAGCCTGCTCAGAAGGAACAGCAGAGGTAGAAGACAGTGATAGAGTATATCCACGTGTCTCACTCAGCCTGCTCAGGAGGAACAGCAGAGGTAGAAGACAGAGATAGAGTATATCCACGTGTCTCACTCAGCCTGCTCAGAAGGAACAGCATAGGTAGAAGACAGAGATAGAGTATATCCACGTGTCTGATCTACACCTCACTCAGCCTACTCAGAAGGAACAACAGAGGTAGAAGACAGAGATAGAGTATATCCACGTGTCTGATCTACACCTCACTCAGCCTGCTCAGAAGGAACAGCAGAGGTAGAAGACAGAGATAGAGTATATCCACGTGTCTCACTCAGCCTGCTCAGAAGGAACAGCAGAGGTAGAAGACAGAGATAGAGTATATCCACGTGTCTCACTCAGCCTGCTCAGAAGGAACAGCAGAGGTAGAAGACAAAGATAGAGTGTAACCACGTGTCTCACTCAGCCTGCTCAGAAGGAACAGCAGAGATAGAAGACAGATATAGAGTATATCCACGTGTCTCACTCAGCCTACTCAGAAGGAACAGCAGAGGTAGAAGACAGAGATAGAGTATATCCACGTGTCTCACTTAGGCTGCTTAGAAGGAACAGCAGAGGTAGAAGACATAGATAGAGTATATCCACGTGTCTGATCTACACCTCACTCAGCCTGCTCAGAAGGAACAGCAGAGGTAGAAGACAGAGATAGAGTATATCCACGTGTCTCACTCATGCTGCTCAGAAGGAACAGCAGAGGTAGAAGACAGAGATAGAGTATATCCACGTGTCTGATCTACACCTCACTAAGCCTGCTCAGAAGGAACAGCAGAGGTAGAAGACAGAGATAGAGTATATCCACGTGTCTGATCTACACCTCACTCAGCCTGCTCAGAAGGAACAGCAGAGGTAGAAGACAGTGATAGAGTATATCCACGTGTCTCACTAAGCCTGCTCAGAAGAAACAGCATAGGTAGAAGACAGAGATAGAGTATATCCACGTGTCTCACTCAGCCTGCTCAGAAGAAACAGCAGAGGTAGAAGACAGAGATAGAGTATATCCACGTGTCTCACTTAGGCTGCTCAGAAGGAACAGCATAGGTAGAAGACAGAGATAGAGTATATCCACGTGTCTAACTCAGCCTGCTCAGAAGGAACAGCAGAGGTAGAAGACAGAGATATAGTATATCCACGTGTCTCACTTAGCCTGCTCAGAAGGAACAGCAGAGGGAGAAGACAGAGATATAGTATATCCACGTGTCTCACTCAGCCTGCTCAGAAGGAACAGCATAGGTAGAAGACAGAGATAGAGTATATCCACGTGTCTCACTCAGCCTGCTCAGAAGGAACAGCAGAGGTAGAAGACAGAGATAGAGTATATCCACGTGTCTCACTTAGGCTGCTCAGAAGGAACAGCAGAGGTAGAAGACATAGATATAGTATATCCACGTGTCTGATCTACACCTCACTCAGGCTGCTCAGAAGGAACAGCAGAGGTAGAAGACAGAGATAGAGTATATACACGTGTCTGATCTACACCTCACTCAGCCTGCTCAGAAGGAACAGCAGAGGTAGAAGACAGTGATAGAGTATATCCACGTGTCTCACTCAGCCTGCTCAGAAGGAACAGCAGAGGTAGAAGACAGAGATATAGTATATCCACGTGTCTGATCTACACCTCACTCAGCCTGCTCAGAAGGAACAGCAGAGGTAGAAGACAGAGATAGAGTATATCCACGTGTCTCACTCAGCCTGCTCAGAAGGAACAGCAGAGGTAGAAGACAGATATAGAGTATATCCACGTGTCTCACTCATCCTGCTCAGAAGGATCAGCAGAGGTAGAAGACAGAGATAGAGTATATACACGTGTCTGATCTACACCTCACTCAGCCTGCTCAGAAGGAACAGCAGAGGTAGAAGACAGTGATAGAGTATATCCACGTGTCTCACTCAGCCTGCTCAGAAGGAACAGCAGAGGTAGAAGACAGAGATAGAGTATATCCACGTGTCTCACTCAGCCTGCTCAGAAGGAACAGCATAGGTAGAAGACAGAGATAGAGTATATCCACGTGTCTGATCTACACCTCACTCAGCCTACTCAGAAGGAACAACAGAGGTAGAAGACAGAGATAGAGTATATCCACGTGTCTGATCTACACCTCACTCAGCCTGCTCAGAAGGAACAGCAGAGGTAGAAGACAGAGATAGAGTATATCCACGTGTCTCACTCAGCCTGCTCAGAAGGAACAGCAGAGGTAGAAGACAGAGATAGAGTATATCCACGTGTCTCACTCAGCCTGCTCAGAAGGAACAGCAGAGGTAGAAGACAAAGATAGAGTGTAACCACGTGTCTCACTCAGCCTGCTCAGAAGGAACAGCAGAGATAGAAGACAGATATAGAGTATATCCACGTGTCTCACTCAGCCTACTCAGAAGGAACAGCAGAGGTAGAAGACAGAGATAGAGTATATCCACGTGTCTCACTTAGGCTGCTTAGAAGGAACAGCAGAGGTAGAAGACATAGATAGAGTATATCCACGTGTCTGATCTACACCTCACTCAGCCTGCTCAGAAGGAACAGCAGAGGTAGAAGACAGAGATAGAGTATATCCACGTGTCTCACTCATGCTGCTCAGAAGGAACAGCAGAGGTAGAAGACAGAGATAGAGTATATCCACGTGTCTGATCTACACCTCACTAAGCCTGCTCAGAAGGAACAGCAGAGGTAGAAGACAGAGATAGAGTATATCCACGTGTCTGATCTACACCTCACTCAGCCTGCTCAGAAGGAACAGCAAAGGTAGAAGACAGTGATAGAGTATATCCACGTGTCTCACTAAGCCTGCTCAGAAGGAACAGCATAGGTAGAAGACAGAGATAGAGTATATCCACGTGTCTCACTCAGCCTGCTCAGAAGAAACAGCAGAGGTAGAAGACAGAGATAGAGTATATCCACGTGTCTCACTTAGGCTGCTCAGAAGGAACAGCATAGGTAGAAGACAGAGATAGAGTATATCCACGTGTCTGATCTACACCACACTAAGCCTGGTCAAAAGGAACAGCAGAGGTAGAAGACAGAGATAGAGTATATCCACGTGTCTGATCTACACCTCACTCAGGCTGCTCAGAAGGAACAGCAGAGGTAGAAGACAGAGATAGAGTATATCCACGTGTCTCACTCAGCCTGCTCAGAAGGAACAGCAGAGGTAGAAGACATATATAGAGTATATCCACGTGTCTCACTCAGTCTGCTCAGAAGGAACAGCAGAGGTAGAAGACAGAGATAGAGTATATCCACGTGTCTCACTTAGGCTGCTCAGAAGGAACAGCAGAGGTAGAAGACAGAGATATAGTATATCCACGTGTCTGATCTACACCTCACTCAGCCTGCTCAGAAGGAACAGCAGAGGTAGAAGACAGAGATAGAGTATATCCACGTGTCTCACTCAGCCTGCTCAGAAGGAACAGCAGAGGTAGAAGACAGATATAGAGTATATCCACGTGTCTCACTCATCCTGCTCAGAAGGATCAGCAGAGGTAGAAGACAGAGATAGAGTATATACACGTGTCTGATCTACACCTCACTCAGCCTGCTCAGAAGGAACAGCAGAGGTAGAAGACAGTGATAGAGTATATCCACGTGTCTCACTCAGCCTGCTCAGAAGGAACAGCAGAGGTAGAAGACAGAGATAGAGTATATCCACGTGTCTCACTCAGCCTGCTCAGAAGGAACAGCATAGGTAGAAGACAGAGATAGAGTATATCCACGTGTCTGATCTACACCTCACTCAGCCTACTCAGAAGGAACAACAGAGGTAGAAGACAGAGATAGAGTATATCCACGTGTCTGATCTACACCTCACTCAGCCTGCTCAGAAGGAACAGCAGAGGTAGAAGACAGAGATAGAGTATATCCACGTGTCTCACTCAGCCTGCTCAGAAGGAACAGCAGAGGTAGAAGACAGAGATAGAGTATATCCACGTGTCTCACTCAGCCTGCTCAGAAGGAACAGCAGAGGTAGAAGACAAAGATAGAGTGTAACCACGTGTCTCACTCAGCCTGCTCAGAAGGAACAGCAGAGATAGAAGACAGATATAGAGTATATCCACGTGTCTCACTCAGCCTACTCAGAAGGAACAGCAGAGGTAGAAGACAGAGATAGAGTATATCCACGTGTCTCACTTAGGCTGCTTAGAAGGAACAGCAGAGGTAGAAGACATAGATAGAGTATATCCTCGTGTCTGATCTACACCTCACTCAGCCTGCTCAGAAGGAACAGCAGAGGTAGAAGACAGAGATAGAGTATATCCACGTGTCTCACTCATGCTGCTCAGAAGGAACAGCAGAGGTAGAAGACAGAGATAGAGTATATCCACGTGTCTGATCTACACCTCACTAAGCCTGCTCAGAAGGAACAGCAGAGGTAGAAGACAGAGATAGAGTATATCCACGTGTCTGATCTACACCTCACTCAGCCTGCTCAGAAGGAACAGCAAAGGTAGAAGACAGTGATAGAGTATATCCACGTGTCTCACTAAGCCTGCTCAGAAGGAACAGCATAGGTAGAAGACAGAGATAGAGTATATCCACGTGTCTCACTCAGCCTGCTCAGAAGAAACAGCAGAGGTAGAAGACAGAGATAGAGTATATCCACGTGTCTCACTTAGGCTGCTCAGAAGGAACAGCATAGGTAGAAGACAGAGATAGAGTATATCCACGTGTCTAACTCAGCCTGCTCAGAAGGAACAGCAGAGGTAGAAGACAGAGATATAGTATATCCACGTGTCTCACTTAGCCTGCTCAGAAGGAACAGCAGAGGGAGAAGACAGAGATATAGTATATCCACGTGTCTCACTCAGCCTGCTCAGAAGGAACAGCATAGGTAGAAGACAGAGATAGAGTATATCCACGTGTCTCACTCAGCCTGCTCAGAAGGAACAGCAGAGGTAGAAGACAGAGATAGGGTATATCCACGTGTCTCACTTAGGCTGCTCAGAAGGAACAGCAGAGGTAGAAGACATAGATATAGTATATCCACGTGTCTGATCTACACCTCACTCAGCCTACTCAGAAGGAACAGCAGAGGTAGAAGACAGAGATAGAGTATATCCACGTGTCTCACTCAGCCTGCTCAAAAGGAACAGCAGAGGTAGAAGACAGAGATAGAGTATATCCACGTGTCTGATCTACACCACACTAAGCCTGGTCAAAAGGAACAGCAGAGGTAGAAGACAGAGATAGAGTATATCCACGTGTCTGATCTACACCTCACTCAGGCTGCTCAGAAGGAACAGCAGAGGTAGAAGACAGAGATATAGTATATCCACGTGTCTGATCTACACCTCACTCAGCCTGCTCAGAAGGAACAGCAGAGGTAGAAGACAGATACAGAGTATATCCACGTGTCTCACTCAGCCTGCTCAAAAGGAACAGCAGAGGTAGAAGACATATATAGAGTATATCCACGTGTCTCACTCAGTCTGCTCAGAAGGAACAGCAGAGGTAGAAGACAGAGATAGAGTATATCCACGTGTCTCACTTAGGCTGCTCAGAAGGAACAGCAGAGGTAGAAGACATATATATAGTATATCCACGTGTCTGATCTACACCTCACTCAGCCTGCTCAGAAGGAACAGCAGAGGTAGAAGACAGAGATAGAGTATATCCACGTGTCTCACTCAGCCTGCTCAGAAGGAACAGCAGAGGTAGAAGACAGAGATAGAGTATATCCACGTGTCTGATCTACACCACACTAAGCCTGGTCAAAAGGAACAGCAGAGGTAGAAGACAGAGATAGAGTATATCCACGTGTCTGATCTACACCTCACTCAGGCTGCTCAGAAGGAACAGCAGAGGTAGAAGACAGAGATAGAGTATATACACGTGTCTGATCTACACCTCACTCAGCCTGCTCAGAAGGAACAGCAGAGGTAGAAGACAGTGATAGAGTATATTCACGTGTCTCACTCAGCCTGCTCAGAAGGAACAGCAGAGGTAGAAGACAGAGATATAGTATATCCACGTGTCTGATCTACACCTAACTCAGCCTGCTCAGAAGGAACAGCAGAGGTAGAAGACAGAGATAGAGTATATCCACGTGTCTCACTCAGCCTGCTCAGAAGGAACAGCAGAGGTAGAAGACAGATATAGAGTATATCCACGTGTCTCACTCATCCTGCTCAGAAGGATCAGCAGAGGTAGAAGACAGAGATAGAGTATATACACGTGTCTGATCTACACCTCACTCAGCCTGCTCAGAAGGAACAGCAGAGGTAGAAGACAGTGATAGAGTATATCCACGTGTCTCACTCAGCCTGCTCAGAAGGAACAGCAGAGGTAGAAGACAGAGATAGAGTATATCCACGTGTCTCACTCAGCCTGCTCAGAAGGAACAGCAGAGGTAGAAGACAGAGATAGAGTATATCCACGTGTCTGATCTACATCTCACTCAGCCTACTCAGAAGGAACAGCAGATGTAGAAGACAGAGATAGAGTATATCCACGTGTCTCACTCAGCCTGCTCAGAAGGAACAGCAGAGGTAGAAGACAAAGATAGAGTGTAACCACGTGTCTCACTCAGCCTGCTCAGAAGGAACAGCAGAGATAAAAGACAGATATAGAGTATATCCACGTGTCTCACTCAGCCTACTCAGAAGGAACAGCAGAGGTAGAAGACAGAGATAGAGTATATCCACGTGTCTCACTTAGGCTGCTTAGAAGGAACAGCAGAGGTAGAAGACAGAGATAGAGTATATCCACGTGTCTGATCTACACCTCACTCAGGCTGCTCAAAAGGAACAGCAGAGGTAGAAGACAGAGATATAGTATATCCACGTGTCTGATCTACACCTAACTCAGCCTGCTCAGAAGGAACAGCAGAGGTAGAAGACAGAGATAGAGTATATCCACGTGTCTCACTCAGCCTGCTCAGAAGGAACAGCATAGGTAGAAGACAGAGATAGAGTATATCCACGTGTCTCACTCAGCCTGCTCAGAAGGAACAGCAGAGGTAGAAGACAGAGATAGAGTATATCCACGTGTCTCACTTAGGCTGCTCAGAAGGAACAGCAGAGGTAGAAGACATAGATAGAGTATATCCACGTATCTGATCTACACCTCACTCAGCCTGCTCAGAAGGAACAGCAGAGGTAGAAGACAGAGATATAGTATATCCACGTGTCTCACTCAGCCTGCTCAGAAGGAACAGCAGAGGTAGAAGACAGAGATATAGTATATCCACGTGTCTCACTCAGCCTGCTCAGAAGGAACAGCATAGGTAGAAGACAGAGATAGAGTATATCCACGTGTCTCACTCAGCCTGCTCAGAAGGAACAGCAGAGGTAGAAGACATAGATATAGTATATCCACATGTCTGATCTACACCTCACTCAGCCTACTCAGAAGGAACAACAGAGGTAGAAGACAGAGATAGAGTATATCCACGTGTCTGATCTACACCCCACTCAGCCTACTCAGAAGGAACAGCAGAGGTAGAAGACAGAGATAGAGTATATCCACGTGTCTCACTCAGCCTGCTCAAAAGGAACAGCAGAGGTAGAAGACAGAGATAGAGTATATCCACGTGTCTGATCTACACCACACTAAGCCTGGTCAAAAGGAACAGCAGAGGTAGAAGACAGAGATAGAGTATATCCACGTGTCTGATCTACACCTCACTCAGGCTGCTCAGAAGGAACAGCAGAGGTAGAAGACAGAGATATAGTATATCCACGTGTCTGATCTACACCTCACTCAGCCTGCTCAGAAGGAACAGCAGAGGTAGAAGACAGAGATATAGTATATCCACGTGTCTCACTCAGCCTGCTCAGAAGGAACAGCATAGGTAGAAGACAGATATAGAGTATATCCACGTGTCTCACTCATCCTGCTCAGAAGGATCAGCAGAGGTAGAAGACAGAGATAGAGTATATCCACGTGTCTCACTTAGGCTGCTCAGAAAGAACAGCAGAGGTAGAAGACATAGATAGAGTATATCCACGTGTCTGATCTACACCTCACTCAGCCTGCTCAGAAGGAACAGCAGAGGTAGAAGACAGAGATATAGTATATCCACGTGTCTCACTCAGCCTGCTCAGAAGGAACAGCAGAGGTAGAAGACAGATACAGAGTATATCCACGTGTCTCACTCAGCCTGCTCAAAAGGAACAGCAGAGGTAGAAGACATATATAGAGTATATCCACGTGTCTCACTCAGTCTGCTCAGAAGGAACAGCAGAGGTAGAAGACAGAGAGAGAGTATATCCACGTGTCTCATTTAGGCTGCTCAGAAGGAACAGCAGAGGTAGAAGATATATATATAGTATATCCACGTGTCTGATCTACACCTCACTCAGCCTGCTCAGAAGGAACAGCAGAGGTAGAAGACAGAGATAGAGTATATCCACGTGTCTCACTCAGCCTGCTCAGAAGGAACAGCAGAGGTAGAAGACAGAGATAGAGTATATCCACGTGTCTGATCTACACCACACTAAGCCTGGTCAAAAGGAACAGCAGAGGTAGAAGACAGAGATAGAGTATATCCACGTGTCTGATCTACACCTCACTCAGGCTGCTCAGAAGGAACAGCAGAGATAAAAGACAGATATAGAGTATATCCACGTGTCTCACTCAGCCTACTCAGAAGGAACAGCAGAGGTAGAAGACAGAGATAGAGTATATCCACGTGTCTCACTCAGCCTGCTCAGAAGGAACAGCAGAGGTAGAAGACAAAGATAGAGTGTAACCACGTGTCTCACTCAGCCTGCTCAGAAGGAACAGCAGAGATAAAAGACAGATATAGAGTATATCCACGTGTCTCACTCAGCCTACTCAGAAGGAACAGCAGAGGTAGAAGACAGAGATAGAGTATATCCACGTGTCTCACTTAGGCTGCTTAGAAGGAACAGCAGAGGTAGAAGACAGAGATAGAGTATATCCACGTGTCTGATCTACACCTCACTCAGGCTGCTCAGAAGGAACAGCAGAGGTAGAAGACAGAGATATAGTATATCCACGTGTCTGATCTACACCTAACTCAGCCTGCTCAGAAGGAACAGCAGAGGTAGAAGACAGAGATAGAGTATATCCACGTGTCTCACTCAGCCTGCTCAGAAGGAACAGCATAGGTAGAAGACAGAGATAGAGTATATCCACGTGTCTCACTCAGCCTGCTCAGAAGGAACAGCAGAGGTAGAAGACAGAGATAGAGTATATCCACGTGTCTCACTTAGGCTGCTCAGAAGGAACAGCAGAGGTAGAAGACATAGATAGAGTATATCCACGTATCTGATCTACACCTCACTCAGCCTGCTCAGAAGGAACAGCAGAGGTAGAAGACAGAGATATAGTATATCCACGTGTCTCACTCAGCCTGCTCAGAAGGAACAGCAGAGGTAGAAGACAGAGATATAGTATATCCACGTGTCTCACTCAGCCTGCTCAGAAGGAACAGCATAGGTAGAAGACAGAGATAGAGTATATCCACGTGTCTCACTCAGCCTGCTCAGAAGGAACAGCAGAGGTAGAAGACATAGATATAGTATATCCACGTGTCTGATCTACACCCCACTCAGCCTACTCAGAAGGAACAGCAGAGGTAGAAGACAGAGATAGAGTATATCCACGTGTCTCACTCAGCCTGCTCAGAAGGAACAGCAGAGGTAGAAGACAGATATAGAGTATATCTACGTGTCTCACTCAGCCTGCTCAGAAGGAACAGCAGAGGTAGAAGACAGAGATAGAGTATATCCACGTGTCTGATCTACACCACACTAAGCCTGGTCAAAAGGAACAGCAGAGGTAGAAGACAGAGATAGAGTATATCCACGTGTCTGATCTACACCTCACTCAGGCTGCTCAGAAGGAACAGCAGAGGTAGAAGACAGAGATATAGTATATCCACGTGTCTGATCTACACCTCACTCAGCCTGCTCAGAAGGAACAGCAGAGGTAGAAGACAGAGATAGAGTATATCCACGTGTCTCACTCAGCCTGCTCAGAAGGAACAGCATAGGTAGAAGACAGATATAGAGTATATCCACGTGTCTCACTCATCCTGCTCAGAAGGATCAGCAGAGGTAGAAGACAGAGATAGAGTATATCCACGTGTCTCACTTAGGCTGCTCAGAAAGAACAGCAGAGGTAGAAGACATAGATAGAGTATATCCACGTGTCTGATCTACACCTCACTCAGCCTGCTCAGAAGGAACAGCAGAGGTAGAAGACAGAGATATAGTATATCCACGTGTCTCACTCAGCCTGCTCAGAAGGAACAGCAGAGGTAGAAGACAGATACAGAGTATATCCACGTGTCTCACTCAGCCTGCTCAAAAGGAACAGCAGAGGTAGAAGACATATATAGAGTATATCCACGTGTCTCACTCAGTCTGCTCAGAAGGAACAGCAGAGGTAGAAGACAGAGAGAGAGTATATCCACGTGTCTCACTTAGGCTGCTCAGAAGGAACAGCAGAGGTAGAAGATATATATATAGTATATCCACGTGTCTGATCTACACCTCACTCAGCCTGCTCAGAAGGAACAGCAGAGGTAGAAGACAGAGATAGAGTATATCCACGTGTCTCACTCAGCCTGCTCAGAAGGAACAGCAGAGGTAGAAGACAGAGATAGAGTATATCCACGTGTCTGATCTACACCACACTAAGCCTGGTCAAAAGGAACAGCAGAGGTAGAAGACAGAGATAGAGTATATCCACGTGTCTGATCTACACCTCACTCAGGCTGCTCAGAAGGAACAGCAGAGGTAGAAGACCGAGATAGAGTATATACACGTGTCTGATCTACACCTCACTCAGCCTGCTCAGAAGGAACAGCAGAGGTAGAAGACAGTGATAGAGTATATCCACGTGTCTCACTCAGCCTACTCAGAAGGAACAGCAGAGGTAGAAGACAGAGATATAGTATATCCACGTGTCTGATCTACACCTCACTCAGCCTGCTCAGAAGGAACAGCAGAGGTAGAAGACAGAGATAGAGTATATCCACGTGTCTCACTCAGCCTGCTCAGAAGGAACAGCAGAGGTAGAAGACAGATATAGAGTATATCCACGTGTCTCACTCATCCTGCTCAGAAGGATCAGCAGAGGTAGAAGACATAGATAGAGTATATACACGTGTCTGATCTACACCTCACTCAGCCTGCTCAGAAGGAACAGCAGAGGTAGAAGACAGTGATAGAGTATATCCACGTGTCTCACTCAGCCTGCTCAGAAGGAACAGCACAGGTAGAAGACAGAGATAGAGTATATCCACGTGTCTCACTCAGCCTGCTCAGAAGGAACAGCAGAGGTAGAAGACAGAGATAGAGTATATCCACATGTCTGATCTACACCTCACTCAGCCTACTCAGAAGGAACAACAGAGGTAGAAGACAGAGATAGAGTATATCCACGTGTCTGATCTACACCTCACTAAGCCTGCTCAGAAGGAACAGCAGAGGTAGAAGACAGAGATAGAGTATATCCACGTGTCTGATCTACACCTCACTCAGCCTGCTCAGAAGGAACAGCAGAGGTAGAAGACAGTGATAGAGTATATCCACGTGTCTCACTAAGCCTGCTCAGAAGGAACAGCAGAGGTAGAAGACAGAGATAGAGTATATCCACGTGTCTCACTCAGCCTGCTCAGAAGGAACAGCAGAGGTAGAAGACAGAGATAGAGTATATCCACGTGTCTGATCTACACCTCACTCAGCCTGCTCAGAAGGAACAGCAGAGGTAGAAGACAGATATAGAGTATATCCACGTGTCTCACTCAGCCTGCTCAGAAGGAACAGCAGAGGTAGAAGACAGATATAGAGTATATCTACGTGTCTCACTCAGCCTGCTCAGAAGGAACAGCAGAGGTAGAAGACAGAGATAGAGTATATCCACGTGTCTCACTCAGCCTGCTCAGAAGGAACAGCAGAGGTAGAAGACAGAGATAGAGTATATCCACGTGTCTCACTCAGCCTGCTCAGAAGGAACAGCAGAGGTAGAAGACAGAGATAGAGTATATCCACATGTCTGATCTACACCTCACTCAGCCTACTCAGAAGGAACAACAGAGGTAGAAGACAGAGATAGAGTATATCCACGTGTCTGATCTACACCTCACTAAGCCTGCTCAGAAGGAGCAGCAGAGGTAGAAGACAGAGATAGAGTAAATCCACGTGTCTGATCTACACCTCACTCAGCCTGCTCAGAAGGAACAGCAGAGGTAGAAGACAGTGATAGAGTATATCCACGTGTCTCACTAAGCCTGCTCAGAAGGAACAGCAGAGGTAGAAGACAGAGATAGAGTATATCCACGTGTCTCACTCAGCCTGCTCAGAAGGAACAGCAGAGGTAGAAGACATAGATAGAGTATATCCACGTGTCTGATCTACACCTCACTCAGCCTGCTCAGAAGGAACAGCAGAGGTAGAAGACAGAGATAGAGTATATCCACGTGTCTCACTCAGCCTGCTCAGAAGGAACAGCAGAGGTAGAATACAGATATAGAGTATATCTACGTGTCTCACTCAGCCTGCTCAGAAGGAACAGCAGAGGTAGAAGACATAGATAGAGTATATCCACGTGTCTGATCTACACCTCACTCAGCCTTCTCAGAAGGAACATCAGAGGTAGAAGACAGAGATAGAGTATATCCACGTGTCTCACTCAGCCTGCTCAGAAGGAACAGCAGAGGTAGAAGACAGATATAGAGTATATCCACGTGTCTCACTTAGGCTGCTCAGAAGGAACAGCAGAGGTAGAAGACATAGATAGAGTATATCCACGTGTCTGATCTACACCTCACTCAGCCTGCTCAGAAGGAACATCAGAGGTAGAAGACAGAGATAGAGTATATCCACGTGTCTCACTCAGCCTGCTCAGAAGGAACAGCAGAGGTAGAAGACAGAGATAGAGTATATCCACGTGTCTCACTTAGGCTGCTCAGAAGGAACAGCAGAGGTAGAAGACATAGATAGAGTATATCCACGTGTCTGATCTACACCTCACTCAGCCTGCTCAGAAGGAACATCAGAGGTAGAAGACAGAGATAGAGTATATCCACGTGTCTCACTCAGCCTGCTCAGAAGGAACAGCAGAGGTAGAAGACAGATATAGAGTATATCCACGTGTCTCACTCAGCCTGCTCAGAAGGATCAGCAGAGGTAGAAGACAGAGATAGAGTATATCCACGTGTCTGATCTACACCTCACTCAGCCTGCTCAGAAGGAACAGCAGAGGTAGAAGACAGTGATAGAGTATATCCACGTGTCTCACACAGCCTGCTCAGAAGGAACAGCAGAGGTAGAAGACAGAGATAGAGTATATCCACGTGTCTCACTCAGCCTGCTCAGAAGGAACAGCAGAGGTAGAATACAGAGATAGAGTATATCCACGTGTCTGATCTACACCTCACTCAGCCTGCTCAGAAGGAACAGCAGATGTAGAAGACAGAGATAGAGTATATCCACGTGTCTCACTCAGCCTGCTCAGAAGGAACAGCAGAGGTAGAAGACAGATATAGAGTATATCCACGTGTCTCACTCATCCTGCTCAGAAGGATCAGCAGAGGTAGAAGACAGAGATAGAGTATATCCACGTGTCTCACTTAGGCTGCTCAGAAGGAACAGCAGAGGTAGAAGACATAGATAGAGTATATCCACGTGTCTGATCTACACCTCACTCAGCCTGCTCAGAAGGAACAGCAGAGGTAGAAGACAGAGATAGAGTATATCCACGTGTCTCACTCAGCCTGCTCAGAAGGAACAGCAGAGGTAGAAGACATAGATAGAGTATATCCACGTGTCTGATCTACACCTCACTCAGCCTGCTCAGAAGGAACAGCAGAGGTAGAAGACAGAGATAGAGTATATCCACGTGTCTCACTCAGCCTGCTCAGAAGGAACAGCAGAGGTAGAATACAGATATAGAGTATATCTACGTGTCTCACTCAGCCTGCTCAGAAGGAACAGCAGAGGTAGAAGACATAGATAGAGTATATCCACGTGTCTGATCTACACCTCACTCAGCCTTCTCAGAAGGAACATCAGAGGTAGAAGACAGAGATAGAGTATATCCACGTGTCTCACTCAGCCTGCTCAGAAGGAACAGCAGAGGTAGAAGACAGATATAGAGTATATCCACGTGTCTCACTTAGGCTGCTCAGAAGGAACAGCAGAGGTAGAAGACATAGATAGAGTATATCCACGTGTCTGATCTACACCTCACTCAGCCTGCTCAGAAGGAACATCAGAGGTAGAAGACAGAGATAGAGTATATCCACGTGTCTCACTCAGCCTGCTCAGAAGGAACAGCAGAGGTAGAAGACAGAGATAGAGTATATCCACGTGTCTCACTTAGGCTGCTCAGAAGGAACAGCAGAGGTAGAAGACATAGATAGAGTATATCCACGTGTCTGATCTACACCTCACTCAGCCTGCTCAGAAGGAACATCAGAGGTAGAAGACAGAGATAGAGTATATCCACGTGTCTCACTCAGCCTGCTCAGAAGGAACAGCAGAGGTAGAAGACAGATATAGAGTATATCCACGTGTCTCACTCAGCCTGCTCCGAAGGATCAGCAGAGGTAGAAGACAGAGATAGAGTATATCCACGTGTCTGATCTACACCTCACTCAGCCTGCTCAGAAGGAACAGCAGAGGTAGAAGACAGTGATAGAGTATATCCACGTGTCTCACACAGCCTGCTCAGAAGGAACAGCAGAGGTAGAAGACAGAGATAGAGTATATCCACGTGTCTCACTCAGCCTGCTCAGAAGGAACAGCAGAGGTAGAATACAGAGATAGAGTATATCCACGTGTCTGATCTACACCTCACTCAGCCTGCTCAGAAGGAACAGCAGATGTAGAAGACAGAGATAGAGTATATCCACGTGTCTCACTCAGCCTGCTCAGAAGGAACAGCAGAGGTAGAAGACAGATATAGAGTATATCCACGTGTCTCACTCATCCTGCTCAGAAGGATCAGCAGAGGTAGAAGACAGAGATAGAGTATATCCACGTGTCTCACTTAGGCTGCTCAGAAGGAACAGCAGAGGTAGAAGACATAGATAGAGTATATCCACGTGTCTGATCTACACCTCACTCAGCCTGCTCAGAAGGAACAGCAGAGGTAGAAGACAGAGATATAGTATATCCACGTGTCTCACTCAGCCTGCTCAGAAGGAACAGCATAGGTAGAAGACAGAGATAGAGTATATCCACGTGTCTCGCTCAGCCTGCTCAGAAGGAACAGCAGAGGTAGAAGACAGAGATAGAGTATATCCACGTGTCTCACTTAGGCTGCTCAGAAGGAACAGCAGAGGTAGAAGACATAGATAGAGTATATCCACGTGTCTGATCTACACCTCACTCAGCCTGCTCAGAAGGAACAGCAGAGGTAGAAGACAGAGATATAGTATATCCACGTGTCTCACTCAGCCTGCTCAGAAGGAACAGCATAGGTAGAAGACAGAGATAGAGTATATCCACGTGTCTCACTCAGCCTGCTCAGAAGAAACAGCAGAGGTAGAAGACAGAGATAGAGTATATCCACGTGTCTCACTTAGGCTGCTCAGAAGGAACAGCATAGGTAGAAGACAGAGATATAGTATATCCACGTGTCTAACTCAGCCTGCTCAGAAGGAACAGCAGAGGTAGAAGACAGAGATATAGTATATCCACGTGTCTCACTTAGCCTGCTCAGAAGGAACAGCAGAGGTAGAAGACAGAGATATAGTATATCCACGTGTCTCACTCAGCCTGCTCAGAAGGAACAGCATAGGTAGAAGACAGAGATAGAGTATATCCACGTGTCTCACTCAGCCTGCTCAGAAGGAACAGCAGAGGTAGAAGACAGAGATAGAGTATATCCACGTGTCTCACTTAGGCTGCTCAGAAGGAACAGCAGAGGTAGAAGACATAGATATAGTATATCCACGTGTCTGATCTACACCTCACTCAGCCTACTCAGAAGGAACAGCAGAGGTAGAAGACAGAGATAGAGTATATCCACGTGTCTCACCCAGCCTGCTCAAAAGGAACAGCAGAGGTAGAAGACAGAGATAGAGTATATCCACGTGTCTGATCTACACCACACTAAGCCTGGTCAAAAGGAACAGCAGAGGTAGAAGACAGAGATAGAGTATATCCACGTGTCTGATCTACACCTCACTCAGGCTGCTCAGAAGGAACAGCAGAGGTAGAAGACAGAGATATAGTATATCCACGTGTCTGATCTACACCTCACTCAGCCTGCTCAGAAGGAACAGCAGAGGTAGAAGACAGATACAGAGTATATCCACGTGTCTCACTCAGCCTGCTCAAAAGGAACAGCAGAGGTAGAAGACATATATAGAGTATATCCACGTGTCTCACTCAGTCTGCTCAGAAGGAACAGCAGAGGTAGAAGACATATATATAGTATATCCACGTGTCTAATCTACACCTCACTCAGCCTGCTCAGAAGGAACAGCAGAGGTAGAAGACAGAGATAGAGTATATCCACGTGTCTCACTCAGCCTGCTCAGAAGGAACAGCAGAGGTAGAAGACAGAGATAGAGTATATCCACGTGTCTGATCAACACCACACTAAGCCTGGTCAAAAGGAACAGCAGAGGTAGAAGACAGAGATAGAGTATATCCACGTGTCTGATCTACACCTCACTCAGGCTGCTCAGAAGGAACAGCAGAGGTAGAAGACAGAGATAGAGTATATACACGTGTCTGATCTACACCTCACTCAGCCTGCTCAGAAGGAACAGCAGAGGTAGAAGACAGTGATAGAGTATATCCACGTGTCTCACTCAGCCTGCTCAGAAGGAACAGCAGAGGTAGAAGACAGAGATATAGTATATCCACGTGTCTGATCTACACCTCACTCAGCCTGCTCAGAAGGAACAGCAGAGGTAGAAGACAGAGATAGAGTATATCCACGTGTCTCACTCAGCCTGCTCAGAAGGAACAGCAGAGGTAGAAGACAGATATAGAGTATATCCACGTGTCTCACTCATCCTGCTCAGAAGGATCAGCAGAGGTAGAAGACAGAGATAGAGTATATACACGTGTCTGATCTACACCTCACTCAGCCTGCTCAGAAGGAACAGCAGAGGTAGAAGACAGTGATATAGTATATCCACGTGTCTCACTCAGCCTGCTCAGAAGGAACAGCAGAGGTAGAAGACAGAGATAGAGTATATCCACGTGTCTCACTCAGCCTGCTCAGAAGGAACAGCAGAGGTAGAATACAGAGATAGAGTATATCCACGTGTCTGATCTACACCTCACTCAGCCTACTCAGAACGAACAACAGAGGTAGAAGACAGAGATAGAGTATATCCACGTGTCTGATCTACACCTCACTCAGCCTCCTCAGAAGGAACAGCAGATGTAGAAGACAGAGATAGAGTATATCCACGTGTCTCACTCAGCCTGCTCAGAAGGAACAGCAGAGGTAGAAGACAGAGATAGAGTATATCCACGTGTCTCACTCAGCCTGCTCAGAAGGAACAGCAGAGATAGAAGACAGATATAGAGTATATCCACGTGTCTCACTCAGCCTACTCAGAAGGAACAGCAGAGGTAGAAGACAGAGATAGAGTATATCCACGTGTCTCACTTAGGCTGCTTAGAAGGAACAGCAGAGGTAGAAGACATAGATAGAGTATATCCACGTGTCTGATCTACACCTCACTCAGCCTGCACAGAAGGAACAGCAGAGGTAGAAGACAGAGATAGAGTATATCCACGTGTCTCACTCATGCTGCTCAGAAGGAACAGCAGAGGTAGAAGACAGAGATAGAGTATATCCACGTGTCTGATCTACACCTCACTAAGCCTGCTCAGAAGGAACAGCAGAGGTAGAAGACAGAGATAGAGTATATCCACGTGTCTGATCTACACCTCACTCAGCCTGCTCAGAAGGAACAGCAGAGGTAGAAGACAGTGATAGAGTATATCCACGTGTCTCACTAAGCCTGCTCAGAAGGAACAGCATAGGTAGAAGACAGAGATAGAGTATATCCACGTGTCTCACTCAGCCTGCTCAGAAGAAACAGCAGAGGTAGAAGACAGAGATAGAGTATATCCACGTGTCTCACTTAGGCTGCTCAGAAGGAACAGCATAGGTAGAAGACAGAGATAGAGTATATCCACGTGTCTAACTCAGCCTGCTCAGAAGGAACAGCAGAGGTAGAAGACAGAGATATAGTATATCCACGTGTCTCACTTAGCCTGCTCAGAAGGAACAGCAGAGGAAGAAGACAGAGATATAGTATATCCACGTGTCTCACTCAGCCTGCTCAGAAGGAACAGCATAGGTAGAAGACAGAGATAGAGTATATCCACGTGTCTCACTCAGCCTGCTCAGAAGGAACAGCAGAGGTAGAAGACAGAGATAGAGTATATCCACGTGTCTCACTTAGGCTGCTCAGAAGGAACAGCAGAGGTAGAAGACATAGATATAGTATATCCACGTGTCTGATCTACACCTCACTCAGCCTACTCAGAAGGAACAGCAGAGGTAGAAGACAGAGATAGAGTATATCCACGTGTCTCACTCAGCCTGCTCAAAAGGAACAGCAGAGGTAGAAGACAGAGATAGAGTATATCCACGTGTCTGATCTACACCACACTAAGCCTGGTCAAAAGGAACAGCAGAGGTAGAAGACAGAGATAGAGTATATCCACGTGTCTGATCTACACCTCACTCAGGCTGCTCAGAAGGAACAGCAGAGGTAGAAGACAGAGATAGAGTATATACACGTGTCTGATCTACACCTCACTCAGCCTGCTCAGAAGGAACAGCAGAGGTAGAAGACAGTGATAGAGTATATTCACGTGTCTCACTCAGCCTGCTCAGAAGGAACAGCAGAGGTAGAAGACAGAGATATAGTATATCCACGTGTCTGATCTACACCTCACTCAGCCTTCTCAGAAGGAACAGCAGAGGTAGAAGACAGATATAGAGTATATCCACGTGTCTCACTCAGCCTGCTCAGAAGGAACAGCAGAGGTAGAAGACAGATATAGAGTATATCCACGTGTCTCACTCATCCTGCTCAGAAGGATCAGCAGAGGTAGAAGACAGAGATAGAGTATATACACGTGTCTGATCTACACCTCACTCAGCCTGCTCAGAAGGAACAGCAGAGGTAGAAGACAGTGATAGAGTATATCCACGTGTCTCACTCAGCCTGCTCAGAAGGAACAGCAGAGGTAGAAGACAGAGATAGAGTATATCCACGTGTCTCACTCAGCCTGCTCAGAAGGAACAGCAGAGGTAGAAGACAGAGATAGAGTATATCCACGTGTCTGATCTACACCTCACTCAGCCTACTCAGAAGGAACAACAGAGGTAGAAGACAGAGATAGAGTATATCCACGTGTCTGATCTACACCTCACTCAGCCTCCTCAGAAGGAACAGCAGATGTAGAAGACAGAGATAGAGTATATCCACGTGTCTCACTCAGCCTGCTCAGAAGGAACAGCAGAGGTAGAAGACAGAGATAGAGTATATCCACGTGTCTCACTTAGGCTGCTCAGAAGGAACAGCAGAGGTAGAAGACATAGATATAGTATATCCACGTGTCTGATCTACACCTCACTCAGCCTACTCAGAAGGAACAGCAGAGGTAGAAGACAGAGATAGAGTATATCCACGTGTCTCACTCAGCCTGCTCAAAAGGAACAGCAGAGGTAGAAGACAGAGATAGAGTATATCCACGTGTCTGATCTACACCACACTAAGCCTGGTCAAAAGGAACAGCAGAGGTAGAAGACAGAGATAGAGTATATCCACGTGTCTGATCTACACCTCACTCAGGCTGCTCAGAAGGAACAGCAGAGGTAGAAGACAGAGATAGAGTATATACACGTGTCTGATCTACACCTCACTCAGCCTGCTCAGAAGGAACAGCAGAGGTAGAAGACAGTGATAGAGTATATTCACGTGTCTCACTCAGCCTGCTCAGAAGGAACAGCAGAGGTAGAAGACAGAGATATAGTATATCCACGTGTCTGATCTACACCTCACTCAGCCTTCTCAGAAGGAACAGCAGAGGTAGAAGACAGATATAGAGTATATCCACGTGTCTCACTCAGCCTGCTCAGAAGGAACAGCAGAGGTAGAAGACAGATATAGAGTATATCCACGTGTCTCACTCATCCTGCTCAGAAGGATCAGCAGAGGTAGAAGACAGAGATAGAGTATATACACGTGTCTGATCTACACCTCACTCAGCCTGCTCAGAAGGAACAGCAGAGGTAGAAGACAGTGATAGAGTATATCCACGTGTCTCACTCAGCCTGCTCAGAAGGAACAGCAGAGGTAGAAGACAGAGATAGAGTATATCCACGTGTCTCACTCAGCCTGCTCAGAAGGAACAGCAGAGGTAGAAGACAGAGATAGAGTATATCCACGTGTCTGATCTACACCTCACTCAGCCTACTCAGAAGGAACAACAGAGGTAGAAGACAGAGATAGAGTATATCCACGTGTCTGATCTACACCTCACTCAGCCTCCTCAGAAGGAACAGCAGATGTAGAAGACAGAGATAGAGTATATCCACGTGTCTCACTCAGCCTGCTCAGAAGGAACAGCAGAGGTAGAAGACAGAGATAGAGTATATCCACGTGTCTCACTCAGCCTGCTCAGAAGGAACAGCAGAGGTAGAAGACAAAGATAGAGTGTAACCACGTGTCTCACTCAGCCTGCTCAGAAGGAACAGCAGAGATAAAAGACAGATATAGAGTATATCCACGTGTCTCACTCAGCCTACTCAGAAGGAACAGCAGAGGTAGAAGACAGAGATAGAGTATATCCACGTGTCTCACTTAGGCTGCTTAGAAGGAACAGCAGAGGTAGAAGACATAGATAGAGTATATCCACGTTTCTGATCTACACCTCACTCAGCCTGCTCAGAAGGAACAGCAGAGGTAGAAGACAGAGATAGAGTATATCCACGTGTCTCACTCATGCTGCTCAGAAGGAACAGCAGAGGTAGAAGACAGAGATAGAGTATATCCACGTGTCTGATCTACACCTCACTAAGCCTGCTCAGAAGGAACAGCAGAGGTAGAAGACAGAGATAGAGTATATCCACGTGTCTGATCTACACCTCACTCAGCCTGCTCAGAAGGAACAGCAGAGGTAGAAGACAGTGATAGAGTATATCCACGTGTCTCACTAAGCCTGCTCAGAAGGAACAGCAGAGGTAGAAGACAGAGATAGAGTATATCCACGTGTCTGATCTACACCTCACTCAGCCTACTCAGAAGGAACAACAGAGGTAGAAGACAGAGATAGAGTATATCCACGTGTCTGATCTACACCTCACTCAGCCTCCTCAGAAGGAACAGCAGATGTAGAAGACAGAGATAGAGTATATCCACGTGTCTCACTCAGCCTGCTCAGAAGGAACAGCAGAGGTAGAAGACAGAGATAGAGTATATCCACATGTCTGATCTACACCTCACTCAGCCTACTCAGAAGGAACAACAGAGGTAGAAGACAGAGATAGAGTATATCCACGTGTCTGATCTACACCTCACTAAGCCTGCTCAGAAGGAACAGCAGAGGTAGAAGACAGAGATAGAGTATATCCACGTGTCTGATCTACACCTCACTCAGCCTGCTCAGAAGGAACAGCAGAGGTAGAAGACAGTGATAGAGTATATCCACGTGTCTCACTAAGCCTGCTCAGAAGGAACAGCAGAGGTAGAAGACAGAAATAGAGTATATCCACGTGTCTCACTCAGCCTGCTCAGAAGGAACAGCAGAGGTAGAAGACAGAGATAGAGTATATCCACGTGTCTGATCTACACCTCACTCAGCCTGCTCAGAAGGAACAGCAGAGGTAGAAGACAGAGATAGAGTATATCCACGTGTCTCACTCAGCCTGCTCAGAAGGAACAGCAGAGGTAGAAGACAGATATAGAGTATATCTACGTGTCTCACTCAGCCTGCTCAGAAGGAACAGCAGAGGTAGAAGACAGAGATAGAGTATATCCACGTGTCTCACTCAGCCTGCTCAGAAGGAACAGCAGAGGTAGAAGACAGAGATAGAGTATATCCACGTGTCTCACTCAGCCTGCTCAGAAGGAACAGCAGAGGTAGAAGACAGAGATAGAGTATATCCACATGTTTGATCTACACCTCACTCAGCCTACTCAGAAGGAACAACAGAGGTAGAAGACAGAGATAGAGTATATCCACGTGTCTGATCTACACCTCACTAAGCCTGCTCAGAAGGAACAGCAGAGGTAGAAGACAGAGATAGAGTATATCCACGTGTCTGATCTACACCTCACTCAGCCTGCTCAGAAGGAACAGCAGAGGTAGAAGACAGTGATAGAGTATATCCACGTGTCTCACTAAGCCTGCTCAGAAGGAACAGCAGAGGTAGAAGACAGAGATAGAGTATATCCACGTGTCTGATCTACACCTCACTCAGCCTGCTCAGAAGGAACAGCAGAGGTAGAAGACAGAGATAGAGTATATCCACGTGTCTCACTCAGCCTGCTCAGAAGGAACAGCAGAGGTAGAATACAGATATAGAGTATATCTACGTGTCTCACTCAGCCTGCTCAGAAGGAACAGCAGAGGTAGAAGACATAGATAGAGTATATCCACGTGTCTGATCTACACCTCACTCAGCCTTCTCAGAAGGAACATCAGAGGTAGAAGACAGAGATAGAGTATATCCACGTGTCTCACTCAGCCTGCTCAGAAGGAACAGCAGAGGTAGAAGACAGATATAGAGTATATCCACGTGTCTCACTTAGGCTGCTCAGAAGGAACAGCAGAGGTAGAAGACATAGATAGAGTATATCCACGTGTCTGATCTACACCTCACTCAGCCTGCTCAGAAGGAACATCAGAGGTAGAAGACAGAGATATAGTATATCCACGTGTCTCACTCAGCCTGCTCAGAAGGAACAGCAGAGGTAGAAGACAGAGATAGAGTATATCCACGTGTCTCACTTAGGCTGCTCAGAAGGAACAGCAGAGGTAGAAGACATAGATAGAGTATATCCACGTGTCTGATCTACACCTCACTCAGCCTGCTCAGAAGGAACATCAGAGGTAGAAGACAGAGATAGAGTATATCCACGTGTCTCACTCAGCCTGCTCAGAAGGAACAGCAGAGGTAGAAGACAGATATAGAGTATATCCACGTGTCTCACTCAGCCTGCTCAGAAGGATCAGCAGAGGTAGAAGACAGAGATAGAGTATATCCACGTGTCTGATCTACACCTCACTCAGCCTGCTCAGAAGGAACAGCAGAGGTAGAAGACAGTGATAGAGTATATCCACGTGTCTCACTCAGCCTGCTCAGAAGGAACAGCAGAGGTAGAAGACATAGATAGAGTATATCCACGTGTCTCACTCAGCCTGCTCAGAAGGAACAGCAGAGGTAGAATACAGAGATAGAGTATATCCACGTGTCTGATCTACACCTCACTCAGCCTGCTCAGAAGGAACAGCAGATGTAGAAGACAGAGATAGAGTATATCCACGTGTCTCACTCAGCCTGCTCAGAAGGAACAGCAGAGGTAGAAGACAGATATAGAGTATATCCACGTGTCTCACTCATCCTGCTCAGAAGGATCAGCAGAGGTAGAAGACAGAGATAGAGTATATCCACGTGTCTCACTTAGGCTGCTCAGAAATAACAGCAGAGGTAGAAGACATAGATAGAGTATATCCACGTGTCTGATCTACACCTCACTCAGCCTGCTCAGAAGGAACATCAGAGGTAGAAGACAGAGATAGAGTATATCCACGTGTCTCACTCAGCCTGCTCAGAAATAACAGCAGAGGTAGAAGACATAGATAGAGTATATCCACGTGTCTGATCTACACCTCACTCAGCCTGCTCAGAAGGAACATCAGAGGTAGAAGACAGAGATAGAGTATATCCACGTGTCTCACTCAGCCTGCTCAGAAGGAACAGCATAGGTAGAAGACAGAGATAGAGTATATCCACGTGTCTCACTCAGCCTGCTCAGAAGGAACAGCAGAGGTAGAAGACAGAGATAGAGTATATCCACGTGTCTCACTTAGGCTGCTCAGAAGGAACAGCAGAGGTAGAAGACATATATAGAGTATATCCACGTGTCTGATCTACACCTCACTCAGCCTGCTCAGAAGGAACAGCAGAGGTAGAAGACAGAGATATAGTATATCCACGTGTCTCACTCAGCCTGCTCAGAAGGAACAGCATAGGTAGAAGACAGAGATAGAGTATATCCACGTGTCTCACTCAGCCTGCTCAGAAGAAACAGCAGAGGTAGAAGACAGAGATAGAGTATATCCACGTGTCTCACTTAGGCTGCTCAGAAGGAACAGCATAGGTAGAAGACAGAGATATAGTATATCCACGTGTCTAACTCAGCCTGCTCAGAAGGAACAGCAGAGGTAGAAGACAGAGATATAGTATATCCACGTGTCTCACTTAGCCTGCTCAGAAGGAACAGCAGAGGTAGAAGACAGAGATATAGTATATCCACGTGTCTCACTCAGCCTGCTCAGAAGGAACAGCATAGGTAGAAGACAGAGATAGAGTATATCCACGTGTCTCACTCAGCCTGCTCAGAAGGAACAGCAGAGGTAGAAGACAGAGATAGAGTATATCCACGTGTCTCACTTAGGCTGCTCAGAAGGAACAGCAGAGGTAGAAGACATAGATATAGTATATCCACGTGTCTGATCTACACCTCACTCAGCCTACTCAGAAGGAACAGCAGAGGTAGAAGACAGAGATAGAGTATATCCACGTGTCTGATCTACACCACACTAAGCCTGGTCAAAAGGAACAGCAGAGGTAGAAGACAGAGATAGAGTATATCCACGTGTCTGATCTACACCTCACTCAGGCTGCTCAGAAGGAACAGCAGAGGTAGAAGACAGAGATATAATATATCCACGTGTCTGATCTACACCTCACTCAGCCTGCTCAGAAGGAACAGCAGAGGTAGAAGACAGATACAGAGTATATCCACGTGTCTCTCTCAGCCTGCTCAAAAGGAACAGCAGAGGTAGAAGACATATATAGAGTATATCCACGTGTCTCACTCAGTCTGCTCAGAAGGAACAGCAGAGGTAGAAGACATATATATAGTATATCCACGTGTCTAATCTACACCTCACTCAGCCTGCTCAGAAGGAACAGCAGAGGTAGAAGACAGAGATAGAGTATATCCACGTGTCTCACTCAGCCTGCTCAGAAGGAGCAGCAGAGGTAGAAGACAGAGATAGAGTATATCCACGTGTCTGATCAACACCACACTAAGCCTGGTCAAAAGGAACAGCAGAGGTAGAAGACAGAGATAGAGTATATCCACGTGTCTGATCTACACCTCACTCAGGCTGCTCAGAAGGAACAGCAGAGGTAGAAGACAGAGATAGAGTATATACACGTGTCTGATCTACACCTCACTCAGCCTGCTCAGAAGGAACAGCAGAGGTAGAAGACAGTGATAGAGTATATCCACGTGTCTCACTCAGCCTGCTCAGAAGGAACAGCAGAGGTAGAAGACAGAGATATAGTATATCCACGTGTCTGATCTACACCTCACTCAGCCTGCTCAGAAGGAACAGCAGAGGTAGAAGACAGAGATAGAGTATATCCACGTGTCTCACTCAGCCTGCTCAGAAGGAACAGCAGAGGTAGAAGACAGATATAGAGTATATCCACGTGTCTCACTCATCCTGCTCAGAAGGATCAGCAGAGGTAGAAGACAGAGATAGAGTATATACACGTGTCTGATCTACACCTCACTCAGCCTGCTCAGAAGGAACAGCAGAGGTAGAAGACAGTGATAGAGTATATCCACGTGTCTCACTCAGCCTGCTCAGAAGGAACAGCAGAGGTAGAAGACAGAGATAGAGTATATCCACGTGTCTCACTCAGCCTGCTCAGAAGGAACAGCAGAGGTAGAATACAGAGATAGAGTATATCCACGTGTCTGATCTACACCTCACTCAGCCTACTCAGAACGAACAACAGAGGTAGAAGACAGAGATAGAGTATATCCACGTGTCTGATCTACACCTCACTCAGCCTCCTCAGAAGGAACAGCAGATGTAGAAGACAGAGATAGAGTATATCCACGTGTCTCACTCAGCCTGCTCAGAAGGAACAGCAGAGGTAGAAGACAGAGATAGAGTATATCCACGTGTCTCACTCAGCCTGCTCAGAAGGAACAGCAGAGGTAGAAGACAAAGATAGAGTGTAACCACGTGTCTCACTCAGCCTGCTCAGAAGGAACAGCAGAGATAGAAGACAGATATAGAGTATATCCACGTGTCTCACTCAGCCTACTCAGAAGGAACAGCAGAGGTAGAAGACAGAGATAGAGTATATCCACGTGTCTCACTTAGGCTGCTTAGAAGGAACAGCAGAGGTAGAAGACATAGATAGAGTATATCCACGTGTCTGATCTACACCTCACTCAGCCTGCACAGAAGGAACAGCAGAGGTAGAAGACAGAGATAGAGTATATCCACGTGTCTCACTCATGCTGCTCAGAAGGAACAGCAGAGGTAGAAGACAGAGATAGAGTATATCCACGTGTCTGATCTACACCTCACTCAGCCTGCTCAGAAGGAACAGCAGAGGTAGAAGACAGTGATAGAGTATATCCACGTGTCTCACTAAGCCTGCTCAGAAGGAACAGCATAGGTAGAAGACAGAGATAGAGTATATCCACGTGTCTCACTCAGCCTGCTCAGAAGAAACAGCAGAGGTAGAAGACAGAGATAGAGTATATCCACGTGTCTCACTTAGGCTGCTCAGAAGGAACAGCATAGGTAGAAGACAGAGATAGAGTATATCCACGTGTCTAACTCAGCCTGCTCAGAAGGAACACCAGAGGTAGAAGACAGAGATATAGTATATCCACGTGTCTCACTTAGCCTGCTCAGAAGGAACAGCAGAGGGAGAAGACAGAGATATAGTATATCCACGTGTCTCACTCAGCCTGCTCAGAAGGAACAGCATAGGTAGAAGACAGAGATAGAGTATATCCACGTGTCTCACTCAGCCTGCTCAGAAGGAACAGCAGAGGTAGAAGACAGAGATAGAGTATATCCACGTGTCTCACTTAGGCTGCTCAGAAGGAACAGCAGAGGTAGAAGACATAGATATAGTATATCCACGTGTCTGATCTACACCTCACTCAGCCTACTCAGAAGGAACAGCAGAGGTAGAAGACAGAGATAGAGTATATCCACGTGTCTCACTCAGCCTGCTCAAAAGGAACAGCAGAGGTAGAAGACAGAGATAGAGTATATCCACGTGTCTGATCTACACCACACTAAGCCTGGTCAAAAGGAACAGCAGAGGTAGAAGACAGAGATAGAGTATATCCACGTGTCTGATCTACACCTCACTCAGGCTGCTCAGAAGGAACAGCAGAGGTAGAAGACAGAGATATAGTATATCCACGTGTCTGATCTACACCTCACTCAGCCTGCTCAGAAGGAACAGCAGAGGTAGAAGACAGATACAGAGTATATCCACGTGTCTCACTCAGCCTGCTCAAAAGGAACAGCAGAGGTAGAAGACATATATAGAGTATATCCACGTGTCTCACTCAGTCTGCTCAGAAGGAACAGCAGAGGTAGAAGACAGAGATATAGTATATCCACGTGTCTCACTTAGGCTGCTCAGAAGGAACAGCAGAGGTAGAAGACATATATATAGTATATCCACGTGTCTGATCTACACCTCACTCAGCCTGCTCAGAAGGAACAGCAGAGGTAGAAGACAGAGATAGAGTATATCCACGTGTCTCACTCAGCCTGCTCAGAAGGAACAGCAGAGGTAGAAGACAGAGATAGAGTATATCCACGTGTCTGATCTACACCACACTAAGCCTGGTCAAAAGGAACAGCAGAGGTAGAAGACAGAGATAGAGTATATCCACGTGTCTGATCTACACCTCACTCAGGCTGCTCAGAAGGAACAGCAGAGGTAGAAGACAGAGATAGAGTATATACACGTGTCTGATCTACACCTCACTCAGCCTGCTCAGAAGGAACAGCAGAGGTAGAAGACAGTGATAGAGTATATTCACGTGTCTCACTCAGCCTGCTCAGAAGGAACAGCAGAGGTAGAAGACAGAGATATAGTATATCCACGTGTCTGATCTACACCTCACTCAGCCTTCTCAGAAGGAACAGCAGAGGTAGAAGACAGAGATAGAGTATATCCACGTGTCTCACTCAGCCTGCTCAGAAGGAACAGCAGAGGTAGAAGACAGATATAGAGTATATCCACGTGTCTCACTCATCCTGCTCAGAAGGATCAGCAGAGGTAGAAGACAGAGATAGAGTATATACACGTGTCTGATCTACACCTCACTCAGCCTGCTCAGAAGGAACAGCAGAGGTAGAAGACAGTGATAGAGTATATCCACGTGTCTCACTCAGCCTGCTCAGAAGGAACAGCAGAGGTAGAAGACAGAGATAGAGTATATCCACGTGTCTCACTCAGCCTGCTCAGAAGGAACAGCAGAGGTAGAAGACAGAGATAGAGTATATCCACGTGTCTGATCTACACCTCACTCAGCCTACTCAGAAGGAACAACAGAGGTAGAAGACAGAGATAGAGTATATCCACGTGTCTGATCTACACCTCACTCAGCCTCCTCAGAAGGAACAGCAGATGTAGAAGACAGAGATAGAGTATATCCACGTGTCTCACTCAGCCTGCTCAGAAGGAACAGCAGAGGTAGAAGACAGAGATAGAGTATATCCACGTGTCTGATCTACACCTCACTCAGCCTCCTCAGAAGGAACAGCAGATGTAGAAGACAGAGATAGAGTATATCCACGTGTCTCACTCAGCCTGCTCAGAAGGAACAGCAGAGGTAGAAGACAGAGATAGAGTATATCCACGTGTCTGATCTACACCTCACTCAGCCTACTCAGAAGGAACAACAGAGGTAGAAGACAGAGATAGAGTATATCCACGTGTCTGATCTACACCTCACTCAGCCTACTCAGAAGGAACAGCAGAGGTAGAAGACAGAGATAGAGTATATCCACGTGTCTCACTCAGCCTGCTCAAAAGGAACAGCAGAGGTAGAAGACAGAGATAGAGTATATCCACGTGTCTGATCTACACCACACTAAGCCTGGTCAAAAGGAACAGCAGAGGTAGAAGACAGAGATAGAGTATATCCACGTGTCTGATCTACACCTCACTCAGGCTGCTCAGAAGGAACAGCAGAGGTAGAAGACAGAGATATAGTATATCCACGTGTCTGATCTACACCTCACTCAGCCTGCTCAGAAGGAACAGCAGAGGTAGAAGACAGATACAGAGTATATCCACGTGTCTCACTCAGCCTGCTCAAAAGGAACAGCAGAGGTAGAAGACATATATAGAGTATATCCACGTGTCTCACTCAGTCTGCTCAGAAGGAACAGCAGAGGTAGAAGACAGAGATATAGTATATCCACGTGTCTCACTTAGGCTGCTCAGAAGGAACAGCAGAGGTAGAAGACATATATATAGTATATCCACGTGTCTGATCTACACCTCACTCAGCCTGCTCAGAAGGAACAGCAGAGGTAGAAGACAGAGATAGAGTATATCCACGTGTCTCACTCAGCCTGCTCAGAAGGAACAGCAGAGGTAGAAGACAGAGATAGAGTATATCCACGTGTCTGATCTACACCACACTAAGCCTGGTCAAAAGGAACAGCAGAGGTAGAAGACAGAGATAGAGTATATCCACGTGTCTGATCTACACCTCACTCAGGCTGCTCAGAAGGAACAGCAGAGGTAGAAGACAGAGATAGAGTATATACACGTGTCTGATCTACACCTCACTCAGCCTGCTCAGAAGGAACAGCAGAGGTAGAAGACAGTGATAGAGTATATTCACGTGTCTCACTCAGCCTGCTCAGAAGGAACAGCAGAGGTAGAAGACAGAGATATAGTATATCCACGTGTCTGATCTACACCTCACTCAGCCTTCTCAGAAGGAACAGCAGAGGTAGAAGACAGAGATAGAGTATATCCACGTGTCTCACTCAGCCTGCTCAGAAGGAACAGCAGAGGTAGAAGACAGATATAGAGTATATCCACGTGTCTCACTCATCCTGCTCAGAAGGATCAGCAGAGGTAGAAGACAGAGATAGAGTATATACACGTGTCTGATCTACACCTCACTCAGCCTGCTCAGAAGGAACAGCAGAGGTAGAAGACAGTGATAGAGTATATCCACGTGTCTCACTCAGCCTGCTCAGAAGGAACAGCAGAGGTAGAAGACAGAGATAGAGTATATCCACGTGTCTCACTCAGCCTGCTCAGAAGGAACAGCAGAGGTAGAAGACAGAGATAGAGTATATCCACGTGTCTGATCTACACCTCACTCAGCCTACTCAGAAGGAACAACAGAGGTAGAAGACAGAGATAGAGTATATCCACGTGTCTGATCTACACCTCACTCAGCCTCCTCAGAAGGAACAGCAGATGTAGAAGACAGAGATAGAGTATATCCACGTGTCTCACTCAGCCTGCTCAGAAGGAACAGCAGAGGTAGAAGACAGAGATAGAGTATATCCACGTGTCTCACTCAGCCTGCTCAGAAGGAACAGCAGAGGTAGAAGACAAAGATAGAGTGTAACCACGTGTCTCACTCAGCCTGCTCAGAAGGAACAGCAGAGATAAAAGACAGATATAGAGTATATCCACGTGTCTCACTCAGCCTACTCAGAAGGAACAGCAGAGGTAGAAGACAGAGATAGAGTATATCCACGTGTCTCACTTAGGCTGCTTAGAAGGAACAGCAGAGGTAGAAGACATAGATAGAGTATATCCACGTTTCTGATCTACACCTCACTCAGCCTGCTCAGAAGGAACAGCAGAGGTAGAAGACAGAGATAGAGTATATCCACGTGTCTCACTCATGCTGCTCAGAAGGAACAGCAGAGGTAGAAGACAGAGATAGAGTATATCCACGTGTCTGATCTACACCTCACTAAGCCTGCTCAGAAGGAACAGCAGAGGTAGAAGACAGAGATAGAGTATATCCACGTGTCTGATCTACACCTCACTCAGCCTGCTCAGAAGGAACAGCAGAGGTAGAAGACAGTGATAGAGTATATCCACGTGTCTCACTAAGCCTGCTCAGAAGGAACAGCAGAGGTAGAAGACAGAGATAGAGTATATCCACGTGTCTGATCTACACCTCACTCAGCCTACTCAGAAGGAACAACAGAGGTAGAAGACAGAGATAGAGTATATCCACGTGTCTGATCTACACCTCACTCAGCCTCTTCAGAAGGAACAGCAGATGTAGAAGACAGAGATAGAGTATATCGACGTGTCTCACTCAGCCTGCTCAGAAGGAACAGCAGAGGTAGAAGACAGAGATAGAGTATATCCACGTGTCTCACTCAGCCTGCTCAGAAGGAACAGCAGAGGTAGAAGACAAAGATAGAGTGTAACCACGTGTCTCACTCAGCCTGCTCAGAAGGAACATCAGAGATAGAAGACAGATATAGGGTATATCCACGTGTCTCACTCAGCCTACTCAGAAGGAACAGCAGAGGTAGAAGACAGAGATAGAGTATATCCACGTGTCTCACTTAGGCTGCTCAGAAGGAAGAGCAGAGGTAGAAGACATAGATAGAGTATATCCACGTGTCTGATCTACACCTCACTCAGCCTGCTCAGAAGGAACAGCAGAGGTAGAGGACAGAGATAGAGTATATCCACGTGTCTCACTCATGCTGCTCAGAAGGAACAGCAGAGGTAGAAGACAGAGATAGAGTATATCCACGTGTCTGATCTACACCTCACTAAGCCTGTTCAGAAGGAACAGCAGAGGTAGAAGACAGAGATAGAGTATATCCACGTGTCTGATCTACACCTCACTCAGCCTGCTCAGAAGGAACAGCAGAGGTAGAAGACAGAGATAGAGTATATCCACGTGTCTGATCTACACCACACTAAGCCTGGTCAAAAGGAACAGCAGAGGTAGAAGACAGAGATAGAGTATATCCACGTGTCTGATCTACACCTCACTCAGGCTGCTCAGAAGGAACAGCAGAGGTAGAAGACAGAGATAGAGTATATACACGTGTCTGATCTACACCTCACTCAGCCTGCTCAGAAGGAACAGCAGAGGTAGAAGACAGTGATAGAGTATATTCACGTGTCTCACTCAGCCTGCTCAGAAGGAACAGCAGAGGTAGAAGACAGAGATATAGTATATCCACGTGTCTGATCTACACCTCACTCAGCCTTCTCAGAAGGAACAGCAGAGGTAGAAGACAGAGATAGAGTATATCCACGTGTCTCACTCAGCCTGCTCAGAAGGAACAGCAGAGGTAGAAGACAGATATAGAGTATATCCACGTGTCTCACTCATCCTGCTCAGAAGGATCAGCAGAGGTAGAAGACAGAGATAGAGTATATACACGTGTCTGATCTACACCTCACTCAGCCTGCTCAGAAGGAACAGCAGAGGTAGAAGACAGTGATAGAGTATATCCACGTGTCTCACTCAGCCTGCTCAGAAGGAACAGCAGAGGTAGAAGACAGAGATAGAGTATATCCACGTGTCTCACTCAGCCTGCTCAGAAGGAACAGCAGAGGTAGAAGACAGAGATAGAGTATATCCACGTGTCTGATCTACACCTCACTCAGCCTACTCAGAAGGAACAACAGAGGTAGAAGACAGAGATAGAGTATATCCACGTGTCTGATCTACACCTCACTCAGCCTCCTCAGAAGGAACAGCAGATGTAGAAGACAGAGATAGAGTATATCCACGTGTCTCACTCAGCCTGCTCAGAAGGAACAGCAGAGGTAGAAGACAGAGATAGAGTATATCCACGTGTCTCACTCAGCCTGCTCAGAAGGAACAGCAGAGGTAGAAGACAAAGATAGAGTGTAACCACGTGTCTCACTCAGCCTGCTCAGAAGGAACAGCAGAGATAAAAGACAGATATAGAGTATATCCACGTGTCTCACTCAGCCTACTCAGAAGGAACAGCAGAGGTAGAAGACAGAGATAGAGTATATCCACGTGTCTCACTTAGGCTGCTTAGAAGGAACAGCAGAGGTAGAAGACATAGATAGAGTATATCCACGTTTCTGATCTACACCTCACTCAGCCTGCTCAGAAGGAACAGCAGAGGTAGAAGACAGAGATAGAGTATATCCACGTGTCTCACTCATGCTGCTCAGAAGGAACAGCAGAGGTAGAAGACAGAGATAGAGTATATCCACGTGTCTGATCTACACCTCACTAAGCCTGCTCAGAAGGAACAGCAGAGGTAGAAGACAGAGATAGAGTATATCCACGTGTCTGATCTACACCTCACTCAGCCTGCTCAGAAGGAACAGCAGAGGTAGAAGACAGTGATAGAGTATATCCACGTGTCTCACTAAGCCTGCTCAGAAGGAACAGCAGAGGTAGAAGACAGAGATAGAGTATATCCACGTGTCTGATCTACACCTCACTCAGCCTACTCAGAAGGAACAACAGAGGTAGAAGACAGAGATAGAGTATATCCACGTGTCTGATCTACACCTCACTCAGCCTCCTCAGAAGGAACAGCAGATGTAGAAGACAGAGATAGAGTATATCCACGTGTCTCACTCATGCTGCTCAGAAGGAACAGCAGAGGTAGAAGACAGAGATAGAGTATATCCACGTGTCTGATCTACACCTCACTAAGCCTGCTCAGAAGGAACAGCAGAGGTAGAAGACAGAGATAGAGTATATCCACGTGTCTGATCTACACCTCACTCAGCCTGCTCAGAAGGAACAGCAGAGGTAGAAGACAGTGATAGAGTATATCCACGTGTCTCACTAAGCCTGCTCAGAAGGAACAGCAGAGGTAGAAGACAGAGATAGAGTATATCCACGTGTCTGATCTACACCTCACTCAGCCTACTCAGAAGGAACAACAGAGGTAGAAGACAGAGATAGAGTATATCCACGTGTCTGATCTACACCTCACTCAGCCTCTTCAGAAGGAACAGCAGATGTAGAAGACAGAGATAGAGTATATCGACGTGTCTCACTCAGCCTGCTCAGAAGGAACAGCAGAGGTAGAAGACAGAGATAGAGTATATCCACGTGTCTCACTCAGCCTGCTCAGAAGGAACAGCAGAGGTAGAAGACAAAGATAGAGTGTAACCACGTGTCTCACTCAGCCTGCTCAGAAGGAACATCAGAGATAGAAGACAGATATAGGGTATATCCACGTGTCTCACTCAGCCTACTCAGAAGGAACAGCAGAGGTAGAAGACAGAGATAGAGTATATCCACGTGTCTCACTTAGGCTGCTCAGAAGGAAGAGCAGAGGTAGAAGACATAGATAGAGTATATCCACGTGTCTGATCTACACCTCACTCAGCCTGCTCAGAAGGAACAGCAGAGGTAGAAGACAGAGATAGAGTATATCCACGTGTCTCACTCATGCTGCTCAGAAGGAACAGCAGAGGTAGAAGACAGAGATAGAGTATATCCACGTGTCTGATCTACACCTCACTAAGCCTGTTCAGAAGGAACAGCAGAGGTAGAAGACAGAGATAGAGTATATCCACGTGTCTGATCTACACCTCACTCAGCCTGCTCAGAAGGAACAGCAGAGGTAGAAGACAGAGATAGAGTATATCCACGTGTCTGATCTACACCACACTAAGCCTGGTCAAAAGGAACAGCAGAGGTAGAAGACAGAGATAGAGTATATCCACGTGTCTGATCTACACCTCACTCAGGCTGCTCAGAAGGAACAGCAGAGGTAGAAGACAGAGATAGAGTATATACACGTGTCTGATCTACACCTCACTCAGCCTGCTCAGAAGGAACAGCAGAGGTAGAAGACAGTGATAGAGTATATTCACGTGTCTCACTCAGCCTGCTCAGAAGGAACAGCAGAGGTAGAAGACAGAGATATAGTATATCCACGTGTCTGATCTACACCTCACTCAGCCTTCTCAGAAGGAACAGCAGAGGTAGAAGACAGAGATAGAGTATATCCACGTGTCTCACTCAGCCTGCTCAGAAGGAACAGCAGAGGTAGAAGACAGATATAGAGTATATCCACGTGTCTCACTCATCCTGCTCAGAAGGATCAGCAGAGGTAGAAGACAGAGATAGAGTATATACACGTGTCTGATCTACACCTCACTCAGCCTGCTCAGAAGGAACAGCAGAGGTAGAAGACAGTGATAGAGTATATCCACGTGTCTCACTCAGCCTGCTCAGAAGGAACAGCAGAGGTAGAAGACAGAGATAGAGTATATCCACGTGTCTCACTCAGCCTGCTCAGAAGGAACAGCAGAGGTAGAAGACAGAGATAGAGTATATCCACGTGTCTGATCTACACCTCACTCAGCCTACTCAGAAGGAACAACAGAGGTAGAAGACAGAGATAGAGTATATCCACGTGTCTGATCTACACCTCACTCAGCCTCCTCAGAAGGAACAGCAGATGTAGAAGACAGAGATAGAGTATATCCACGTGTCTCACTCAGCCTGCTCAGAAGGAACAGCAGAGGTAGAAGACAGAGATAGAGTATATCCACGTGTCTCACTCAGCCTGCTCAGAAGGAACAGCAGAGGTAGAAGACAAAGATAGAGTGTAACCACGTGTCTCACTCAGCCTGCTCAGAAGGAACAGCAGAGATAAAAGACAGATATAGAGTATATCCACGTGTCTCACTCAGCCTACTCAGAAGGAACAGCAGAGGTAGAAGACAGAGATAGAGTATATCCACGTGTCTCACTTAGGCTGCTTAGAAGGAACAGCAGAGGTAGAAGACATAGATAGAGTATATCCACGTTTCTGATCTACACCTCACTCAGCCTGCTCAGAAGGAACAGCAGAGGTAGAAGACAGAGATAGAGTATATCCACGTGTCTCACTCATGCTGCTCAGAAGGAACAGCAGAGGTAGAAGACAGAGATAGAGTATATCCACGTGTCTGATCTACACCTCACTAAGCCTGCTCAGAAGGAACAGCAGAGGTAGAAGACAGAGATAGAGTATATCCACGTGTCTGATCTACACCTCACTCAGCCTGCTCAGAAGGAACAGCAGAGGTAGAAGACAGTGATAGAGTATATCCACGTGTCTCACTAAGCCTGCTCAGAAGGAACAGCAGAGGTAGAAGACAGAGATAGAGTATATCCACGTGTCTGATCTACACCTCACTCAGCCTACTCAGAAGGAACAACAGAGGTAGAAGACAGAGATAGAGTATATCCACGTGTCTGATCTACACCTCACTCAGCCTCCTCAGAAGGAACAGCAGATGTAGAAGACAGAGATAGAGTATATCCACGTGTCTCACTCAGCCTGCTCAGAAGGAACAGCAGAGGTAGAAGACAAAGATAGAGTGTAACCACGTGTCTCACTCAGCCTGCTCAGAAGGAACATCAGAGATAGAAGACAGATATAGAGTATATCCACGTGTCTCACTCAGCCTACTCAGAAGGAACAGCAGAGGTAGAAGACAGAGATAGAGTATATCCACGTGTCTCACTTAGGCTGCTCAGAAGGAAGAGCAGAGGTAGAAGACATAGATAGAGTATATCCACGTGTCTGATCTACACCTCACTCAGCCTGCTCAGAAGGAACAGCAGAGGTAGAAGACAGAGATAGAGTATATCCACGTGTCTCACTCATGCTGCTCAGAAGGAACAGCAGAGGTAGAAGACAGAGATAGAGTATATCCACGTGTCTGATCTACACCTCACTAAGCCTGTTCAGAAGGAACAGCAGAGGTAGAAGACAGAGATAGAGTATATCCACGTGTCTGATCTACACCTCACTCAGCCTGCTCAGAAGGAACAGCATAGGTAGAAGACAGTGATAGAGTATATCCACGTGTCTCACTAAGCCTGCTCAGAAGGAACAGCAGAGGTAGAAGACAGAGATAGGGTATATCCACGTGTCTGATCTACACCTCACTCAGCCTGCTCAGAAGGAACAGCAGAGGTAGAAGACAGAGATAGAGTATATCCACGTGTCTCACTCAGCCTGCTCAGAAGGAACAGCAGAGGTAGAAGACAGATATAGAGTATATCTACGTGTCTCACTCAGCCTGCTCAGAAGGAACAGCAGAGGTAGAAGACAGATATAGAGTATATCCACGTGTCTCACTCAGCCTGCTCAGAAGGATCAGCAGAGGTAGAAGACAGAGATAGAGTATATCCACGTGTCTGATCTACACCTCACTCAGCCTGCTCAGAAGGAACAGCAGAGGTAGAAGACAGTGATAGAGTATATCCACGTGTCTCACTCAGCCTGCTCAGAGGGAACAGCAGAGGTAGAAGACAGAGATAGAGTATATCCACGTGTCTCACTCAGCCTGCTCAGAAGGAACAGCAGAGGTAGAATACAGAGATGGAGTATATCCACGTGTCTGATCTACACCTCACTCAGCCTGCTCAGAAGGAACAGCAGATGTAGAAGACAGAGATAGAGTATATCCACGTGTCTCACTCAGCCTGCTCAGAAGGAACAGCAGAGGTAGAAGACAGATAAAGAGTATATCCACGTGTCTCACTCATCCTGCTCAGAAGGATCAGAAGAGGTAGAAGACAGAGATAGAGTATATCCACGTGTCTCACTTAGGCTGCTCAGAAGGAACAGCAGAGGTAGAAGACATAGATAGAGTATATCCACGTGTCTGATCTACACCTCACTCAGCCTGCTCAGAAGGAACAGCAGAGGTAGAAGACAGAGATAGAGTATATCCACGTGTCTCACTCAGCCTGCTCAGAAGGAACAGCAGAGGTAGAAGACAAAGATAGAGTGTAACCACGTGTCTCACTCAGCCTGCTCAGAAGGAACAGCAGAGATAGAAGACAGATATAGAGTATATCCACGTGTCTCACTCAGCCTACTCAGAAGGAACAGCAAAGGTAGAAGACAGAGATAGAGTATATCCACGTGTCTCACTTAGGCTGCTCAGAAGGAACAGCAGAGGTAGAAGACATAGATAGAGTATATCCACGTGTCTGATCTACACCTCACTCAGCCTGCTCAGAAGGAACAGCAGAGGTAGAAGACAGAGATAGAGTATATCCACGTGTCTCACTCATGCTGCTCAGAAGGAACAGCAGAGGTAGAAGACAGAGATAGAGTATATCCACGTGTCTGATCTACACCTCACTAAGCCTGCTCAGAAGGAACAGCAGAGGTAGAAGACAGAGATAGAGTATATCCACGTGTCTGATCTACACCTCACTCAGCCTGCTCAGAAGGAACAGCAGAGGTAGAAGACAGTGATAGAGTATATCCACGTGTCTCACTAAGCCTGCTCAGAAGGAACAGCAGAGGTAGAAGACAGAGATAGGCTATATCAACGTGTCTGATCTACACCTCACTCAGCCTGCTCAGAAGGAACAGCAGAGGTAGAAGACAGAGATAGAGTATATCCACGTGTCTCACTCAGCCTGCTCAGAAGGAACAGCAGAGGTAGAAGACAGATATAGAGTATATCTACGTGTCTCACTCAGCCTGCTCAGAAGGAACAGCAGAGGTAGAAGACAGAGATAGAGTATATCCACGTGTCTGATCTACACCTCACTCAGCCTGCTCAGAAGGAACATCAGAGGTAGAAGACAGAGATAGAGTATATCCACGTGTCTCACTCAGCCTGCTCAGAAGGAACAGCAGAGGTAGAAGACAGATATAGAGTATATCCACGTGTCTCACTCAGCCTGCTCAGAAGGATCAGCAGAGGTAGAATACAGAGATAGAGTATATCCACGTGTCTGATCTACACCTCACTCAGCCTGCTCAGAAGGAACAGCAGAGGTAGAAGACAGTGATAGAGTATATCCACGTGTCTCACTCAGCCTGCTCAGAGGGAACAGCAGAGGTAGAAGACAGAGATAGAGTATATCCACGTGTCTCACTCAGCCTGCTCAGAAGGAACAGCAGAGGTAGAATACAGAGATAGAGTATATCCACGTGTCTGATCTACACCTCACTCAGCCTGCTCAGAAGGAACAACAGATGTAGAAGACAGAGATAGAGTATATCCACGTGTCTCACTCAGCCTGCTCAGAAGGAACAGCAGAGGTAGAAGACAGATATAGAGTATATCCACGTGTCTGATCTACACCTCACTCAGGCTGCTCAGAAGGAACAGCAGAGGTAGAAGACATAGATAGAGTATATCCACGTGTCTGATCTACACCTCACTCAGCCTGCTCAGAAGGAACAGCAGAGGTATAAGACAGAGATATAGTATATCCACGTGTCTCACTCAGCCTGCTCAGAAGGAACAGCAGAGGTAGAAGACAGAGATATAGTATATCCACGTGTCTCACTCAGCCTGCTCAGAAGGAACAGCATAGGTAAAAGACAGAGATAGAGTATATCCACGTGTCTCACTCAGCCTGCTCAGAAGGAACAGCAGAGGTAGAAGACAAAGATAGAGTGTAACCATGTGTCTCACTCAGCCTGCTCAGAAGGAACAGCAGAGATAGAAGACAGATATAGAGTATATCCACGTGTCTCACTCAGCCTACTCAGAAGGAACAGCAGAGGTAGAAGACAGAGATAGAGTATATCCACGTGTCTCACTTAGGCTGCTCAGAAGGAACAGCAGAGGTAGAAGACATAGATAGAGTATATCCACGTGTCTGATCTACACCTCACTCAGCCTGCTCAGAAGGAACAGCAGAGGTAGAAGACAGAGATAGAGTATATCCACGTGTCTCACTCATGCTGCTCAGAAGGAACAGCAGAGGTAGAAGACAGAGATAGAGTACATCCACGTGTCTGATCTACACCTCACTAAGCCTGCTCAGAAGGAACAGCAGAGGTAGAAGACAGAGATAGAGTATATCCACGTGTCTGATCTACACCTCACTCAGCCAGCTCAGAAGGAACAGCAGAGGTAGAAGACAGTGATAGAGTATATCCACGTGTCTCACTAAGCCTGCTCAGAAGGAACAGCAGAGGTAGAAGACAGAGATAGGCTATATCCACGTGTCTGATCTACACCTCACTCAGCCTGCTCAGAAGGAACAGCAGAGGTAGAAGACAGAGATAGAGTATATACACGTGTCTCACTCAGCCTGCTCAGAAGGAACAGCAGAGGTAGAAGACAGATATAGAGTATATCTACGTGTCTCACTCAGCCTGCTCAGAAGGAACAGCAGAGGTAGAAGACAGAGATAGAGTATATCCACGTGTCTGATCTACACCTCACTCAGCCTGCTCAGAAGAAACATCAGAGGTAGAAGGCAGAGATAGAGTATATCCACGTGTCTCACTCAGCCTGCTCAGAAGGAACAGCAGAGGTAGAAGACAGATATAGAGTATATCCACGTGTCTCACTCAGCCTGCTCAGAAGGATCTGCAGAGGTAGAAGACAGAGATAGAGTATATCCACGTGTCTGATCTACACCTCACTCAGCCTGCTCAGAAGGAACAGCAGAGGTAGAAGACAGTGATAGAGTATATCCACGTGTCTCACTCAGCCTGCTCAGAGGGAACAGCAGAGGTAGAAGACAGAGATAGAGTATATCCACGTGTCTCACTCAGCCTGCTCAGAAGGAACAGCAGAGGTAGAATACAGAGATGGAGTATATCCACGTGTCTGATCTACACCTCACTCAGCCTGCTCAGAAGGAACAGCAGATGTAGAAGACAGAGATAGAGTATATCCACGTGTCTCACTCAGCCTGCTCAGAAGGAACAGCTGAGGTAGAAGACAGATATAGAGTATATCCACGTGTCTCACTCATCCTGCTCAGAAGGATCAGAAGAGGTAGAAGACAGAGATAGAGTATATCCACGTGTCTCACTTAGGCTGCTCAGAAGGAACAGCAGAGGTAGAAGACATAGATAGAGTATATCCACGTGTCTGATCTACACCTCACTCAGCCTGCTCAGAAGGAACAGCAGAGGTAGAAGACAGAGATATAGTATATCCACGTGTCTCACTCAGCCTGCTCAGAAGGAACAGCATAGGTAGAAGACAGAGATAGAGTATATCCACGTGTCTCACTCAGCCTGCTCAGAGGGAACAGCAGAGGTAGAAGACAGAGATAGAGTATATCCACGTGTCTCACTTAGGCTGCTCAGAAGGAACAGCAGAGGTTGAAGACATAGATAGAGTATATCCACGTGTCTGATCTACACCTCACTCAGCCTCCTCAGAAGGAACAGCAGATGTAGAAGACAGAGATAGAGTATATCCACGTGTCTCACTCAGCCTGCTCAGAAGGAACAGCAGAGGTAGAAGACAGAGATAGAGTATATCCACGTGTCTCACTCAGCCTGCTCAGAAGGAACAGCAGAGGTAGAAGACAAAGATAGAGTGTAACCACGTGTCTCACTCAGCCTGCTCAGAAGGAACAGCAGAGATAGAAGACAGATATAGAGTATATCCACGTGTCTCACTCAGCCTACTCAGAAGGAACAGCAGAGGTAGAAGACAGAGATAGAGTATATCCACGTGTCTCACTTAGGCTGCTCAGAAGGAACAGCAGAGGTAGAAGACATAGATAGAGTATATCCACGTGTCTGATCTACACCTCACTCAGCCTGCTCAGAAGGAACAGCAGAGGTAGAAGACAGAGATAGAGTATATCCACGTGTCTCACTCATGCTGCTCAGAAGGAACAGCAGAGGTAGAAGACAGAGATAGAGTATATCCACGTGTCTGATCTACACCTCACTAAGCCTGCTCAGAAGGAACAGCAGAGGTAGAAGACAGAGATAGAGTATATCCACGTGTCTGATCTACACCTCACTCAGCCTGCTCAGAAGGAACAGCAGAGGTAGAAGACAGTGATAGAGTATATCCACGTGTCTCACTAAGCCTGCTCAGAAGGAACAGCAGAGGTAGAAGACAGAGATAGGCTATATCCACGTGTCTGATCTACACCTCACTCAGCCTGCTCAGAAGGAACAGCAGAGGTAGAAGACAGAGATAGAGTATATCCACGTGTCTCACTCAGCCTGCTCAGAAGGAACAGCAGAGGTAGAAGACAGATATAGAGTATATCTACGTGTCTCACTCAGCCTGCTCAGAAGGAACAGCAGAGGTAGAAGACAGAGATAGAGTATATCCACGTGTCTGATCTACACCTCACTCAGCCTGCTCAGAAGGAACATCAGAGGTAGAAGACAGAGATAGAGTATATCCACGTGTCTCACTCAGCCTGCTCAGAAGGAACAGCAGAGGTAGAAGACAGATATAGAGTATATCCACGTGTCTCACTCAGCCTGCTCAGAAGGATCAGCAGAGGCAGAAGACAGAGATAGAGTATATTCACGTGTCTGATCTACACCTCACTCAGCCTGCTCAGAAGGAACAGCAGAGGTAGAAGACAGTGATAGAGTATATCCACGTGTCTCACTCAGCCTGCTCAGAGGGAACAGCAGAGGTAGAAGACAGAGATAGAGTATATCCACGTGTCTCACTCAGCCTGCTCAGAAGGAACAGCAGAGGTAGAATACAGAGATGGAGTATATCCACGTGTCTGATCTACACCTCACTCAGCCTGCTCAGAAGGAACAGCAGATGTAGAAGACAGAGATAGAGTATATCCACGTGTCTCACTCAGCCTGCTCAGAAGGAACAGCAGAGGTAGAAGACAGATATAGAGTATATCCACGTGTCTCACTCATCCTGCTCAGAAGGATCAGAAGAGGTAGAAGACAGAGATAGAGTATATCCACGTGTCTCACTTAGGCTGCTCAGAAGGAACAGCAGAGGTAGAAGACATAGATAGAGTATATCCACGTGTCTGATCTACACCTCACTCAGCCTGCTCAGAAGGAACAGCAGAGGTAGAAGACAGAGATATAGTATATCCACGTGTCTCACTCAGCCTGCTCAGAAGGAACAGCATAGGTAGAAGACAGAGATAGAGTATATCCACGTGTCTCACTCAGCCTGCTCAGAGGGAACAGCAGAGGTAGAAGACAGAGATAGAGTATATCCACGTGTCTCACTTAGGCTGCTCAGAAGGAACAGCAGAGGTTGAAGACATAGATAGAGTATATCCACGTGTCTGATCTACACCTCACTCAGCCTCCTCAGAAGGAACAGCAGATGTAGAAGACAGAGATAGAGTATATCCACGTGTCTCACTCAGCCTGCTCAGAAGGAACAGCAGAGGTAGAAGACAGAGATAGAGTATATCCACGTGTCTCACTCAGCCTGCTCAGAAGGAACAGCAGAGGTAGAAGACAAAGATAGAGTGTAACCACGTGTCTCACTCAGCCTGCTCAGAAGGAACAGCAGAGATAGAAGACAGATATAGAGTATATCCACGTGTCTCACTCAGCCTACTCAGAAGGAACAGCAGAGGTAGAAGACAGAGATAGAGTATATCCACGTGTCTCACTTAGGCTGCTCAGAAGGAACAGCAGAGGTAGAAGACATAGATAGAGTATATCCACGTGTCTGATCTACACCTCACTCAGCCTGCTCAGAAGGAACAGCAGAGGTAGAAGACAGAGATAGAGTATATCCACGTGTCTCACTCATGCAGCTCAGAAGGAACAGCAGAGGTAGAAGACAGAGATAGAGTATATCCACGTGTCTGATCTACACCTCACTAAGCCTGCTCAGAAGGAACAGCAGAGGTAGAAGACAGAGATAGAGTATATCCACGTGTCTGATCTACACCTCACTCAGCCTGCTCAGAAGGAACAGCAGAGGTAGAAGACAGTGATAGAGTATATCCACGTGTCTCACTAAGCCTGCTCAGAAGGAACAGCAGAGGTAGAAGACAGAGATAGGCTATATCCACGTGTCTGATCTACACCTCACTCAGCCTGCTCAGAAGGAACAGCAGAGGTAGAAGACAGAGATAGAGTATATCCACGTGTCTCACTCAGCCTGCTCAGAAGGAACAGCAGAGGTAGAAGACAGATATAGAGTATATCTACGTGTCTCACTCAGCCTGCTCAGAAGGAACAGCAGAGGTAGAAGACAGAGATAGAGTATATCCACGTGTCTGATCTACACCTCACTCAGCCTGCTCAGAAGGAACATCAGAGGTAGAAGACAGAGATAGAGTATATCCACGTGTCTCACTCAGCCTGCTCAGAAGGAACAGCAGAGGTAGAAGACAGATATAGAGTATATCCACGTGTCTCACTCAGCCTGCTCAGAAGGATCAGCAGAGGCAGAAGACAGAGATAGAGTATATCCACGTGTCTGATCTACACCTCACTCAGCCTGCTCAGAAGGAACAGCAGAGGTAGAAGACAGTGATAGAGTATATCCACGTGTCTCACTCAGCCTGCTCAGAGGGAACAGCAGAGGTAGAAGACAGAGATAGAGTATATCCACGTGTCTCACTCAGCCTGCTCAGAAGGAACAGCAGAGGTAGAATACAGAGATGGAGTATATCCACGTGTCTGATCTACACCTCACTCAGCCTGCTCAGAAGGAACAGCAGATGTAGAAGACAGAGATAGAGTATATCCACGTGTCTCACTCAGCCTGCTCAGAAGGAACAGCAGAGGTAGAAGACAGATATAGAGTATATCCACGTGTCTCACTCATCCTGCTCAGAAGGATCAGAAGAGGTAGAAGACAGAGATAGAGTATATCCACGTGTCTCACTTAGGCTGCTCAGAAGGAACAGCAGAGGTAGAAGACATAGATAGAGTATATCCACGTGTCTGATCTACACCTCACTCAGCCTGCTCAGAAGGAACAGCAGAGGTAGAAGACAGAGATATAGTATATCCACGTGTCTCACTCAGCCTGCTCAGAAGGAACAG